>BMAU01003532.1:1200000-1607753 GCA_019973935.1 Trichonephila clavipes
ATTCACGTAAAATTAACTCATTAAAATCTTCTTTATCCTTCAATCTGTGTTGTTTAATTTTCAGTTCACCCGTGCGAAGAACGGGTATACCAGCATACCAGCTAGTATACTTATAAATGATTCACCATTGCACAATATTTTTGATAGTTAATTTATCAATACTAAATTTTAAAAAAGTTTAATAACTACTAGTGCCTTCCATGGGCTTGTCATGTACAAAATTTAATACTTATCTTAATAATTTGTATCGTTTATAATTATAGTCTATTGCAGCTTTAGTGTCAAAGGACATTTTTATAGCATTCAATACATTGTTATTGTCACTGGCTTAGCTAGACCTGAGTGGGCCCCGTATCTAAGTTCCTTAGAGGCTCTTTTTGGTGAGCTCTCAATATTTCACGATTTTTTCTTACACATTTTGCGGGTCCGTATCTTTGATACAGCTGATACAGTGGTAGCTACGCCCCTGGTTACTGTATAAGAGGGGGGAGGGCGATGAAAATCATGATTGAAAATTGGGTCACAAATATTGAAAGTTTTGAGAAGCACTGCATTAATTTTAAAATCTTGTACTAATTCAAATACAATTAATTTTCGAACAGATCTGCGTGTGTGTGGCAGAAAAGGTTGAATTGAAGTGAAATTTAAGCTAAAAATAGAAATAAATATTAACCTTTTAGTAAAATTCCAGACAAAATGAAACACATCTCCTTAGCCAAACGAAACGCGAGCTAATACGTGCCAGAGAAAATGACCACTGGTGCTCTTCCGGTCTTGCACCGCCAAAGATAACGAACTTCCGCCAGAGCAGTTAATTCAAAAATCAAATACCTCCGTTCCTCAGCCTCCCGCCAACTACAGACGCAAGTCACTGAATCATAACACTAATGATAGTGATTCTACCCGATGCTTAATTACCAGTTTCTGTGGGCTTAATTATCCATAAATATCGCAGAACGCATCCGTTTAGAGAGTTACCATTTCCATACGTATGTAAATCATAACTTTTCACTGAAGGAGATTTCCCATTCGCTGCTAAAATAGATGCCCCTCGCTTTTCACTGCTGGAGTCATTACTACCACTTCTATGAATCGCAACTTGGAACTCAATAAGTCCCTCTGATTTGCTTTCAAAGGGAAGAACATGATTATGTTTCGACTTATTGTTGCGCCCGCATATAAATCGAAGCGTAATATTTTAACGATTTATTCCCGCTTTTGCAAAGTATTCCAAGCGAGAAACATTTCCCTGTCGCTCGCTTGGAGGAGTCCGCTATTTCCATTTCAATTGGATTTTCGAACTCGAGGAAATTTTAGATGGGTAGTAGGTCATTGGGGGATGTTGACTGTTGCTGTTGAAGTTGGGTTGAGATAGAGGATTCTTAGAATTGGGCGAAAATGATTGGGTGGGTTTAAATTAGGTATTAAAATGTGTGAATGTTAGTTCTTGATCATTTGACGATTTAGGGCTGGGTTGGGCACACTTTTCCAGGGTACGGGCTACTTCGAATGTTATTAATGCATTGCGGTCCCCCCAGAGAAACTGATGTGACCATTCTGTATCAAAATTGCATATTGTTTTGTTTTCTTAACACTTGTTTTAGACATTGTATCCCTATTTTAAAATATGACAGATTACTATTTTTGCTACACCTTGCGGGGCGACACTTGTCTTACTTTTGCTGAGCTCTCCTCTATTAAAAGGATAGAATTAAGTGCACTTTGGAGAATAAACTCTGCTCACCCTTGGTATTTTGGGAAAAACCCTCGTTGGTGTTACCAATTAATATTCCTAAGAATCAGCAGACGGCTCTATCGTGCTTTTTAGTGGCCACATTAAATCTCTTACTTTTGAAAAGGGCCGAAAAGTCTTTCCAGAATGTCATAGAAGCAAGGCTCTGATCAGGCCTCCCCCAGTCATATTCTTAATTGTTTGAGTTTTACTTTTGACGAGGTTTTAAGAAATCCTATTTTATTTCTGTATTTCTTGGAGATTTTGGGTTTTATGGAAATGGTGTAGCTGCTACACCATCTGGATAAGAAACAATAACACTACAAAAACCACAACTCAAAATTGTCAAGTTGAATACTTGAGCAACTATGACGACTGTTAGACAGTGGAACGTGGATGTATTTAATGCAGCGAACATACGTGAACTAATGAATCTTCAACCGATGTATGTTCTTAATTTATTCGCTGCCGAATCCTGCATTATCGCAGGACATGACATCAACACGAAAACCCAAATCCATGGAAGCGCGTAGTGAGGATTGATATCCCAATAACCAATCCCATGCTATCGCGGGAAGTGCTTTCAACATCATTTATTTTCCCCTTCAGTCAGGTGTTGGGGAAATATATTTATAAGGATGGCAACGCAATGATTGTTTTATCACCATACGTCGACACTGAACATGTTAAGCGTCATCGGGTGCTTTTAATGGAAGTTCAAGTATCGTCTAAACATTTATCGAATTGATTGGGAAAAGCCGAATCTCCAGTCTAGCTGGAGTCGGTGTTCCATAAGTATGTTTGTTTTAGTATGCATGTCTTAGATCTTAGTAAAGGCGATCACCCTAAAATTTCTTGGCATTCCACCAGTCTATTGCGATTGACTTAATGCCGACCCTTGATTTAAGGTGACTGACTAAGCTCGAAACCATGATTCGAGATTTTGAAAAAAAGTCGCTATAAACAAAAGAAACATGCTTGCCAAATTTAATGTATAAAGGTTTAATAAAGTGATTCTGAACTTCTTTTTTGTGGTACACTTTTAACAAATGCAAAATTTCGCGGCTCACTAACAATAAAATAAATTTAAAAGAATTTTACTTATTAAAAGTGCATTATGTAAAATAGTTTACGATAACTATTTTCAATGTTGAATAAAATATTATGTACGATAAAAACAACAAATGTTTATTCAGTAATCAGTTACAAATTAATTACAAAAGTATATTTGAAAGAAGATTCGATATGGGTACCTTCCATTCCGAAAACGAGTATCTTAACCCCCACGCCAAAATGATCGCCGTCGCGTGGAGGCTATTACTGGTTTTATATCGATATCACGCCGCCACACTACCCCCATGCCAGTGATTCGGTGAATAGGGGAACGAACGATACTATATTCGTGGCGAGCGTGTGAGCAGTTGTGTAGAGATGGAGCTTTGGTTGTTAAAGCTAATATACTACCATTGTTGCCATCTGGGCTTTCAGGTGGTGTCAGAGCGGCAGATCTCGTTAGTGACCCTACTGTTGGGAATTAGATATTAATGGGTTAGTAGCTGAAGACGTTGAACCAACCAATTAACCGTACAGTTATTGGATTGCTTGATGAAGTTGAATAATTTGCTGTTGCTGCAAGATGTACAGGAACGTGTGCAGAGCAAGGCGTGCTAGATTCATATTTTCAGCTCTTTGCTGAGCGACAATCACTCGTGTGTTCTGAAGCGCTTGCAAAGTGACATTCGTGTCTGTAACAGGCTGCATAAGGAAGTACTGAGTTAGAGCTTGTGGAGTCGGAAAAGAATCGAGCTCAGATGGAGTGACATCTTTCCACCACAAATGCAATCAAGCCGTCAGACACATGACGCAATTAAGCCGTCACACAAATGACGCAGTTAAGCCGTCACACAAATGACGCAGTTAAGCCGTCACACAAATGACGCAGTTAAGCCGTCACACAAATGACGCAGTTAAGCCATCACACAAATGACGCAGTTAAGCCGTCACACAAATGATGCAGTTAAGCCGTCACACAAATGATGCAACTCACAAGCCGTCACGCACGAATGACGCAACCCACCAAGCCGTCGCACTCAAAGTGACGCAACTGCTCACACGCTCGCCTCAAATATGGTATTGTTCATTCGCCTACTCGCCAAATCACTGACATGGGGGTAGTGTGGCGGTGTGATATCGATATAAATCAGCAATAGCCAAGACGCGATGACGATCGTCGTCACGTGGAGACTAAGATACTCGTTTTAGGAACAGAAGCTGCTCAGATCAAATCCTCCTTCACATTTAATGCAAAATTTGATCTTCGTGGTATTTAATAATTTTGTTTATATATTTGGTCAAAAAGATAATGCCGTTCTCATTTCGTCATCTATATTTAAAATTTTCGATCTTTCTGTTTTTTTTTTTCATTTTTATATTTGTTAATGCTGAAAATCCAAATTTCCACAAATAAGATTAGAAAATTGTAACAATATTCTTAAAGCTTTTTTTTGGCTATTATGAGATAATTGCCTCTAATTTTAGTCAAAAGTGAATTAATTGACTTTTCCGAAAGTTTTGAAATTAAATCTCGATTATTACAGAGAGAAATTAGTTTTTTTTTCATTCATTAAAAGTTAATTCATATACAAACATGTCCGTTATCACAAATGGATTACGAACCCAATCAATTTTTTTATATCTAAATGTGGTAAGTAATGAACAAAACTCTCTACTCTTGTGTTTTTTGTCACATGGTCAAAAACAATTTTTTGAATAGTTTATTTCTATAAAGCGGTCAAATGATTCGGTTCCGGATTTTTTTCATTTTTTTCTCAGGGTGTAATTATTAATTTTTAAAAAAATTGGTGGCACACTTCAAGAACTTGGCAGTACACAAAAGTACCGTGGTACAGTGGCTGAGAATCACTGATCTGATAGGTCAAAAACGGGAATATTTATCTATAACGTCTCTTAACCCCTTAATACTTCTGGATATCTCGTTATGATTACAAAAATGAATGAGTTGCTTATCTCCTTTATACAAGGTGTGACACAATAAAATGAGATTAAGTGTATAACTTGAAAAAAGAATGGAGTTGGAAACAACTGTTTTGATGATGTCATTCCGCACCCTTCCTCTATTTATGAGGCCAGTTTCGCCTGAACCGATCATACCAGTCTGGAGTACTGTGTTATTGAGTGAACACGTGCAACTACCGGGAAAATGTCGAATCAACATCAGATTTCTTGTGAAACTTAAGAAATCAGCCACGAAAACATTTCAAATATTAACCGAGGCTTATGGAGATGAAACTTTGTCTCATGCACATGTTTTTGAATGGCATAAGACATTTTCAGGGGGATGGGTCTGTGTGGAAGGTGATGCACGTGCTGGGTTCCCAAGGTAAGCAATTACAGATCAAAACTTAATGATATGAGTGGGTTCCCACTCATATCAGTAGGGCTATTAATTAGCACAACTACATTGAAGTACTAAAAAGACTTCGTGAAAATTAAGGAAAAAACTGCCAGAATTGGGGAGTGATGGATGGTTGTTGCACCAAGACAATACACCCACTCACACAGCCCTATTTGTTAAGCAGTTTGTGACCAGCAAAAACACTACTGTGATGTAGCGACTTTTTTTTTATTTCTTACAATTAAATCTTGCTTAAGGGAAACCCATTTTACTCCAGTTGAAGAGGTTCAAGCAAAAACGGAGAGCCTCCAGAGAGAAGGGCCTTCTACAAACCTCACTCCAGAACAGTTACCAGCAATGGCAGCAACGAATGCGGAAGTGTGTGAACGCTGAAGGGAGCTACTTTGAAGGTGATAATGCCACGTATTCTGTACGTACAACAGTGTTTCTCAAACTTTCAATACTATATATAGCGACCCATTATTCAATCATAATTTTCATCGCGCCCCCCTCCATTCAATAACAATGTATTGAATTTGAAAATACGATACTTTGATGCTAAAGCTACCATACGTCTTTAACCTTTTAAAAGTCACTGACGTATATAAACGTCTTGCTCAACCAGTGCGTAAATTGCCCACACGTATATATACGTCTTTCCAAAATACGATCTTTTCTGATCACTCCTATACATAGAATTATTCTGAAGGTTTTAGAGTAAAATAAAATGATTTTGACACGTGTTTGCGAAGGATTTACTTATTTCAGAGGATTTGTTTATTTATTCCCTTTCTCGTCCCCTCAATACACCACATATGCGTGCATACGTGCAAAACGGGGGCATTGGGAAAGGAATCACGTAACTTTTGAACAGTAATTAAGGGATTAATTATAAACCGTAAAAATCAATGTAAGTGTTAATTTTTGCATATAATTTTATACATGACAAGCCCGTTGGGTCACTGGTAGTTATTAAATTTGTTCTTAAGGGGACATGGCACCCTTTGAGCGAACTTCTTTATTTACGTATTTAAAAATTATATTTTAGCATTTAATACAATGTTTCTATTCAAGAAAATGTTACCAGATGAAAATTTTCATATATTATTCACACAATTTTAAAAATTTTAATTTTTTGAAAGAAAATTGGGAAAATTTTAAAATCCTACTCCTTTTGTAAAAAATTAATTTTTTGACCTGAACCCTTTTTTTTTTTTATAATACTCTTATGGATGATCTAAACAACTTTAGGGATCGATTTTAGAATAGCTTCATTCGTTTTCAAGACAAAAAATAAAATGTTGATATACAGGCTAAAAATCAACGAAAAGGCCAACATGTCTTATATTTTATTTTTTTTAAAAAAGTATTCAGTTTATAGCAAAACGGATCCCTAATTTTATTACATGCTTTATTTTCAACACGCAAAAAAAAATGGAAGTGATTGGTAAATAATTGTCGAAGGAGTAGCATTTTGAATGCACTAAGGTTTCGAAAAACACAAACTGAGAAAAACAAGTTTACAGTTTATAATTCTGAAAAAATAATTATTATAAGCTTAATTAAACTTAAAATACCACTTTAAGATATTAGTTATACGTTTTTCTTTAAAATAATTGCATTTTTCATATTTTTTCAACCCACACATTTTTATAAATGATCAACTTTTAGAGAGTACTGATTGCCCATGAAAATTCAAGAAAATGTTAAAAAAAAAATTTTTTCTGTCACGACAGAAATTTTAGCTGTTTTTCTTCTTATAATATTAAAGTATTACATTTGTATGAAAATATATCAGGAATAAGAACTAAAATTATAAAATTATTAATATAAAATGCCTTAATTTAAAAATTTTACATGCACACATTTCACAAGGAAGAAAAAAATTACATTATTGTATTGCCTCGGAAATATTCTGCTTTTAATACTACACATTCTTTTTCATAGTTATTATTTCTATTTCTAAAATAGATTTTTTTATCATAAAGCATTTTTTAGCTTTTTTTTTTTTTTTAAAAAAGGGGGTGTGGCTGAATTGCCTAATTTGTTTTCAAATGAAGTTTTAGTCAACTTCTAACTTTCCGACATGCACAAGTGATATATCAATCGAAAGATAATAATGCAAAGAATAAGATTAAATGAAATTAAAAAAAAACAATAGGTTTGTGATTTTTAGGGTACCAAGTCCTCTTAACCTAGTATTGCTAAATTAATCATAAAATATTTTGTGTAGTACTGATACATTTACATGTATATTATACTAGTGTAAATGATCTTTTTTTTTTTTTATTATGTCTGAATATATTTTGTTTGTCTACTTTCAATAAATTAATAATTTTTTTAACTATACTTTTGTTTTCGACTTCTCAATATGCTCGCGCCCCCCTCCTAGGGTCATCACGCCCCACAGTTTGAGAAGCGCTGACGTACAATGATTTATTAGACCAGTCTCGTTTTTTGTGTGCGTGTGTGTGACACCTCGTATTTCTATAAATTTATTATATATTAAATTTAACCAGGGTTGATTATGTATAACATTTCTTTTCTCCAGCTGAAAAAGTCATATTTAAAATAATTACAGAAGAAGCCAACTTAAATAACATACATTTAACAGCAAACGATTTCCTTCAGTAAATAAATTAAGTAATCATATAAATTAGAATTCCATGAATTATATAAATATTGAATACAGCAGACGATAAAAATATGGTAGAGGATTTTCAATCTAAACAGTATCTATAACGACTGTATAGCTTAAATAGTTAATTAAAAGTTACTTCAAGATAAAGAAAAGAAATTTAAATAGATCTAAATATTTTACAATACGAAACAGTTAATGATCGCTTTCTTAGAATGATTTTTAAAAGCCTCGAACTTTGTGGGTCATTTTAAGATTAATATTTACAATCTTATGAACTAAATCTTTTTCTTAGAATTTTGTCTGATGCTATTTATGATTAAATTAATTACATGTCTGATTTTATTTTTGATAATGAAAAGAAATTGGTAAAATAACATTAGGACTTAAATTTTTTAAATAATTAAAAAACGAATTATCTTTAATTGGAAATTTTCAGAATCTGAAACAGGGGTAACAATTTTGTTTTATTCGAAAGTAAAAAATGAAAAAATTATCTTACTTTTACCACTAAAGAATAATTTTTGTAAAACATACACAAATTAACCCTTACATAACCATATAATAGCCAAGAGTAAATATTAATTTGCAACTGTTTATTTGGGTTTGTTCAGGCGTTAAATAAATAAAATTTGTAAGAAAATACATAACAATGTGTTTTTTTTTAATGTGTTCATTCAATGTGCGGGATCAATGTGTATTTTTATGAGCTTTTTGTTTTTATTTGTTCAAATACACTTTATTATAGAACAGAGTTATACTTATCGAATAATATAAAACATGTAAGAAAACACAGTAATATGTTATAATAAGACTCAATAAACAGAAATAAGTACCACGAATAAGAATATGGACCTCAAATATTTTATCATTGGCAACTAATTTATTCGTCAGTTTTTTCCCCCTAAACGTTCTCATTTACGTAATTGTGTTCGGCATACGTTCTATTTTGACGTTCGATATAAAAATTCAGATAATGTTGCAATTAGTTGCGACAACATCCAATTTTAAAATCGAGAAAAGTGTTTCCCTTAACCGTAAAAGGGTTAAGTTCAATTACAGAGTCCACAAACGTGTTTCCACCATTCTTGAACTATACTAAAATGGAATAGTAATATGCAGAAGGTAAATATATCTTTCAATATCAGGCTTCACTGCTTTATTTAACTCTTTCATTTTTGCAATTTCTCTTCCCCCTCCCCACACAATTACACTTACTTTTCTATTGTGATAATCCATTAAAACAGTGCTTCTCAAACTTTCAATATTCGCGACCCAAGTTTCATCCTTCCCCCCTCCCTTCCACATAATTCAATAATAATATACTTTGACATTAAAGCTACAATACGACTTTAATTATTAACCGTACAAATCAACAAGATAAGGGTTAAATTGTGTATATAATTTTATATATGACAAGCCCATGGAGTCACTGGTAATTATTAAACTGGTTCTTAACTTAGTATTGTTAAAATAATTATCAAACACATTCTATAGTACAGATACATTTATAAGTATATTATATCAGCTGAAATTGTATCTTATTTTTTATCATGTCAGGATGTATTTTGTTTTGTGTCCTTTCAGTAAGTTAATAATCTTTTTTTTTTAATTCTTTTTTTTTTGTTTTCTGACTTTTGGATATGCTTTCGCCCCCCATCTAGGCCTAGCACGCTCCTCCTAATGGGATGCGCCCCACAGTTCGAAAAACCCTGCCTTAATACCAACAAATAATCCATAAAAGTTTGAATTAATTTCTTGCCTTTTAAAAATACTGATCCAAATCTTTCCAAAAGTTTAAAATTGAAATGTTGAACAATAATTGTTCTGCTGTAAATGATTTATTTTATTTATTTATTTACATTTTTAATGCTTCAAATATAAAGATTACAAAGCTTTGTTGGAAATACTAAGCCTTCTCCATCTGAAAGTAAAACTAAACCCAATAAAAAGCACAATAAGTCATCTCAGAAAATTGATTATCTTTCAGCCAGTTAAAATATCTTTTACTTTTCCTCCTTCATAATAAGCACTTTAATATTTTTTGTGCCAAGAAACAAAACGGTCTACTTCAAAATATGATCGAATTCTCAAGACAACGCCTACATAAAAATACAAGATGAAACAAAAAAAAATCTTTTACAGAACACACACAAAAAAAAAGTTCTCTTCAAGACGAAATGCCTCCAAAGAGAAACAATACCAACTCAGAACTCAAATGCAATAAGGGATATAGAAAATAAACTAAATTAGTTACAAGAGAGATAGTAGTAATTTGTACCCAACTGTTAGAGATCAAGAGCAAAGGCAGAGAAACTTTCGCAAATTCATTAATCAAAGTGACAAAATTCGATGCGATCCTGGAGATGCAGCAAGGAAAAAAAACTCTATATAGGCTTTCCCTTTCTTTATTTCTGAAAATTGATCACTGCAAACAATCAAACACGAAATCGTTCTCCTGTTATTTCGATCCCTCCTTCTTCCCTCTTTACCAATTTTTCCCCTTAACTCCTTTCTAGGATTCTGTGCTCTTTTTTTTCGTGTATGTCCTTGTTTGTTTCGTTCATATATATTTTTTTTCGTAGCATTTCTTCGAGGAAACTAAAAGACCACTTACATTTCAGAGCGAGAATGTGATGAAAAATGGTACGATTCGATGGATTTTTTTTATTATTTTACCCTCAGAGTCAATAAATTTTTAAGAATTTAGATGACAAGTGAATATGTTCCGGCTATAAATCTTTCAAAAGATTGAAAAAGCAGTAGGGGAAATTATTTTTTGGGATTGAATTAGTGTTTTTGTGCGTGCTTCAAAAACTTAAAAGGGGAATTATCTAAACTGGAAAACGTACCATTCTGGCTCATCCCAAGTGTAGCTCGGGAACTATGAAAATTTACACTTGTGACGGGGCTTTACCACGTTTTTCCTATTAATCCTCTTGGGGGAATTTTTGGTGCCAGCATGGAGTTAATTCACAGCCAATCCTCTCAAGAAGAAACACCGATGTTCAGATTAGTTAGTAGATATATAGTGAAGAATTTGTAATCGCGAGGAAGAAGGAGAAAGGAATCTGAGATGCTGGACGCCGTGAGCTGATGGTAAGACATTAAACTTAGAAGCGTAGTTATAGAACGGGCTTTAGTGAGTTAAAGATATTAAGGAGGATAAAGATTCATAGGGTAACTTTGCTTACAGATAAGTGGTTAGGATTCCAGGTGCTATTTACTTAGAATTTAGGAATACGTTCTATCACTCCTGATTGCCTTCCTATAGTAAGACTTGTGTTGATCCAAGTATTTGAGCAATATTAAATTGGATTTATTATGGCGAACTTGGGTGATCAATCATTTCCTCCCACAAATCTAGACGCGTGGATGAAGAGATATTACCCCTAGGCAGGAAATATCACTCACTGTGCAATCGGTCTTCATCGAATTATTTCACATTGGCTTTTTATGAAGTTGAATTGAATTGAAAAGTACCACTCGCGGTGGAATTTTCTGCAAAAAGAGGATGTCCTTCTGCTGAGCAACCTCCCCCCACCCCTCTTCATTCTTGTCTGAAAGACACTTTATTAATTACATTTCTCCAACAGAGATGAAAGCTAACCGAACACGACAGTGCATTTTTGCTGTTCAAAGAGAGACAGTAAAATGAAGAAGGTTACATGAGAAATAAGATTATCTTATTAATGTTTGAAATATATAACTTAGAATTGGGTTTATTCATATTTTACGACAACAGAGGGGAGCAATTTTAAGAAAAAAACGCCAATAATTATTTCAATTGGTGGTAACTCTGAAAATAATGTGAATTTTTCAAAAATTCTAGTTGAGCCTCTGTAGAGAGGTCTGAGCTATATACAGGCTAAATATTATTATAATAGAAGCATTTTTCACAAAAGGAGAAAATTTGGAAAAAAGATTATTCTAAGTTAATTTTTTGCCGAAATATTACATTTAAATAAGTTTTTTTTGTCAAAAAATCTCCTTAAAACAATTTTATGCATGTATTCTAATCTGAGTGACACTAAATATCTTGAAAATTATCCATTTATGCGCTTTTTGAAAATCCCGGTTCCGAACGTAGTCGGATACCTTAAATAGATTCAAAGTGACGATTGGTCACTAAAGTTATAAATTAATGTTAAGTTAATTAGGATAATTGAATAGATCCTAAAATAAAGTGGTCATTGTTTGTAGTCTTCTTATAGTTCGTTCATCTCATTGTTGTTCCACGTGTACTGTTTACATTGAGACATTCTCTTTTTGAAATTATTTGAATTAAGTTGGTAAATTGTTTGACCAATAAATAAGTTGATTTTGAACACATGTCTGGTATTTCTTACCTTCCTTCCACACATTTAGGCGGGCAAGAGAGGGATGATTACCTCACAAATGTTATTGACAGTAGATGTTATCATTCTTGTAGTTCTGCTTCATCACCCTGAAAAGGGGAGGTGGAAATTTATAATCTTCGGATAACACGGAAAAAATAACAGATGCTATTAATAACGTTGATGGTATATTGTTGAATGGAGTTGGGTAGGAACTGAACAATCGTATTGATGTAAACCGTGTGACCAGGGATTTACACTTAGAAGACATGTAAAATATGCAAATAAAACTTGAAATGTGTTTGTGGTGTATTCTCTCTCAATCCTTTTTTATTTTTACTGTATTCGTCTTAGTTTTTTTTTAATATAGCACTTCGAAACTTTGATAGGAATTATGAATAACCCTATGCTGTTTATCTCCAAATACTTCCAATTTTTATGGTCTGGTTGTATTATTTCCAATTATTATCCCTCCGAAGAAATTGTAACAATGGGTTATCCGCGAGGTCTACCTGTAGGCTGCGGTAGCCGAGTGGTATAGGTATCGGACCGTGGCTTGCCTTGTCACGAGTTCGAGCCCAGTACCACTAAAGACCCGCCGTGAAGGGCAGCGATGCAGATTAAATCTGTCGAGAGCTGAAACGTCCTCCCGTTGGTGTGGTGTGGTAGTTAGGAGAGGGGGGTGCCAGCTCAGGTGTCGTCCACGTCACTTGACCATGGTTCAAAATTACGTGGTCCGTCGCCAAAAGCCCTCATGTAGCTGAACAGTGCGACGTTAATATTCAATCAATCAATCAACCGCAAGGTCTACCTTCTGTAACTCGGGTTTTTATTTCGTCCATCCAAATTGGTACTTATAATTACAACAATTCAACTCCATCATTACTAAAAAGCATACAAATAGTCAATAAGATAGAAAACATATAAAAAATCTGATATTGCTAACTTCATCAAAATACAACGAATAAAACGGGTAGGTAATGTTATCAGAATGGACGAAGACCACACCATTAAAAAAGACTTCAATGCCCAACCAATTGGCATGCGAAGAAAGGGCAGGCCAAATCTTAGATAGATTGATAGCCTAGAAAAATATCTCCTAGTTTTGAGAACTAAGAATTGAAAAGCACTAGCAGGAAGGAGGCTGGCCTGGAAAGGGCTTCTTGAGAAGGTAAAGATCTCATCTTGGATGTCAAGCCACTAAGGAAGGAAGAAAGATTGAGAACAGTGGCTATGTGGACAATATTACCAAGCTAGTACTGCCTAAATTATAGGCTCTGTTAGAAAATATTAGAAGATTCCTCATTAGCCAGTTTCAGAGGTTGCACCTCATTAAAGATAAGTACCCATTATTTCTTACTAAGTTATCTTATCAGCACATCACGTAATCAGGTCAGACGTTAAATTAATAAAACTGAATTCTTGTGATTATCTATTTGTTATCTTTTCGTGTTTGATTGAATGATTTCTGAATCCGCCGGGAGCTTCAACGATCAGTGAGATCTTCACATCAATCAATATGAGGAGGAGGTACCGCTACAATATTGTGCAATAGTAAAATTCCTGTGAAATGAGCATTAAAAAAAGCAGTGTTTTGATTTATACCATATTTTCTCACATAATTTAAGAAAATAAACGAAATCATACACAACTAACTAAGAGCAAAATGACATTCAGGGTATGTCTAAATTAATGTTACGAATGTTTTTGTTCATCAAATGCAATTAATCATTTACAAGTCAATGTTAACCTATTAACTATCATGTTCAGCATGTAAAAATAAGCAAGTAAAGTCCAACCACATATTTCTCTGACAGGGAAAGAATGCATTATCTGGTTAAAAGTATTCCGACGCGTAACGGTACGAATTCGGAGCGTCTTGAGTCATGTATTAATAGGATGTTGGATCCCCCTCTCTTTTGCCTCGACAACAGTTTGCTGTTAAAATGAATGTGGAATCGGTTAAGTAATAAAATGGGAGTGAACAATTTGTCAGCTAGAAAGTGGACAATCATACGGATATGCTCATTGATTACAAGCCTCCCAGATTATGGATATAGTGTTAGATAGAAGGTAAGATCATTAGAAGGACTACACACACACGGTTACCCAAGAGTCACAACATCAGCGGAGGATTGCTGTGTGACTTCAAATGCTCTGTACTCTGCTATAGATATGCTTTCTAGACAGTCGTCACAAGACCTCACTGCAGCGTCTGAACACTAGTCTCGAGATAAACCGTGTACAGACGACTACCTGAGAGGTGCTTTTACGCTCGAAAAAGCACATCTCATGTGCTTTTTCGAGGTATTCTTCTTAGACAGTAGTGTGTATTCTTCTTACACAGTTTCACAAGAGATCCCGTATATCTTGGAGCAGTTTGATGGAATAAGATTGGAACAGTGCCAATCTTGCTCTATCAACGAGTGTCTTGCTGCTAACAAAGAGTGTCTTGTTACTGTGATCTTCAGTGACGAATCGCGAGGCAACACGAAAATCGATTTTAGACACGTTTTCATCATGAGAGGACCTGGAAAATGCTATCATCCAGCAAACATAATCGATCTCTTAGGTAGCACTGGGATTCTTTTATGGGGAGAGATAATGCTGCATGCCCCTGTACCTCTCCATATTCTCCGTGTTGGTACAGTGGCAGAAAATGAGATTTAAAAATGTGATTTTTTTTTTTGCATCCTAGGTGCAACATTTCTGAAAACCTGTGAAAACCAATTTTTTGAGCCCCAAATAGCGGTATTTGTCGACGATTATCTGGAAGAAGGTATTTACCGCATGGTGTGGCCACCAATGTCTCTAGGCCTAAATCCCATAAACCACTTGTAAAATGCTGTCGGAATCACTATTGCATGTTGACAACCCAATCCGAGGACATTTCAAGTGTTAAAATGGGCTGTTGTGGAAGAATGGCAATTGCTGCCATAATCGTTGATCAATAGCCTCATTAACATTATGAGAACAGTTTAGGATTTTTGTATAGTACAAGGTGGCCACACCTTTTATTAGATGAGCTATACAGAATTATGATGTATCCTATTCAGGCCATTGTGACTGTCATTTTTGCACGTAAGCATACATT
Organism: Trichonephila clavipes; assembly: GCA_019973935.1. Lineage (NCBI taxonomy): Eukaryota > Metazoa > Arthropoda > Arachnida > Araneae > Nephilidae > Trichonephila > Trichonephila clavipes. Next base: position 1,215,217 of record BMAU01003532.1, read on the forward strand.
AAACTCTCGCGCAGTCTTCAAATTCCCATTCTTTAAACAAAACTTTTGTTGAAATATCACTTTTTTTATGCTTGTAACATTAATACGGAAACCAATATATAATAGTGTATGTGTGTAATATTTGTATAATTTTATTAATGATTTATTTTACTATAATATTCTAATTTAAAGCTAAACAATTAACAAGAAAGTAGCTATAGATATTACAGGACAAAATAGAATAACCATATAGTACAATAACAAACCTTTTAGGTCTAAGATTATAGGCTTAAACATAGTTTTAAAGTACCAACCTTCGCTTTATTTGCCTATATTCCTGGGTGACGTTAAAAAGAAACTTTGGAAAAAAATTTAATTGAAATGTTTTTCCAATTTTAAAATTGATTTTCAAAATCTAAACCCTCAGAGTTCAATAATATAAAAACGCAATCTACTTACTTAGAACTATGTAATAGTTGCACACACATTAAAAAATATTCTGGTACTTACCTATTGCATCAATCGCTAATTCTATTAATAACTCGCCAAGTTGGCAACCCGATTTCCTATGTGTCACACGTGCTGAATTGGCAACCAGGTGCTTCGTTTCATGTAATGTCTCCAATAGGTTGCTATAACACGAAAGTACCAATGTTCTTTATAAGTAAAGATAGAGAGGTTATAATATGCTATTTTATCACATGTATCATTAGTTAAATATTTTTATGCAAATTAATGTGCGCATTGTAAAGATTATTTTCAAGTAAATATAAATTTGTTGTTCTTCAGGCAGTTCCATAGGGTAGAAATTGCTATCGTTCGTGAACATCTTTTTAAAAAAAAAACCAATGCCGATGCAGAAATTATTATCCAATTATAATACTTCATTTGAATTTAATTGTAATTGTTGAAAATTTGCGATCTTACAAGAGAAAGCTTTAATTAATAATCTTTAACACTAGCGTAAAAAATCAACGAAAAATTCACTGAATTTTCATTGTTAGAATTTATTACGTTTTATTAGTTTTTGTTTGGCAACGTTTCCTTTCGAAAGTAATACCGTAAGAACGAATTACATTTATGTGATACAACGTGCAATAAAGTTTCTATTTCTAGTTAAAATATTTTTCTTCATTTTATTGGTATTTAAATCTATAATTCTTACGAGGTATGTTGTACAACACAGGGTAGAATATGATAAAGAGAAATAGTAGTGTAGAAATTGAACTGTGAACGTGAATGTTACAAAACTAAAAACAAATTACTTTTGCAGACTGCAATAAATGTTGCCAGCAGATTTTATTACTGATTCTATACATTGGAATTATTTTTCTTTGAATTATATAGATTTTTTTCGTCTGCTGTGAGAGATATAAAATAGTTCTTGAACTGATGGAAGAACTTCAAAAATTTTAAGTGCATTTTAGATAGTTCGTTCTTAAAAAATGATTGTAGAGTATCAAAATTACATTCAGTATTGTGAAAAAAGTAACAGAAGTAACTATTTTTTATTAAAGGAAAACATCTAGCATTATCAGATTTTGTAATATTATTGCAAACTGTACAAAAATCTATATCAAATGTTTTTAGATTATACATTTACAGTCGAAGCTCCTTATTACGAACCTCTATAATTGCGAATTTTTCTATATAGCGAACTTTTTCCTGGAACCAAAAACATTTTACGATTTTTTTTTCGTAAAATAACCTCCCAACAGCGAAGTGCATTTTCTATATAACGAACTTTTTCTCTTGTGGTTCCATTTTTTTCTCTCTATTTTATAGTATTTCTAATTATTTTAAGTTGTTCTCTTATTTAACAAGTTTTATGGTGGTCATGATTCTAAAACTGGTGCCTAAATCACTGAGAGCAATATAATTCTGGTTGTTGCAACCCTTAACCCCATTATCCAGTTCACTAGAAACATCTTTGATGTCATCAAAGTATTTTTCAAACTAAACAAAATTAACAGAATTTATGAGTACTTAAATTTAAAGACGCATGTGGTAATTGTAAGTTTAAAATTACTATATATAAAATAATGCGCGTTTAAAACTATTTTCTTAACGTTGAAAATACAGTGTATTCCTCTGCATTCTTTATTTTCCTTGCAGTTTTACTTTTCTTTTTTGATGGGTAAGATATATAGTGATGGGAGGCCAGAATTGTCCTTTTTTAGAATTCGCCCCTGAGACGGCTTGGAATCTGTATGCGAGTCCCCCGGACCGGATGTGGTGAAATTCCTTTTGATGGGTGCGTCAAGAAAGTTCCCGCGTTAAAAAGTTCACTAAACCCATAAATTGGGAGGTGGTGTAACACTGCGCCGGCCTCGGGACCAATCAGAGAAATTATACTGGACAAGACAAAGAGTCCTGCCCAAGGATTTTTGGGTAAAAAGTCGCCGAATTTAAACGGGACGCACTCCGATTTTAGGGACAGAGAGCGGATCCCAGAGCTGCAGATAATCAAAAAAAAACCCGAGATTCCGGGCATCAACCATGTCCTTTCCACAGCACCATCCCTCTCTCAAGCTAAGTTATTTTTTGATCTTCTTGTAGTAAAGTAAATTTTCATATGTGTGTACTTAAAATAAATTTAATAATATTTTAAAACTATACGATCAGTGTTTGATTTAGTATGAGATGAGTGTTTTAATTTAGAATTTAGTTTACTTAACTTGTAGTCATGATGCGATGTTAACTTATAAAACTTGGGTCAATGTTAAAATTAATAAGTTTTAATAGCGTCGCATCAATATATATATATATATATATATATATATAATATATATATAATAAATAGATATTGACTAACAAAATGGTGTGAACAATCACTTTTTTTCAATGTGCAGTGTTTATGAATTTAAAATTTGTTTTAGTGGTTTATAAAGTATATTGAAAGGTGAACCTCTATATAACGAATTTTCCATTTAACGACCTTTTTTCGGGATTTAGCGACTTCGTTCGACTGTATATGTACGAGGTAGGGCTCAAAAGTTCCCAGACTAAGCCTATAACGAAAAAATTTTGCAGTAGAGCGAATACGATAATATTTCTGCGACCCTGTGTTCTTCCGCTTCCCTAAAAAAGGTTTATCTCAAACAGTGGCGCACACAGGGGGGTCCTGGGGGTCCGGACCCCCCTCCCAAAGCCCTTGATTTTTTTCCGAATGCTTATAATTATAAGTATATAGTACGTAAAATTTAATTAAGTATTTGTTATTAATGATTAATTTTATTAATTAATGCAATTATTTATTCAATAATTAGTTTTTTACTGTGTTTTATCCGAAAATCAACAAAATCAGAAGGAGCATGATACAAGAATGGTGAACTTTCAACCCCGGACCCCCTTGAAAAATTTCTGTATGCGCTACTGATCTCAAACCATGCGGTCGGTGGCTCGCCACGACATCGTATTTTAAAGGCGGATACATTTAGCCGTCGGCGATTGAAAGAAATGGCGTTTGTTGAACAGATAAGGGAAATTATAAATTTTGTTTTCGTTCGGGAGGCAGGGCTACAGAGATTTTAGAATTTTTAAAGCATGTGTAACATACATTATCACGAACACAAACTTTTGAGTGACATAGACGTTTCAGAGAAGGTAGGGAAAATGTCGAATACGACAAACGCACTGCCCATCCACCGACTTCCCGCACCGTTCAAAACATCGAAAAGATTTTTGCGGCGGTACGTAAGAATAGGCTTAAAAAAATTTCAGAATCAGTTGGAATATCCTTGGCCACCTGTCAACAGATACTGACTAAGGATCATAACATGCATAGGGTGTGTCAACACATCGTTCCCCGCATGTTAAACGAAAACCAAAAGTCAATTCGAAAAGAAATGGCGAGAGACTTAATCTAGCCTATTGACAAAGATATTTCCTTACTTGGAAGAATCGCTACTGGGAACAAGAAATGGTGTTCTTTCTTCGACCCTCAATGCAAGAGAGTATTGGCAACCTGAAAATCCCCACAATCTCCACGCTAGAGAAACTTTGCCTCGGCGCTCTAAAGGGAAGGTCATACTAGAGGCATTCTATAAATGGATGTGTAATGCATTTATAGTATGCATACTCTATGTTATATTTATTTATATTAAAATTGTAATATTCGCAAGCAATGCCGTCCCTTACGTTATAATGGAGGCTCAATGGGAACTTGCTGAAACCTTGATGACAGAGCCAGGTTAGCGTCATTTGTGGTGACCATTGTAGCGACTTGGCGATCATTTTCGGTGAATTTAGGAACATCTGGATTCTTTTGGAAATTAGTGGAGAAATACACTATTTTCATGATCTATGATGCAAGCGGATCTTTCTCAAATAATCTGTGAGGCCTAGAAATACGGAGATGGTCGTCGGAACTGAGTCAGTCTGGTTTTGATTAGCGATTAATAGACTTGCCGTGACCGTGATTAACGATTAACTCGGCTGCAGAGATGACAGTAGATAGAACGAGAGGTGCTTGTGAATACTCTTTTACATACGTGTATTTCAGACACAGATAATTGTGTCTGAGTGCTGTTGAAGGTGTGAAGACCTTCTGAGATGTATTCTGTGAATATTGCTGCGGAATCATGTATTTCAAGGATTGGATTTTCACCAATAAATTATAATTGCTGTTAAAAAGCTGCCATACACTTCGATATCCAGGGTATTGTGCATCTGGAATTTATCCATAGAGGACGCACCGTGAACAAAAAGCTATGTAGACACCCTGCGTCATTTGTGTAATTCGATCCGAAAGAACAAATCAAAATTGTAGGCTGAGCAGTCAAGGGCGCTTTTGAATGACAATGCTCCTTACACCGATCCCTCCTCGTCACTGACGTTTGTGAGAAAACGAAAACAACTGTTTTGCCACATTCTCTTTACTCCCCTGATGTTACCTTCCACGACTTTCATCCTATTTCCTGAACTGACACATCACTTGCAGAAGCGTCGATTTCAATCTGAAAATGTAATTAAAAGTGCATCATAGGCTGAATTAAAGGACATGGCTAAAAAGGGACTCCAGAAAAGTTTCGATGACCTTTACAAGCGATGGCATTAGTGTGTTGTTGATCAAGGGTCTTATTTCTATAAGGAAAATGTTTTTCAGTAATATATTTGGTAATATTTTTTAAGTTATCGACTCTGTACGGGAACTTTTGAATCCTACTTCGTATATAGCTGTTACACTTAATTTCTTTTTTAAATAAAGATTTTCTGAAGAATGATAGAATTCTTTTTTCCCCTTATTATTTATTATTTTATTTGTTTTCGTTTGAACAGACAATTTTCTTTGCAAAAAAGAACGGATTAGCAGGAAAAAATATGCTAAATATTCTCAATAATCATTTTATTTTGAAGTATATTTAAAAGATGATTCACTATGTTTGGAATGGTGATTTTAAAAAGTGTATAAATGTACAATTTTTTAAAATTGTTTTAAAAATATTATTACAAGCAAAAATTATTTACATAAATCTTTTCGGCAAAAGTGAAGAAGGGCATATTTTTAAGACACTCTCCTTTAATGAAAAATATACTTCTGTAATAATAATTCTTTGTCTATATATTGCTAGAGCTTTTCTCCAAAGCCTAAACTAGAAATTTTGAAAAATTCACATAATTTTAAGCGTTACTATTAACTGAAATAATAACTGGTGTTTTTTAAAAATTTCTCAACTCTGATTTATCTTGAAATACGAATAAATCCCCTTTTAAATTATATATTTCAAAGATCCTAATTCAGGTTCTTTACAAAAGTCTTAGCTATATATAGACAAATATTGTTATTATAGAATAATTTTTTATATAAAGGAGAATGTTTTGAAAATGCCATTTTATCTAAAATTTTTGCCAAAAAAATCCGTTTAATTAATTTTTAGTGTAATAACATTCTTAAAACTATTTTGTGTGTATATTCTCATTCAAGGGACACTAAGCATAAGAAAATTATTTATAGTCGAACTTCTATATTACGAACCTCTATATTATGAATTTTTCTACATATCGAACTTTTTCCTGGAACCTTTAACATTTCATAATTTTCTTCGTAAAATAATTTCTCTATAGCGCAGTGAATTTTCTATATAACGAACATTTTCTTTAGTGATTCAATTTTTGTGTTATCCCTTTTTTTAAAGTATTTCTAAAAAAATTTAAGTTATTTTCTCTTTAACACACTTCATGGGGGTCATAAATCTTGAACTGGTTTTATTAGATCCTAACTCGCCAAGAGCAATAGCGTTCTTGACGTTTCATCCAAGAAGTGCAACATTTAACCCCCATTGCCCAGTTCACTAGAAACATCTTCTATATCCACTTTCACCCTCAGAGGAGTTGCTCCGTGTCCTAATTATAAAATAATATATGCCTTAAACTGTAAAATGTCCTTAAAATTAATTAATTTTAGTGTAAAATTATTTTCTTAATATTAAAATACAGTGAATTCTTCGACTTTCTTTTTTCTTATTTTCCTTGCAGTTTTACTTTCTTTCTTTCTTTTTTGATGGGTAAGATATATAAAATAAATATATATTAATTTTAAAAAAGGTATGAATACTTACTTTTAAAAAATATATAGTGTTTATATGAATTTAAAATATTTGTGTTCCATGTTGTTTATTAAGAAAATTGAAAGATGAACCTCTATAAAACGAATTTTCCATATAGCGAACTTTTTTTCGGGATTTAGCGACTTCGTTATATAGAGGTCCAACTGTATATACGTTTATAAAATCCCGATTCCGAACGTAGTCAGAAACCTTAAACAAATCTTCATTTGTAAGTGGTAAATTTTTCTAACTTAAGAAGGGTAATATGACAACTGAAGAAAAAAATCAGATATTTAAAAAATTATATTTCTTTCACGCTTTACGAGAGAAGAAAGACAGTTGAATTAACTGTGATAAGCGTACCATCCAATAAAAAAATCTAAAAAAAAATGAAAGCTTTCTGCGTCAAGCGAGAAAGTCCAGTTTTTGATGGACACACACGCAAAGAAGTTTGGCTCTCAAGTAAATAAAAAAACTGCATACATTATAGTTTCATTTGGTCTTATTAACCTGTACTTATGTATTATCACAACCTATAGGCGACATTATATGAAACGAAGCCAATGGTTGCCAATTCAACACGTACGACACATAGGAAATCGGCGTTGCCAACTTGGCTAGTTATTAAAAGAGTTGGCGAGAGTGTTGTGATAATACGCAGGTAACTAGTCATCCTTTTAAGTATGCGTTTGCACTAAAGTTGTATTGATAAATATTAAAGAATAAATAATGATCATTCTTTTAAAAAAGGTGTGTAAAGAAACATGCCTACCACTCTTCCATCGTTTTATTAATACTACCTACAATTATATTCATTAACAACTTTTAATAGTTTCCGTTTAAAAAAATTTAGAAACTTTCGTAATACTTCGTCAGTCAATTTCGCCAAACGAAAAAACGCTGCCAGCTCAAAAAATGTTGTCATTGTTGTTATTATTGAGTTAGAAGATGCGTAGGAACGGTTTCCACACTATTGGCTGTATATCGCGGCATTTGACGACGTCTTTAGATTTGACGAAATGTGTGTGTGTGTGTGTGTGTGTGTGTGTGTGTGTGTGTGTGTGTGTGTGTGTGTGTGTGTGTGTGTGTATGTGTGTGTGTGTGTGTGTGTGTGTGTGTGTGTGTGTGTGTGTGTGTGTGTGTGTGTGTGTGTGTGTGTGTGTGTGTGTGTGTGTGTGTGTGTGTGTGTGTGTGTGTGTGTGTGTGTGTGTGTGTGTGTGTGTGTGGTCGACGTTGTATTACGTAAGCACCCAATTTTGCTTATGTATATGTAGGATACTAAACATGGTTTTAAATTTTCAGTCTTTAAAAAATGATAATGTTGTTCATATTGCACAACATGAATAATTTGAATTTTTCTTAATACTTTTTGCTGTGGCTTATCTAACTTTGCAATGTTAAGAAGCGAAACTAAATAATATATTTTTAATTAGCAAAATGATGATTCTAAAACTCGTTTATTTTTAATCACCCGAAGTCTTTGTACTCATCATCGGATCGAAAAATATATTCTATTTATATTTTTGACATGTTCCCACAAGATAAATTTCCATAAAGAATATCAGTATTGATATAAATCGAAATGCTTTAATTAAATAATACATAAACATAAACAGTAAAAAAAACACTGGGTATTTCATGATGTTATATGAATACGTACTGTTTATATATAAATAAACTGTTTATACCTTAGCATTAAGAAATCGATTGTAACGAAAAATATTTTTATAATTCTGGATTTAAAAAGGACCGAATTTCCAAATAATAATTTCTTTTACTCGTTCGTAACGCTTACCCAAGTGGATTTCCACAAAACCCATTTTAGTGGATTTCTACTCAGTAAAATAAACATGCTTGCCAAATTTCAAACCTAAATGTAATACATCAAAAACAGAATTTTGTATCAAGCTCCAGTAACCACTTTTGAGAGTCAATTTCTGTAAGACCCGTTCAACAAACCCGTTCAATTCAACAACAGAAACTTACACACCCAATTTTATTACGGAAGGTCTAGTAGCTCGAAAACGGGTATTTTTTTTATCCATACGCCGCAAAAGATTCCGTCTCCCCCCCCGTAGGAGTAGATTCCTGTAAAAAACTTTCTTAGCGAATTTCCATTCAACAAAAGTAACATGCATACTAAATTTCATTATGGTAAGTAGAAGTTCGATAACGATTTTTTTTATTAATAAGACCCAGCAACTCCCCGTTCCCCCCCCATCCTCAAAGGAGTTAGTTTTCGTAAAATCCGTTCTTAGCGGATCTAAATTCAATAGAAAAAGAAAAAAAAATTATGGCTCTCCCTTAATCCCTCGCAAAGACCTTTCGGGTCGATTCTCAAAACAGTTTTTGTAGCGGATCTCTACTCCATGAAAGGAACGGGCCTACCAAATTTCTAGAATTAAGGTCTAATAGTTCAAAAAAGGGAATATTTGTATATAAAGCCTCTTAAGCCCTCACGACACCCTTTGGGGCTCAATTTTTGTTAAACTCCTTGTGCAGCGCTTCTTAACTTTATAAACGGAACAGTCCTATTAAATTTCAAGTGTGTAGCTCTAATAGTTCAAAAATGGAAATATTTATCTCTCTTAGGGGTCAATTTTACTAACAAGAGGAGGGCACGACTCAGGAAATTCATTTGGGGTCGAGACTTGGTGTAATAGTAATACCTCTTTAGGGTTTTCAACCCTCAATGTAATTTCGCCGAATGGCCAATCGAATCGGAGAAAATAGCCTTCGAAATTCATGCTTAGCCTTTATATCAGCGTTTCTCAAACTGTAGGGCGCGCCTCCTGGGGGGTGCGATAATCCTGCGAGGGCGGCGCGAGCATATTAAAAATAAAAGGTTTAAAAAATAATTTTTGGAATGAACTAAAACAAAACGCTTTCTGATAAAATAAAAAATACACGTTTACACTGATATAATTTTTATATATCATCTGGTGATCATCAAAAATAAAAGATTCCATTTCAAACGCTCATTAGCTATTTTTGATCCAAAAACCAAATAAAAAAAGACATTTTGTTTGCTTTGCTGCAATCCCACGATGAGAGATTTTTTTATTACGCTTCTTTTAACCCTTAAAATAATACTTTTGATTATCATCTGTTTGACCTACAAACTTATTATATGTTTCAATCCGTCTCTTTTTCTTTTAGGAAAGTTGTAAATAATATTTTTCAGTTGCTTTTTCCCCATGTGAATGAGTTTTATGATACATGGATAAACATATTGAGCACTTTGAAGGATTATTTGGCCAAGATGTATTTTTATGAGTATTCTGAAACATATAATGCATAATTAAAAACGTTTTACACTGTGATTTCTTAGAACTGACATCGATATTTTTATATTGAACTATTAACATGGGAGTGGTCGCATGAGGCGCAGAGTCAACCCAGGCTATTCAAAATGCAATAACGTGAACAAAATATGACAGTTTTGCTGGAAAATAACGTTCCTGTATTGTTAGCGAAAAGTGTCTGTGATTTATGTCCTTTTGTGATTTTTATCGTGTGCAGTAAAAGTTTTTTCTCTCACGTTTTAAAACATTCAGTTGAACTTAAATTTTATATACATGATTGTTTTGGTACGTTACTTTAATGATAATTAATAAAAATTAATTACCACTTAATGTTGTGATTCTGTCATACGTATATACATATTTATATTAATTGTAACTATTTAATAAAAAGTAGCTAAAATAAAATGTTTCTTTGTTGATGTAAGAAATTGACTTAATTTTATATATATATATATATTACTTGTTATTTATACAGATAATAAATAGAAACAAAATTATTTAAAAATATTTTAAGTGACCAATATTAAAAAATATATTTGTTGAAGTTAAAATGATAATAATGGAAAACCTTTTCTGCTCATGTTTTATAAATGATAAGGATGACAGTATTTGGCGAAATTGATAGATGGTACGGTACGTGTGTGAATATTTTACGTTTTGCTTGGAGTTGTTTATTACACCAAGATCTCATAAACTGTTTCGGAAAACAGCATGGGAGTTTTATTGCTGTATCTCTCTGTGAACGGTGATCATACCCCATATTAAACCTCAGAGATTACCATCTTTTTATATTATTTTTGGACTGGTACTTGCTTTCATGAGTAAGTGCTATTGAGTTTTAGTATCACCTTTTAAATAATAATACTTTTAAATATTTTATATCAAATTTAACCTAAATTAATTCATGATGTAACGGTTTCTCTTACGTCATTACTGGGTAAACCAAAATAATGGATAAGATCTCGGGGTAATTTAAAATCGTTTTAATGACATAAAATTACACAGTTACAAAGGACAGACATTTAGACATAACACAGATTAAACATTTAAAGGAAATAAGGGGGAAATCAAATATAATACATAGTCCAGGATTGGACAGCGAAAAGAGTAAAGTTCACTCGTTCAGTTCCCAACTTTCTCTGGCGGTACTACAGAGCTTCGGTCGGTAATGCTTCCGTTACATGTACCACCATCTACATTTTGGTCTTCGAATTAAACCGTGTGTTACAATGAGTTTTTTAAAAAAATAAATGAAAATGTATTTGTTTCCTAGTTTTTGTGCACAACTGACTTTCAAAAGCTATCTAATTTCAATGCTGTCGCTTTAGTATTATTTAATATTTAACAATACGTCTTTTTTCAATGTGTTCTATATTTTTAAAGAAATCTATACAAAGTACTTTAAATACAAATAAACAAAAAAGTTTTCGAAAAATTCAGCTAAAAAACAATAATTAAAAAGTACCCCATAAATGTTATCTCGAACACTTTAAGAAAAACTACTTCAATAAATACCTAATTATTTGGATTTGAGGTTGACAATGCACTTCCGCATAAAAGAGTTTCCACAGCCATGTATCATTGCATCAACTGTTCGATTTTTTTTTCTTTTCTGTACTGTTTCCACTTACCAGAACCCAAAATGTTAAATTCACTTCAATGCACAATTCGAATAATATATTAGCTAGTTTATCATCAAATTTATGAAAGAATGTCTGAGCTTTGTTTATTGGTCTTGCAAAATATTTCTGTTAGGGAACAGTCGCTGAAATCAGCCTATCTCAGTACTTGCCGAACAGTTTCAAGTGAAATTAAAAAGGAAAACTGTTGATTGAATTCTTTAAAAAGTTTTAGTGCCAAAAAAAAAAGAAAGAAAAACGAAGAACCTTCCCAAATTTCCTGACAAAATTTCTTATCACGTCGAATCAGCTTTACCGGAAAGCCATTTTTATTTTCGACTCAGTTTTACTCATTAAACCATTTTATCACACAATAAAAGTCAAATGGGATGAATTTAGCAATATTTATTTTTTACTTGAGTTTACTTTTTAGTGATGAAAAATAACTGATTTTTGAATGCTAATATGTTCTCACAATTAAAAATCCCTTCATGATATTTAATAAAATATTTTCGAAAAATAGAAACAAGCAAATATATATAAGCAAAACAATATTTTAAATATCACCATAACATTAAAAAACAAAAATGGCAGGCGATAATTTTACTGACGAACTTATTCGAGAATATTTTAATTTTCCGATCAGTTTGTGACGCTTTTTTAAGCTATGTTTGCATTTTCATTTTGAAAAAATGAACATTTTAAAATCAAACCGTATTAGGCTGAGTTAAAATCAAATGAAGGTTATATGGGGAAAAAATTCGGACTTTTAATTGAATTAAATTGCAACTACATGATTACAAATATTTGAAGTGTTTGGTCTCTTTTTGAAACCCACTGTATATATGTTATATATATTTACTTTTCATATTATTTTTTTAAATCTTTTAATGCATTTTTTAGAAAATGTTCTTGAAGTTTAGAATAATTGTAATTTTGTAGAATAAAAATAATACTTTAAATACCACACACACACATATCTTACCATGACTTTAAAAAAAAGTTTAAATAATCTCAGTTCTAATTCACGTACAAATTTCTTCGTTTTAACCAATGCATATCGTCTGCAATTTAAATATCCACTGCTAAATTTTGCAAAAAACATTCGAATCACTGGACTTGCGCCATTTTCTTCCGCCGCCATGGCTGAACAATAAATACGGAAGATCCATTCTGAAAAATTGGAAAAAGACAATGGGAGAAAGAACATGGATAAAAAAAAAAGAGCTCTACAAGAAAATTAAAAATAAAAAAAAATGATCCTGATCTAGGAGACTTTTGATAAATGGCTTGTTAAACTGTAACCGCCTTGCAAAGAAAATTGGGAAGAGAGCAATACTTAATTGCCATATCCCCCTTTGGAGATTTACAACAGAAAAGATATTCGACAGAACATGTTTCTAAGAGAGAAAGTATTATTGGACACTTTTTTTATTTTTCTTCTTTCGTTTAAAATGCTTTTTTGTTCTGTATGATTAATTATTGTCAGTGAACGTAATAAATAGTTCTAAGTTGTACAGAATGTATGTTTTTCCACTTTCGAAGATTTATGTCTTGAAAAGAAGGAAATTGCGTGCGATTGTGATTAAAGTTTCAAATATAAGTGAAGTTTTTATGTAACGCTCTTAAAGGACTTAATCTTATGTGATAAAGTTTCTTTTGGGAGTAATTTTACGTTGCGTTTTTTTTTCACTTCGTCAAAATATATCAAAAATAATATGCATTTTTATATTTTAATTAATCTTTAAGGTGACAGAGACTTTGTTCGGAACCGGATATGGATAAGTTTTTTGATATTTAGTGTCAGTTGATTTGGAATATGTATACAAAATTGTTTTGAGAATATTATTACAAGAAAAAAAATTATTTAAATACAATTTCTGGGGGAATGATGAAAGAATGACATACCGTATTTATTCGAATCTAAGCCACACTTTTTTTTCCAATGTTAATGCTGTTGAAAATCGGGTGTGGTTTAGAATCGAAGGCAGAAAATGTTGCTGGATTAAACATGATACTGATGTTTAGAGCAATTACACGTTCGTATGTATTTAAAAGTTTTTAATACTGGTAAAATCAAGTAATAATTCACTTCTTATCAGTTCTTATTTTATTATTTGTTTCAAATTTCGTAAATAAATATCGACAAACCTTTTTACACTACTTTTTATTTTTTCTCTAGAATGCATTGAGAACTGGGTGTGCGGCTTAGAATTAAAGGCAGCTTAGATTCGATTAAATACGATATTTCAGAATATTTTCCTTTTAAGGTAAATGCTTCTAAAATCATAATAATTTGCCTATATGAGGACTTTTTTACCACGGTTGAACTAAAATTTTGAAATATGTAATTTACAAGTGGATCTATTCAGATTTCATTATATCAGAGTAGAGAAATTTCAACAAAAACACCCGTGTGTTACTGTTTTAATTCATCATAATTCTGAAAATATAGTGTTATTTTTCAAAAAGCCTATTTCCTGCTCTTTAGAGAAATCCTAGCTTGGGGAGGGGAGGGGCAACCTTTTTGAGAAGAGTGCCACTATCTGATAAAAAAAATTATGCGTACCACTTCAAACTTTTCCAACAAACAAAAGAATATGAAAAAATGTTATCTATAGACATATTATAGAATTTTTACGCAAATAGCACATCTTATATTCAAGTCTAAGAAATTGAAATTTTAAAATAGTATAATAAAACAAAATACGAACTTTTTAAAGTTTTATTGTTAATTTTTTTCCCTTCAGTTTCAGTCAGTTAGGTTAGGTATAAAATGCAAATGAGTAACCAGAAAAATTTAATTCTAAATAAATATTAAAGAATCAGTATTTCCTTAATGAGGTTTTTCAATTTGTAGATTTTTTACTGAATATTCAATTTGTAGACTTTTTACGTTAGGATTACTTCTCGAAGATGCTAACAAAATAGGATTGCTTTAGATGTGCATCTGTTTGCCTTTTATCTCCAAAATCGATACAAAGAAGCAAAAGTGTGTTCACAAAAGAAGATACATTATCAATATGGATTGGAAAAGAAGAATATTTTCATTGTAATCACATTTAAATTATTTAAATGTCTTATAGTATTGGTATATAATAATAGCGCTAAGTCTCAAAGCTTATCTTCTTTCTTGAGAAGCAAGCACTCACTGTGCAGCTCATTGTTTTCTTCCAGATATTTTAAAACACGCTCCCTCAAACTCCAGAATCTCACGAATGTGATTCCTTCAGAAAACCAATGCACACAACAATGAAGGAGTGTTGTCTGCATAATGATTTTCTATTGTAATTCAATTAAGTATATTTAAAATAAATTTTGATGTTTCTTTTTTGTCTTAGAGAACCACCTTTCAATAAAACAGTAAAAAAATTAATAATTATTATCTTGTCAAATTTTTTAATGTTTCAATAAGTCTTCGTGTGCCACTCTTTTTACAGCTCAGCAGTGTTAAACTATGGCACGCGTGCCACTCTTACAACTCAGCCGTGCTAAACTGTGGCACGCGTGCCGTGGGTTGGCCACCCCTGTCCTAGAAATATATAGGCAACATATTATTATTATAGGATCAATTTTCATAAGAGGGAAATGTTTTGAAAACAAGTCATTATTTCTTCATTTTTTGCCAAAAACTTGTATTGAAATATAATATTTTCTTTTAATAATATTCTTAACCCGGGAGAGGTCCCGCGGGGCGCAGAGCCACCCGTCAAAATTGTTGGTTGGTAACCAATGACCTTGTCAGTATCCATCTATATGACAATCTTATTAGCAAAAAAAAATGCATTTGTCTCACTTATTTCCCTCTTTTTGGGGAACGGCAAACGTTTTCTTACAATCTCAAGGTACTTGCGGTGACTGAGCTACTCACGCGATCACTTTTGTACCAAAATATTTTCTATGAACAGACTACATTTTTCCCCTGAAGACAACTTAGTGATTTTGAGGTCTATGTTGTATGACTCATTATGATTTGTAGATGTAAATGAACAGAATAAAAAAAAAGAAAAAGAAATGAGCATCTACGATCTCTATTGGATGAAGTTGAAACTGATCGACCAAGGAAAGAACCTGATGAAATAAAGCTTATTAATCATGATAGCGAAAGTAAATTTAAGGAAAGTGATGAACATGGCACTTTTGAGTTGAAAGGAAAGTTTTCAAATGCTACCTGAAACAATTCCATCAAGAAAGATCTAAAGCCACAAGTGTACCACAAGAAACTGCACCCTGTCAAAAAGATACACACACAAGCAAGAAACAGTTCAATATGTTATTTGTCGATCAACTGAAGACAATAAAACTACAACAACTTGAACAAAATAAGACAGTTTTGCCTGCAAATATCATTCATGTTATGCTAGCGTAAAGTGTGTAAGTGACTTGTCCTTTATTAAAGTCACGCACATTTGAAACATTTTAGTTTAGTTTGATTGAATTTTTACTCAAGTTATGAAATAAAATTTAAAATGTCCTTTAAGTTAGGCAAGTATAATTTCTCTTAGTTAAATTATACACTGGGATTACGATTTTTTGTGTGTATAATTAAAATAATTATTTAAAAAAAGGATAGGGTAACTCCGTCACTCCCGCGTGACCATTCACGTTATCATCGTGCATGCGACTGCTCCCGGGTTAAATATACACTTGCCTACGAATGTCTGCGCACAGGCAATGATCCTACGTGTTTATGCTATAATTACTATTAAAATCTCGCTTTAGAAAATCAAAATACTAGTCAGCAATTCTTTAAAATGTCCTTATTCATACAATAGCAACAAAATTCACCTTAACAAGAAAAAACAAAATGACCACCAAATAAACACCAACCATCCGCGCCAAAAGTCTGCGTACACTTACAAAATAGAGCTTTTAAAGACCTTTCATTGTAAAATAATTGCACTAAATCGTTTTTGTAAGTAGTTATAAGCTCCTTTTACGATTTATTTAGGATTTGAGATTTGAAAGCTTTTGTGGTTCCATGGCAGGCAACAGAATAGAAATCGATATATCTCATTGAAAGAAAAATCATCATAAATCTTCAGAAAAGGGGGAAATTTTTAAAGGACTTGCTGAAATGTTAATAGGAGACATCCATTAATTGAAAAAGTGTTCATAAACTACAAATCAACTAAAACTTTAACGTCTAAGTCAGACCTGGCCACCCGTCTGCAGTGTTACCTCTAGAAACTTGCTTTGTAATACGCCCTATAAAAATAAATCCAAGACTATAGGCTTCACAAATAGCTAAAAGCGTTGCTGTGATATTGCAAAAAAGTGTGACTTTAATTAAAATTCGAAGAAAATTGAAAAAAGATGACTATCATGCCCGAGGTGCATTCAAGAAGCCATTCGTCTTTCGAATGAACAGAGCTAAGAGAATGACCTTTGCCAAAAACTACTAAATAGGCCAAATATTTTTTAGAAAAATGTAATATATTCAATTGAAAGTAATTTTTGTAATTTAGCATCCAAAAGCACAAAAATGTGCCTGCAAAATTCCTGGACACAATCTTAAGAAAGAAAATCCTTTCAAATCCTTACAATATGCTCCTCCATCAAACATGGAGGAGGAGCATATTGTTTGGGATGCATTGGAAGCCTTTCGGCTGGTAATCCGGGACTATTGAAACAACAATGTACAAAATTGTTTATTTGAACTTACTAAAGTAAAATACCAGGGCGTATGGCGAGAAACTTGCGGCGAGTGATGATTTTCACTTTCAGCGGCACGAAAGTCCTAAGCAAATGGCTCTCATTGTGAAGCCATGGCTGTTCTGACATACCCCAAACCAATTCCGTAAATCAACCTAGTCCCCGGACCTAAGTACATTACAGCATTTGTGGGATTTACTCGAGTGAATAATCAGGGAAAACGTAATAACATCCAAGGAATTGCTCAAATATGTCATAGTAGAAGAATGGAACAAAATGTCCACAGATGAAACAACTAAGATAGTTCAATCCCTGCCAAATATGTTGAGAGAGTTATAAAACGAACGAAATAGCTTAAAAAGTATTCACTTTTAGTTACATTCCATTATTTTAAAAGTTTTTTCCAGTGTACGCAGACTTTTAGCGCACACGATTTTTGTCATTCTCAAGTTATAAATATTTGTATTATTTTTGTAATAATCAGGCGATTGTTGTTTATACTATTTGATTTTACGACACGAGAGGAATCAATAAAAAATAGTATTGATTCATAAAGACTTCATTTAATTAGCGATTTTTGCATGAATAAGAAAAATGATCGCCTATACGCAGACTTTCGGAAGCAAGTGTATGTCGTCGCTCAAAATCCTCAGATTGGCGTGGTGGGGATGTTTGGAGAGTGGAGTGGCAGCTTATGTGTCGTCCTTAGCACTTAATCCAAGTTCAAAATTACGAGGTGCATCGCCCACTCTGTTCAGAGTGCGAAGTTAGCAAAAAATCAAATTAAATGTTTTTCAGATTAATAAAGAGAGAGTGCATAATCATATATTCTGTGTGTGTGCTTGACAATTCTTTATTGTATGCAGTGCTATTGTGTGTTTGTTAACCATTTGTTCTACTTAAATACATGAAATTGTTACGTATTTTTCGTTTGAACTGAACTTCTCAGATTAAAATTACCTTTCACACTTAAAGAATCATAAAACAAATTAACATAATAAAGCATCGAATTAGAAAAATACACAGAAAAAACAAAGTAAATAACTGCTTAATCAAGAATCGAGATCTCCAAAACATGTTTTCCGAAGTTAAATGAAAGCAACGTGGCGAATCTGCTTCGAACAGCAAAATGCACTGAACGAGAAATTGCAATAGATGACGCAATCAATTTCATTGTCCCCGCAGAATTCTCGAATGTCGCCAATTCCCCGGAGAATGGCAGTATTGTTACATTTAAACGGTGCTTCGTTACAATATCCATAGGATTCTAGAACAAGTTTATACTGCAGACAACAGTACGATTGTAAAGGCTAAATGGTAAATTTGCATTCTTCGTATCACTATTTAAGTCTAGTGAAGCAAACAATTTTGATGATATAAATCGTAGATAAAAAAAAAATCGTCAGTCAAAAATTAATATTGTTTTAGAATTTCGTAAAAATGATTGTTTGACATATTTATGCACAAAGTAATGGCAGTTACTCTTATTGTAAAATAAAAATGGAAAAACTATACAAATAAATATACGTATATATATAACTAAAATATTTATCATTACAAAGCTTCTTTCCATTCATATTTCCTTGAATCTCTACTCATTCCGGATTTTTAAAAATATAACTTTTACATAACAAGAAGAAAATTTAATATAAAAAATCAGAGGAAAATTCTTTACAATTGGGTTCCTTCATATCATCAGAATTAACAAGAATGCAAGTTATTTGATTTATAGAACTTAAGTTATTTCGCATATTTAATGCCAGGTACTCTTATTTTGTAAGAACAATTAAAGAAATAAAATAATGATAGGCATGTAAATTCACTGAAATATCAAAATTGTTTGACCTTAAAATGTTTCAAAAATGAAGCTAAATTAAGAAATAATTGGAAAATCTAAAAATGAAAATGATTTAAAATTTCGAATAATTTAACCCTATTTTCAGTCGTTTTTTTGAATTCCCGATTACATACGTATAAATTATGAAAACGATAAAATCAAATGATAAATAAAAAAAAATCAAGAGCCATATTTTTAAGTAAAAAGAACTTAAAAAAATGTCTATTGTATAACTTTTTAAACCAAAACTCATTGCTGTTGTAAACATGCATGTGAACAAAGACACAAACTTTTTATTTCATACATTACAGACTCTTATCACACACACATTTCAGAATTTTATACAGTAATAATTCTACTTGAATCGTAACAAAAAGCTTTTATAAATCACCGACTGATATGACAATCTAATTTTAGGATAAGAACGATTTTCCTGTAGCTTTATTACATTCATTTATTAATTGAAGACACAAGGAATATCTCATATCACCATTATTCTTATTCGTTGAGAGCTACAAGGAATTTTATAAGAATTACAATACAGTAATTCCATATCAAATGATGGCAATTCAGCATACTGTGTTTTAATTCAAAGGTGAATTATTTAGATAGCTGTCGTATCTAGTTCCACAAGGTAATGGATTCCATTATTCCAAATTAGTCATAACAATATAACATATATATATATATATATCATGAGAACTAGTTTCTATATTCTCTAAATTTTCCCACTATGGTCATGTGACGATGAGCAGTAAGCATGTATATTTAATACGAAGTAATCTTCCATCATTCAAATTCCTGCGTTCTACTAATGTAAGTTTTAAGTAATAATTTAGGAAAGCCACACGATGGAATATTACTTCAAACCTCATCATGTTTTTAATCAAGATCCTTAGATGAGATAATCATGAGAAATTCGGAATCGAATCGAATTTCACAAGCAGCATACACGATTTTTTTAATACTTCAGTTTCAGTAGTTTCGAGTTATACATAATTATTCTGTTTGTATTATCACTGTTCTAAAGCTAAATGATGACGGATGTCATAATTATCAACAAGCCAAGTGACAAGGATGGTAACCGTATGATTATGACAGCTGGTCACAGTCAAGTTGCATGTTCTGAATCTTGATTCCACAAACCCTTTGAGAAGAAAAGTGGGTCCTGTGTACACCAAGAGGTACAAAGAATAATACTTCGGATTCTGTGAACATATGTTTATTTATATATACACAATAGTTCCCTTTAATTTCCCCAAAAAACTTTTTAATTTGTACAGGTCCTGGCCTTCAGGACTCACGCGTAAATAATTAACTAGTTAACCCGTTTAGCAGATAATTGTAACCGCATCTCTTGAAAGAGAACAGCTTGTATTTTTAAAAGGAAGATTACATCAGAATCTATCGAACTTTCCACCAATCACAGTCTCCGTCCATGGAAGTCACGCGGATTCCAGGACCCCCTGTTGCCGCTTCATATAAACAGCCCTAAGATACCGGAAATCCTTCTCTGTCTTCGTCATGTGAAACTCGCGGCTGCTTATTGTAACTGCTATGTGGCTGTGTTAATCGCCGTTAGTTACGTGTGTGTGTTTGCTGTTAATCGTATATATGTCTAAATGTAAAATAAAATGGATTACCTGCAACAAGATGATTCCTCATCAATTCAACATCTTCCACGTGCACTTCCATTAACGACCAAAGGATAAGTAATTCATTAATTGCAATAAAATAATACCATTCGCCGAGGTGTAATATGTATATAATGAAATACCTTAGTTAATTTCATTCTAAAACGATGCGATTAAAAGTTAGAGGACTACAGTGGTGTAAAGGAACTCAAATATCTTTACATTAGATTGGTGTGAACATGGGCAGTAGGCTCAGGTATCGTCATTGGACCACAGTTCAAGTCTACGCTGTCTTTGGTTTTGAGGACCTTTGAGATGGTTAAAAATAGACAACTAAAAGCGTTAAGGTATCCGACTACGTTCGGAACCGTGATTTTGCAAAGCGCATAAATGGATAGTTTTCATGATGTTTAGTGTCACTTAGATTAGAATATATGCATAAAATTGTTTTAAGGGCATTTTGACAAAAAATTTTTATTTAAATATAATATTTTGGCAAAAAATTAACTTAGAATAATCTGTTTTCCAAATGTTCTACTTTTGTGAAAAATGCTTCTATTATAATTTTTTTTTTCTGTATATAGCTCAGGCCTCTCTACAGAAGCTCAACTAGAATTTTTGAGATATATAACTTAGAAGTGTGTTTATTCATATCTTACAACAACAGAGGGGAGCAATTTTAAGAAAAAAACGCCAATAATTATTTCAATTGGTGGTAACTCTAAAAATAATGTGAATTTTTCAAAAATTCTAGTTGAGCCTCTGTAGAGAGGTCTGAGCTATATACAGGCAAAATATTATTATAATAGAAGCATTTTTCACAAAAGGAGAACATTTGGAAAAAAAATTATTCTTAGTTAATATTTTGCCAAAATATTTTACTTAAACAAATTTTTTTTTATCAAAATGTCCTTTAAACAATTTTATGCATGTATTCTAATCTGAGTGACACTAAATATCATGAAAATTATCCATTTATGCGCTTTTTTAAAATCACCTTAAATGAAAAAATAAATATTTAAGTTTTTTTTCATTAACTTCCGTACCCAATAAGATAAAGTGACAAGCTTTCTTCAGAATATTGTTTTGAAGATTTAAAAATGGGTTATAACTAAGCAATAAAACAAGTTTTAATTTATTTATGTGAAGTAGAAGGCGCTACTGCAAGCCCCCGTAGCATCCCCTCAGCAGATAGTTTCGAGAAGAAACGAGAGGGCAATGCCCCCGACAGGAAAAGGAGCAGCGAGAGAAGGAACATGAGAACCAGAGAGAATACGTTGAGACCGCAAGGGAAGCAGACGCATATCGACAGAGCCGTTATATTTCTTTAAAAATAATGAAAGCTAATTAGGCAACGCCGTTTAAATGTTCATTTAATTTTATTCTACATTTTTATTTATTCTTATTTTAAAAATAAACAGATTATTCTGTCAAAGCAGTTTACGAATTAATCCCAGTATATAACAACATAACATTTATGTTTCTCACAATAATATTGTATGTATTTAACCCGGAAGCGGTCGCGCTATGCACAGAATCACTCCAGGCTCACGAAACATTTAATCCTAGGAAAACCGTTTATTCGTTTCATGTGACTGTATCAGTATCCTCCTATATGACAGTCTTCATGTAAACTAAAACGTATTTGTCACATATATCCCTCTTTTTTGGGAAAGGCAAACGTTTTCTTACAATCTCAAGGTATATGGGATCACTGAGTTTCCTGCGCGACCACGCTTCAAAATATTTTCTATAAACTGGCAGCAATTTTCCCCTGTGAACTACTTAGTGGTTTTAATTTGTGTGTTGCACGACCCATTATGGTTTATAAATGTAAACGAACAAATATAAAATGTAAATTTACAGAATATAAAGAAAGAAACGAGCATCTGCAATCTGTATTGGATGAAGTTGAAACTGATCAAGCAAGGGAAGAACTTGATGAAATAAGAGATATTAATCATTATAGCGAAAGTGAATTTCAAAAAAGTGATGAGCATGAAACGTTTGAGTTGAAAGGAAAATTTTCAAATGCTATCTAAAACACTTCATCGAGAATGATATGAAGTCAAAAATGTTTAAGTCACTTAGTGCACACAAGAAAGATACTAGCAAGAAAAAGTTCAATATGCTGTTTGTCGATCATCTAAAGGCAATAAAACTAGAGTAACTTGTCAGTTTTGCCTGCAAATATTATTCCTGTAATGTTATCGAAAATGTCTGTGATTCGTGTACTTCATTAAAAAGTATTGCACATTTGAAACA
Source organism: Trichonephila clavipes (assembly GCA_019973935.1). Classification (NCBI taxonomy): domain Eukaryota; kingdom Metazoa; phylum Arthropoda; class Arachnida; order Araneae; family Nephilidae; genus Trichonephila; species Trichonephila clavipes. Next base: position 1,238,059 of record BMAU01003532.1, read on the forward strand.
TTTTAGTTTTTATTATATTTTTTCTCAAATTACCAAAGAAAAATTGAAGTCCTCAAAAGTAGGTAAGTATACTTTCTCCTAATTAAATTGAGTTACCTCAATCCTTTTTTTATAATTGTTTTGTACACGATAAAAATCGTATTCACTGGAATTACGATTTTTATCGTGCACAAAATAATAATTATAAAAAAAGGATTGAGATAACTCAAGTCATCCTGCGCAACCATCAATGTTAGTATCGAGCGCACCTGGTCCCAGGTTAAAAAAAAATAATCTTTTGGAGTCACTGTACAAGAATCTTTATAATAAACTTGAGAGCTATTTTGGAATTAGATTTTAGAACATGAATCAACCATGTTAAAGTTTGCTGGAGAAATTAAATGTTTTTATTATATGAATATACAACCATAAAATTTTAGTTCCAAGTATCATTAATCTAAATTCAATAGAAAAACATTGGTTACAAACTATCCACAAGATTAATAGCTATCCTGTACACATATATACCAGACATATGCTTTAGTCATAGTAAACTTGGAAAGATTTGAAATTTGTTGACTGAATATAAAGGAAGGATTGTTCTCTGGAAATACCCATTGACCATGTAGATTTAAGTCTAAAATGTATATAATACCCCCTATTTTATCATTTAATAACAGAATAGTGAATGACAGTCAAAAATCTTTCGTAATTTGTCATGTCATCAGTAATTTTTTTAGAAGGCATGGAAACATTGGAAAGTATTCAAACTGATGATCATAGGATCAATCTTCAAAATACAACCGTAGGAGAAAATAAAATGTAATGAGGAGAAAAATGACTTATAAACATTATGAAATGCGACTTTCATTTGAACTACATGAAACAATATTGATCTATAAAGTGAAACATAATTCAGTTTTATTATTACAAATACAAATGACACAAATACTGTATCATAACACATAGCAAACCTTTGTCACTTACAGTTTTATACATTTTGTACAACATAAAGCAAAAATAAAAAGAGATTCAAATAAAAAATTATTCAGAAGTGGATGTGCAGTAAATTTGAGTTAAAAATTTATAAAGACAAAAGCAATAAGATCGAAGCAATTATATTCATGTCACGAAAAGATGACTATAACACACATGCTTCAGTTTTCAATCTTTTTTTTAAATACAGTGATTTAAGTGTCTACATTAACTGAGAATTTAGCAAAATATTAAAAAATTTTGATTAGTACTAAAAAAAAAATTCAAAATCATACACAAAACAGAATTTTCTCCATTTGCGTATTGTTTCAAATTTATAAATTGATCATTTTTTTAAAAATTATTTATAACTCACATTAGTAATGAATAGAATTTTCGTATACTAAGTATGAGAAATACACCGAATTGGGGACAAAAATGTATGTCAGCACCATAACAACTATTGGAAGACAATTATTGATATGGTAATATTCCACAATTACATGCACAAAGATTGTAATAAGAGGATTCAAGGATCAATATTAACCTCCTAACTGCATATTAAATGTTGTGATTTGCTCTCCAGTGCCACCCTTTTCATAAAGGCAAACATATGCAATGGGTGGAGAGAAGAAAGGACTATTTAAGCACAAATCCTTCCCTGAAATAAATTAGTTATTGACAGCAGGATGAAGAAAAGGCTCGTATTTCAGAAAGATGTATACATACCAGGGGCAATTAATAAACCAGATGAGTGAGATGTATATATATCCCAGGGGCAGTTAAGGGGTTAACATAATTTTGCATATACATTTTATTTAACTTCCTTATTTTTTTCAAAAGGCTTTTGAACCAGAACTAAAGAAGGAGATGCCTAGTGCAAGACAGAAATAAAAATATAAAATAAATATCTTATGTACACAAAAATTATAAACAATACGAAATGCACAGTTAAAATAATTATACAGCTAAAATCTCAGCTAATAAGACACCATATAATTTTGATTAAAAAATTTATACCACTATAGTTTCCAAAATTAATTTCCAAACTATGCTTGTTATGAATGTCAATAAAAACAAAACATATCAAACTAAACTTAAATACTCCAATACCTATTAGAAATAACATCAATCCAGACTTAATACACAATAAAAACAATACAAATATCACAGATACATATAGTGACACTATTAATGAATTTTTAAAAGTTAAAAATTTGATTCGTAATAATAAACTAAATTATTTGATTGCCTACATATTCATTAACAAATTTTTATACTGCATATATAATAGTAACCTAAAAATGAGACTTTAAAAACATATAATCATGTTTATAATAAGACATCTGATATTTAATCAACATTTTTACTGACATCTTCATAATATAAATTACATGTTAAAGATATTTAATTCAAATATAACAAGCATTGTGCAATACTTAAATACTTTGTGCTAAATAAATTGTATGTAACTTTAATAAAAATTTGTAAAACAAAAACATAAAATAATATAATAAAGAATGACAGTTATAATATATATGTGGAACAAAATTTCTCAAATTATCCCTTACGAATTAATAATACAATAATAATTTAATATTTACATTTAAAATAATTAAATTTAAATTATTTTAAATGTAAATATTAATCTAATAAATTCTTTTGAAGCAAAAATTGACATTTATAAACAATGCAATTTTTTTTTAACCTTTGCTTTGAAAGTTCATTCTATAAAAAATCATACCATGCAAGATTCTGCAATTAATATCTTATTCCTAAATGTGGTGAACAATACAAAAATGTAATCACAAAAACTTTAAAATCTTACGAGCATACATTTAAAATGCAAATGAAGATTGTAGTAACAAATTTTATAAAATATACCTGATTATTTTGAATGCTTAAATCAATTTGTTCTTTCACTCTAATAACTTATTTTACAACAGAAATCATAAAATCTACAAGTTTAATAAGCTTATTAAAAGCAGAAAAAATACATTCATTGAAAAGACAACAATAAGAAAAATGTCAATCTAAAAATGTAAACATTACAACTGCAGAATTTTATGAATCCAGAATAAGTATCTAGTTGAGCTTGAATTATTTCAGCAAATAAAACTAGATACCAAAGTTTCTTATAAAATATATATATGTTGCAATATTATTATAACACCTACTAATTTGTAATTAAAAAATTAAACACCTCAATTCAACTTTATAAAAACTTATTTTGATTTTTAAAAGCAAACAAAATTAATAAACTTAATGATATTAAACACCAATTCATAGTCAAGAGCAGTTTGAGATAGTTATAAGAGCAAATGGAATTCATAATTTCAGAAAGATAAATGTTTTAATACCAATTATTGTAACTAAAATCCCACAAAACATTATACAAATTTTAAAATTTCATACGATTGAATTTTTAATACATATTCAGCATTACGACATTTGATACAAAACAATACGAGTTTCATAATTAGCTTCGTTCTTTAAAAGATGAAAACTGCACAATTTATAGTATAATAAGCCATGAAAATCAATATAAATAAAAACTTATCTCCATTACAAATTTATTACTTACATACTGTAGATAATACTGTAAGATCTTTATTGGTACAAACGTTCCACCTGATCTTAATGAACATGAATATCATGGCAAATGTTAAGTTTAAAAATCTATATAAATATATTTAAAATGAATATATATATATATATGTATGTATGAAAACAAGTAGGAAAACGAGCAAAAGTTACAATACATGTAATGGTTAACGATAGCAAAGAATCAGACCAAATATTTAAAAAGAAATATAATTTATTACAAATTATAAAAAAAATTAACAAACATTCTCTGTCTAAAAATCTTTGAAAATTATTAAAGAATCCCATTTTTACATAAAAAACAGAATTTGCATATACACGTAAATTATATATTTAAAGTGAGTGTACTACAGAATTAAAATATATTAGTATTCATTTACGAAAAAATTAAAAGAAAAAAATGCTGCAAGAGAGGAAAAAATAAGACTTGGAAAATGCCATGTTATTATTTTAAAGCAAAAATAAAATAAAGTGTATACAAAGCAAAACTATTAATGCATTGAACAAATATCAATGGATGAGTACAACTATACACAGGCACTAAAAAAAATCTGAACTGTATATATAAGATTCTGTGTGGTAGACCTTATTTAAAAAAAAATGCATTAGAATAACAATAATTTTCAAAAAGCTGAAATGGCACAAATAATTAATATGATTATATAACCACACATTAATTAAAATTATAAAACTTATGGCTCATATAAACATAGATAAAAATCATGAAAATTGACAAAAATATTTTAACTTTATAAGTATGTTTTTTTTTATAAGAAATCTAGCCATATACAAGTAAGTAGAGAAAAATTAAGTGATTCCTCGGTTTTATTCACTATGTAACAACTTTTGAACACAGTATCAATTGATACATTTTTTATTCCTACAACTTAAAATTGTGACCAATGATTGTTATTCAGTAAGCAATCTTTTAATTACAAAAGCAGGATTTGAGTTTTATTAACATAAAGGTATATTTTCTATGAACTATCAGAAATCAACTAAATTTCAATTAAAATTAAATAGTATACACCTTCATTCATTCATAAAATCAAAAATAATCAAACAGATAAGTCACACGCAGATTCTACTCATAATTTTAAAAATAAAAATAGGGAAGGAGCTTAAAAAAGAGATCAATGAATAATTAAGTAAAGAAAATCACACACAAAAAGTAACAAATCTTAATTATTATTTTGAGCATTCCTGTTTCAGGAATCAAGGTCGAATAAGAATATAAATGAAAAAGAAATTCATACATTTACCTTTCATGAATTTTTTAAAAAGTCAAAAAGGCTTAAATACAGTCGAAGCTCCATATAGAACAAATTTCTATTTTATGAATTTCTCTATTTTGAGAACTTATTCCTTAAGTCAAAAACCTTTTTCTATCTATTTCATAAAATAACCTCCAAACACCACAGTGTATTTTCTATTTAATGAACTTTTTCTCCAATAATTCAATTATTTTCTCCCAATTTTTAATATATTTCAGGTCATTTTTTAAATTATTCCCTCTTTTAGCACATTTTATGGTGATCAATGACCTTGAACAGATTTTACCAGGTGCCTAACTCACCTAGTGTAATGAAATGGTCATAATTTTTCAAACTCAAATAAAATTAACATTTTTTCAGTAATTAAATTTAAGGACACATGTGGTAACTAATGTATACTTAAAATTACTCATAGCCTTAAAATTAGAAAATGTCATTAAAATTCATCAAATTTAATATCAGTTATTTTTTAAAGTTTAAAACACTGTGTATTTCTGGACAATGTTTCTTTTTTTTTCCCCAAGCAGATTTCTCTTCGATGGGTAAGATACATATAAAATGAATAGATATTATATTTTTAAAAAAGTGTGAATAATTACTTTTTCATATATATTTAGTGTTTATGAATTTAAAATGAGTTGCATGTGGTTTTAAAAGGATAATTAAAGATTAATCTCTATGTAACAAATTTTCAAAATAATGAACTTTTATTTGGGATTCAGCAACTTTGTTAAATAAAGGCCCGACTGCATATTGTTATAATAAAACTTTGCATAATTAAATCTTGAAAAGCAAAAGAATAGATACAAAAGAAAGAATGAAATTAGCAATAGCTTAAAATTGAAAACTTACTATAAATAGAAGAAAGCGAAAGGAGAGAAAATTCAAGATTAAAAGATGACTATGAAGTAACATACTAAGCATATTATTTAAAAATAATCCATTATATACATAAAATATATGAAAGAATGATAAATAACTATCCAGAAAGACATTTATCTATGTAATTGAAAATTTCAAGAAAAGAAAATGTCTTAATTCTTTTGTTGACATTTTAATCACGCATTCCATTAATTGATTTAAAATAAAATTACAAATAATCAGAGCTTGATTTCTAGAAATAGAAAAATATTTCAGTTGAAATTTAAAAATATAGAGAGAGAATCTTATCCTGCTTTTAATAGAATTGAGAACACTATCAAATAATACTTCAAATATAAATTCATTACTTATGACAAATTTTCAATCACGGGAGTCCATAACTGCCCGAACAGTTTGAAACTTGTTGTGAATAATTAAGAAAAGACTAAAAAATATTTTATTACAAATTAAAGACATTGCTTAGAAAAAAATACCAATGATAAAACTTTATTTTTCTACTCAGTCCATGAAAACCAGTCTGATAAAAATTGACGATGATCCTTATTTCTGATTGATATTAATCTTTTTTATTTATGGAACTAAAAGTTAAAAGTTTGAGAATAATGTTCTAGTGCATTTCCCATGTGAAATAAAGCTCTGCATATTATAACATTCACTTTATGACATACCTCTACAATAGTTACCAAGGGGGGAAAAAGCTTTGAAATACTTGAAATCTTGATTGGAAGATAACAAAACCATGCTATGAATCTCAATATAACTAACAAATTGCATTCATTAAAAAATATAGAACAATTCGACTAAGTAGAACTAGTTAATGTCTCCAAAATGAAAATCTCTGTGCTTAACAAATGCCCAATATATGGACGAAGCAAAAATAATAAACAGGGAATTGTAAAATTGGATGTAGTATCAAATGTTTCCATTTAAGAAGTGTTGGCAATATTACTTTAAAATCCATAATTGTTTCCTACCTTATTCAATAAATTAAATTTTTTGTGCATTAATTGCATAACTATTTACATAGAAGATAAGGAGGAATATTCCTATTTGCTAGATTGGATGAAGAGAAGAAAAAAATTTAAAGGAATTATGAGGTCATAAAAAAATACATACAAATATCTATTCATTCTTGAAACTTACAATATAAGCAGAAATTATCAACAGTCATACAAAAAGTAAAATTTATGAGAATATGAAATATTTCTACAAGGAAACCGTATTAAGGAACAGTAAAATGATTTTAAGCAACATTTTAACTCTCATAAATCTGTTTCATTAAATATTTTTTAGATTTTGTGTGCAGTAGTTAAATAACCCCAAAACAAAACAGTATCAAAATACTATTAAGCAGAACTTAAATATTGGGATCAATGTTTCTTCTTTAATAGCAAGAAGCATCAAATCTTTCCTGAAAATGATTCCTTTTCTGTACAATATATAATAATGAAAAGGAAACATTCAAATTAATACAAGTTGAATGATTATGAATTCATGACATAACTAATACAAAATACTATAAATTGTTATCTGAATAAATTATACTATAATCATATCTAACTACTCTGTCAAATTATTTTTAAGGATTTATTATTTCGATTAGTCATTTTAAGGCAAAATTGCTACTCAAAAAAAGAGATCAATGTTTTGAAAAATAAAATTACTAGAATATACAAATATGACAACTAAAAAGCAATATGAGAAAAATACACCTCTTTGGTAATAGAGCATGAATTTAAAAGAATATTAATAATTTTCTAACATTATTCAGAAACTCATTGCACAAGCACAAAACATACATTCTTTCCAATATATATACATATATGTGTTAATGTATTTACAAAATTCTTTCATGGCAGTTCAATGGTTTGGTTGCACTTTTTTTCGCTGAAGAAAGCTGTTTTGTTGACGTAATTATATTTCATCCAAAAATAAAAATGGAAAACAAATACATATAATCTTTACTAGGACTTTCACACAGTAATACACTGTACAGTACTGTTTTGAAAAGGTGTTTTTGTTTTTTAAAAAATGCTAATTCATATAATTCACTTATTTTTCATGGATATGGGCACTCTTTTTGTTACTCTTCCACAAAAGAGACCACCAATGAAAATACCAGTTAAACAGCCTAGAATAACGACAATGAAATAATTCCTTGATGGCGAGTTTGCGACTTGACGAATTAATTCTTCTACAGTTTCAGCAGGAGCTACCTGTATAAAGGGAGGAAAAGGTCAAATTTTGCTAATTTAAAACTAGCTTTACTCTAAAAATTATACAGATGTTATTGAACCTCATTTTTTAGCAAGTTATAGACAACACATACAATATTTTCAAATGTTTATAAAAGGGGACGACAACCTAGTAGCTGTGGCATGCAAAACAATCTATCAATGTCATTCAGGATATTGCACAATAGAAAGTATTTGAAACAATTTGATTCCTGTGCTAATGTATGCAAAGTTAGAGAATACAGGTTAAAACTAGAGATTTTGAGCTTTATTACATTGTATACATCATTGAAAAATATTTATCAGCATTAGAATTAACATAACTTTCCCTCAACATAAATAAAAAAATATTAAAACTATAGATATTTTATATTATGTATCTTTTTGACACATTTATTCAAATAAGAAATAAAGACAAAAGTATTCATTCAATATAGTTAAAAAAATAATAAAAATATTGCACTACTACTTATTCTTGTGCATTGACATGATGAAATGAATGAAGTGAAAATGCATGAAGCGCAAAGAGGAGAAACAGGCTGTGATTTTTAAAAAAAATGAACCTTGCTAAAAAAAATATTGAAAAGCAAAACAAAGATTTAATACAAACCATGCACGAGAGAGCAGTTTTAAGCATGCTTGCATTTTTAAAATGTATACTCAGCAAAATATCAAAAAACACAACAAGATTATGAATTACTTAAATTAAAGTTGCAAATAACCAAAAAGTACCTTTAATAACTTAAAATTCTTCTAGAATATTAAAAGTCCAAATGGAAACATGTCATACATCTTAGAATGGTTACAGTTACAGTAATCTACTCTGAGAAAATGTTTTAAGAATATTACATAATACAACCCGAGTTTATTGGACTTCTGTTAAATATGATATTGTTTATTTAATAAAGCTTCAAAGAAAATAAAATTAATTTGTAAGCATAGTTTAAAACTCTATTTTGATAAGTTTGTTGAAGTAACAAACAGTGGTATCTTCAGAGATTCCACCAAATCTTTGTTTTTATTCAAATAAGTAATTTCCATTTCCTGGTCCATAAATCAACAATTCACAGCCATAATATTTCAGCATACAATAAAAATTTACACTAAAACTGGGTCTATATTTAAAATCACTTTTAACATCTATGTCAATGATTAAATACTTTCTTATTCGACTTGCAATAATTATCATGTAAACAATATTTTATAGGTTGACATTAATATACATAGTATTAAAATTTATTGCAATTATTTTCTTACATATATCTGAAGTTTCTTAAACGTATCATTAACAGATACTACGTAAATTATTGCAGCTTCATTATAAGTTATAAATGCATTCTTGAAATCTTTCAGAATTAAAAAAAAATATTTAGTTAACTAAAATTAGACTGTTTTCTTGACATAGCATTTTGAAGCAACATATGGGCTATTAATGATTTAATTTTGAATGTTAACCCATTACAGACTGCCCCAAGTTTGCCCCTTCTGAATTGCTCCAAACTGAATTTTCATACTTTTTTGTGAGCATGACTGTATAACACAATAAAGTGATTTTAAATAAAATAACTTTTTAATTTTTTTTATCTAGGCGTGAAAATCTTACTAACTGAAAATAAAATTAAAAATTTAGTTTAATTGCAAAATGTTTAAAAAAGTTTAGAAATTAATGTGTTTTTACTTAAAATAATTGTAAAAAATTTCTTTTTAGTTTTATGTAGTTTCATAATTCCATTAATGGAATTTTATAAAGTGGAAAATATAAATGATCATTACTTGTGCAGCATATTCAAACATCTCTACACGCTTGGCCAGCATAGTTCTGCATTCTTCTGATAAAGATGCTGTTGGTGTATCTCCCTCCAAAATAGTTAAAAGGCAAGACAGTTCTGTTGAATTTAAAATTACGAACATCGAGTAAATAAAAATTTTACATTTATATACATTTTTTAATAAAATCATGCAAACTTTTCTTTAAAATTTATAAATAGGATCTAAATTTCTTCAATCGTTTCATTACAGGAACAAACAGAATTAAAATTTAATTTTATTATAAAACAATGGTTTTAGATATTAAATAAAAGAAAATGGAATATACAACTTTTGCCTTAAATATAATTTATGAAGATCTCATCTATTATATTATATAAATAGCAATGTACCTTTTTTAAAATAAAATGAATGAACGTAACAATTTCAATGGCTTTCATAATTTGAAAATTATGCAAGGGTAAAATTTTTTCAAAACTATACATAACTCTCTGCTTACAAATATTTCCTTAAGACCAATTTGGTAATTAATGCAGAGCAATATAATTTTTTTTTGGGGGGGTAGTAATTACTTACTCATTGAATTTTTAAATATGAAATATACTTAAAGTAAAATAAGGATGAGAATTCCAAATTAAAAAAATAGTAAAAAAGAATAAAAATAAGAAAATTATGGTTGTAGATGAAATGAATATCAAAAGATAATTTAAAATTCAATCAGTAATGAGTTTATATCAATCATTTTATAATAAACAGCATGAAATGCAATATTTAAAACAAAAACATGCACAAAAAACCCAAGAAAATATTAATTCATTTAACATAAGGTAGTTAGTAATTGTTCTTTTTATTTTCTACAAATTACTTCAAAATCTCATTTATTTAAAATTTAAAAAACAAACTAATTTTCATTAGGAAGTTAAAATAAAAATAAACTTATCAAAGAATACATATTCCATTACAGAATTTGTATAAAATATATTTTCAAAAATAACTTATATTACTTCTATATTAAATTTATATTAACTTACGTCTTCCATGACCAGCGGGAATATCATTACAGAAATGCTTAATATCAGTGACACAAATTCTATAGAGTAAAGGATCAGACTGAATATCAGCTTTTCCTTCAAATATCAACCTGGCAACTTCCTATTTAAAAAAAAAACATTTGACAAAACAGTTCAGAATCTCCCTTTAAATAAATCAGATGATTTTATAAAACCTTACACTCTACTATCAAATAAAGCTCACCCTTCGACATTCCCCATTCTCCAACTCTTTCTTCTGAAATTTTATTTTCAAACATTCTTCAATATTTGGCTCATCAGCACATTTTTGTTGAACCTACAAAGAGACAAATTTATTTTCTATAAATTTACATAAGAATGGAAACATATGGGAATAATTGCATAAATTAATTCAAAAATTATTAAGTCTGCAGGAGACTTCTGTCCGCTTTTGAAATGAAAGAATGATACATTTTTTTCACATTTACCGATATGAACTTAATATAATTCCCAATATTATTTATTATAGTTTTTCAAATTGATCACTACAAAATCGAGTTTGAAACTCCAAAAGAAAATGCTGTAGAGAAACATTGAAGAAACTATTGAACTGTGAATTTCTCAAACACAACGAAACTCATTTCAGCAACATATGTTTGAAAATGTATAATTTAAATAAAGTATTCACACACACACAAGAAAAAGAGATCAAAGGTAGTTAACCAAACTAACATTCTGCCCCTGGAAACATCAAATGAAGTATTGCTTTGGCAGCTCCAAGAAATCAGAGCTATGCTGGGAAATTTTGTGTTTCATCCAAAATATCCCCTAGAGCTACAACCATAAAATTATTATCAGTTTTCCTCTCCAATTTATATATTTATCAAAGGGACAGTTTCTATTTTCAAAAGTAAAAGTTTTTTTTTAACAAATGAAAGCCATAAATTAGTTATTAAGGAAAAGGTATAAGAAACAATGAAATATTCTCTTCAAAATATGTTAAAAAAATTTCCAAAATGTTCCTTCCTCCCTTCCATTTCAAATGCAGACAGAACTTCTTAATAGCCCAAATTTGATTAATTTTTAAAATTTTTTTAATTAAAAATACCATTTATTTTAAATATTTCAGTTTTGCATTACAGTTAAATTATATAACTAATTCCCAACTTACAGTTATTTCTAATATCAATGTCGTTTTTAGATATTTTATTATTCAAGAGATTACTTACACATTTAAAATACATTTTATGAATTTTTGCATATTAGAATCATTTACATATTTATTATAATACAAAAATAAATTTTTTTTAAATTATATACATACTTCTGAAGCACAAGCCTGAACAAGTTGAGGATCTAAATTGTAATCTTGGGCAACATCTCTCATAAGACGTACAACTTCGTTTTCACATAATCTGGAAAGCTTCTTGTTCTTGCGATATTGTTGTTTTAAACAATTAATAACCTAAACAAAGTATTATGAAAGTTTCAGCTAAGCAGAAATGGAAAATTAGATTAGAGAAGATATAAAGTAAATGTATTTTTGGAAAAAAATAAATAATATACTGAACAAAAGAAAACATTCAAAAACTTTTAATTCAACATTACCCTACATTGTATCAAAATAGAAATGAAGATAAGTTTGCTGATACCAAAAATTATGAATGAAACAAAGTTTTTTTTTTTGTGGTTGTTATGGACTCTCTCTAGTATAAAAATAACATTACACACACACACAGTCCAATAATTCAACTTATAAAATTAGAACATGCCAGAAAAAACTTGATATTTTTTCAAGTGGAGTGGAAGGCCAATCACTCAAGCCATATACTTGTTATGGAGTAAAACGATTTTTTTTTTATAAAGCAGTTTAACTAATGCTGTCAGGTGAAAATTAATAGAAAAGGATTAACTGAACTGAACTCAGTGGCACAACAGTCCATGGGGTAAGGCTCACTGTGTCTAACTCAGTTTACGTGACCTTAAGCGCATGTGCAGATGTTTCAGTCAAATGGTCAGTCTGGCATGAAAACTTCCAGTGTTCAGTTCCCAAGCAAGCTTGGTACTCATTTATCGATCCACTGAAGGGATGAAAGGCTGAGTTGACCTTGCCCAGTCCAGGATTTGAACCCCAAACCTTTAGCGTGGAAGTATGAAACTACCACTCAGCCACTGGGCTTCAAAATGATGAAAAAAGCTGATATTAAACACTGAGCATTAAAGGTTTTACAAGTATTTATAAAAACATTTTAATTATTTAATTTACTTAAAATTATGAAAGATTTTCTATCAGTTCTGGGCTCTGACCAAACAATTTAATAAATTAAAGTTAAGGGACCAATTTGTTTCAATTTATTAAAAAAAACTAAAATAAGAGTTTTTTTTTATTTCAAACTTATTTATCTGGAATATTAATTGGTTTAAATTCCATCATTTGGTCAATTTCCTAACTATTCATTTAAATGATATACTTCATGGTCCAGAGGTCATCTTGTGCACACATTCCATGACTGGGACAAAAAGAATCTTTACTCAGGGCAATTGTTTAGTGCTTTTATTCCTGTATTTTGCTGATTGTGATCTGCAGAAGAGATCACAAAGTACACACTTCCTTAGACAGGAAAGTATTTTCTCTTCTGGGTCCTCTTGATGGACTTTCTGAATGATATAAAGAGAAGTTTAATTTCCAACCATTACTGCAATTCCTACATCCTTAATTGGTTTGAGTGTCATTTGGAACATTTTCCATTATATGTCATAGATAGTCTCTTGTTAAGATGGCATGTTTGACCGCAGGCATTTGCATCAATAGTTATGGTTCATAAGGAATGTTTTAATTAGACTCCATTGAATGCATACTTAATAAGTAGTGTTAGACTGTGCTGCTATCTGGTATTCATTTTTTGAGTATCCACTTAGGTGGGAAGTCTTGGTGAATGAGTGAATATTAATGTCGCACTGTTCAGTTACATGAGGATTTTGGTGATGGACCTCGTGATTTTGAGCCATGGTCACGTGACCAGGATAACACCTGGGCTGGCACCCCAATCTCTTAATAACCACACCAACGGGAGGATATCTGAACTCTCGACAGATTTAACATGCATCGCTCCCCTACACGGCGGGTCTTTAGTGATACTGGGCTCAAACTCATGGTAAGCCAGCCACAATCCGATACCTTGAACACTAGGTTACCACGCCCACCATAAGTCTTGGTGAAGGGTCAGTCAATGTGACCTTGGTAGGTGCATTGGAGTAAGGTGATTTGAACTATCCACCTATAGGTCTATAGAACATGCATGTGTGTGTGTGTTAGATAACCGGTACCAAAAGGAATTCCCACTCAAGCTAGTCATTAATCCTTTTTATTTTTGTATTTTACTGTTTATGATCTGTGGGAGAAGGAGGTAATATTATAAAAATATTTTTCCTTTGCTTAAATATTAGGTGTAATGAACATTTTACCTTTCCTTCAAATTCTGTTGCCTCTTTATTTTCAGCAATGACAGAGGAACAAAATTTAGGGATATCTCTAATACAAGCTTGCTTCAATCTTGGATTCAACCTATAATCAGAATGTTGTTCAACCATCCTTTTAAGAATAATCTTCCGACATGTTCTTTCCATTCCATTGTCATCACGTTTTTCTTTTAAGCATTCCAAAATCTAAAAAAAAATTCAATATTTAAGATAGAACATTTCTTTTAAAAGACAATACTTTACCATTGATATAACATTGTATACAAATACAAGAAGCAGAGCTAAAAAAATTCAATTTTTATATATTGCAAACTAATGTTAAAATGTTGATTGTAAAATATGAGTCCCATCTAAAATAATTATTACATTTAATGACTAATGATAAATAATTATGACTTGGATATTAAAAACTGAAATTTTATTTTATAATAAGATTTACAAGTAAACTTGCAATGTTTAAAACCTGCATTTCTTTTTCATTATATTTTACCTTTTGTATAAAATTACTAAAAATGGAAAAACATAATATAAAAATTTAACCAGATTATTATAAACATTTGTCTTTCTCAAAGAATATAGTTAAATACATTGAAGTTTAATTTAATTGCTGATGAATAACTATTTTGATGAAAAAGAAAAAATTAAAGATGTGTAAATTATCTGCACAAAATAGTTTTTGTAGCTTTCAGTCAAAAACAAATTAATTTAATTTTTCTAAAATTGTGAATACAGACTTCAATAAAACACATTTGATACATACTTAAAATAATTCTTACCTGTGTCATTTCTGTGTCTGAGCAGTATTTCTTTATCATAGGTTTACATGTAGATATCAGAGCATAATCTATAGAATTATCAATCATTTCTTCTTTTTCTCTGTTGAAAATTATCTTATGACAAGAAGATGACAGTTCTTTTTGGTGATTCTTTAGACATTCCAGCATCTGTTTTTAAAAAAGTGATACTTTAATAAAGGAAATAGAACATTTAATATAATTGCTTAAATACTAACATGAATAAGGAAGAAAAATTGCAAAGAGCTGTAGAATATGCAGAAGTACATTCTCATATTCTTTTCATAAAATTTTCTAAAAATACCACCTCATTTTGTTTTCATTTTTAACACTGATCAGTAAATAAATTTAAATTCAAGATTGCATTATATTTATAGCTTATTTTTTTTACTTAACAGAAAGTATAATTAGTAACTAATTACTATTCGTAAAGCAAATTAACCTCCACTTCAAAAAACAAAATATTCTCCATCTTCATAGGATTTTCTAAAAATTCCAAAAAAAAAAAATTCATATTTTTATTTGCAATGTTGACAATTAAGAAAAAGGAAGTTATATTTGGGATTTGATAAACATTTTAAAGATTATTTTTTAAACAAGATATAGAAAGTGTGCATTACTAAATATTTTGGAAGGGAGTAGGAAATTATAGAAAAGATAAAAGCAACATTTTTGAGAGATCAAGATGTACCAATGTACCATGTGATTTATTCAAAAGTCACAGACAGCTATTTTGATCTGCAAAAATGTCAAACTAAATAAACCTCTTTTTGATTTTAGTTTATTGATTTAATATCAAGCTTATTTATTTGATAGAAGAAAAAAAATTAGTGGATCTCTCTAACATTTTGATATAAATTAATTTTTATATTGTCAGTATTTACTTGAACTTAGAACAACAGAAAACAAAAAAACAACAACAAAAAGTTACTTAAAATTCTTACTTACCTGAGCCTCTTCCTGCCTAACAGTGCCGCAAAATCTTTTTTGATCATCAGCACAAGCTGAATTTAATACTGGATCAAGTTTGATATTCTCATCCTGGAGAAACAAAACAATCAAAATAAGTAATCAAAATACTCATCTATGTAATTTTAAAAATTTCCAATGGTAATTGTAAGATACCATCTTCTAGTCACACATTAAGACACGAAAACACAAATTTATTGAAGTAAAAAGGTGGTATTTGATCCTAAAAAATTAAACTTTAATTGCAAAACAAAGCTCAAAATATTTTTCACACTTTTCCAAAGAAGAAATTTAAATTGTGTTCAATAAGTATTTTATTAAATGATAATCGAAATACATATTTCACATTATCACTGCATTGATAGTGGCATTCAAAGACTTAAGCCATATTTTTACTACATTATTAATCTGAATTAATTAAATTTTAAACACCAAAAATACATGTTTTAAAATATCTAGTATAAAGCAAAAAAAAAAAAAAAAAATGAAAGCAGAACACATGTGCAGAAAAATAATTTAGCTAAAATTTAATTTGTATAGAAATCCAGAGAATTTTTTACTTAATGTAATACAGAAGACATATACAAGATATTCGTATATGGTTTCCTTTCTCGGTTATGCACAGTGTCAGTAAGAGTTACACTAGGTCTGCCTTATTTTCCTCAAAGACAGGAATATAATTTTTCTAACATTGTAAAATCTCTAACACTTTAAAGACTAGAACAGAGCCTGGATTGTTCCAAAAATTTAGACAAACAAATGAAAAACAATTATCTAAAAACTCATTATCTCTAAATATTTTACTGCTGTACATGTATGCTTTTCTTAAAGAGCTTAAATATACCAGGACATTAAAAGATGAAATTCAATGAACTTTCATAAAATTTGGAAATCTTGTTACCCCTTGAGTGAGTGAGTGAATATTAACGTTGCACTGTTCAGCTACAAGAAGGCTTTTGGCGACGGACCACGTAATTTTGAACCATGGTCAAGTGACGTGGATGACACTTGAGCTGGCACCCCCTCTCCTAACTACCACGCCACAACAACGGGAGGACATTTCAGCTCTCAACAGATTTAATGTGCATTGCTGCCCTACACGGCAGGTCTTTAGTGGTACTGGGCTCAAACTCATGATATGCCTGTCATGATCTGATACCTTGACCACTGGGCTACCACAGCCCTTTGTTACCCCTTGAAATGACAGCCTGGTGTCCTTTTGACACTGGTTGAAATGAAGTTAAAAATTTAAATAAAATGTGTATTTTGAATACTCATCTTGCAAATATATATTGTTAAAATAAGAACAATTTTATAAGATGATTTGAAAAAATAAATAAAAGACATGACTACTAACATTATTTATGACTGATGCATTTATAAACAACATATTTTGTACATTTGCCACAAATCTCATCCTTTTACAAGAACATTTTATTTGTCACATTACTATGTGTGACATTTTTCTTTTTCTTCCCCCTCCCCCTTCATGTACCTAATGCTTAGATAGATTTTCAGTTTGTAACCTATCTTCATCTTTTCTTATTGATTTACTGGAGTTTAATATATTTTGCTCAGAAATCTTTAGTTCCGAGGTTTGGGCAAAAATACTCTCTAAAAATGTTTCCCCACTATAAATTTTAAAATATTTCAAGAATTTATAGTAAAAAAGTCTAAAATATCACAGAATGTACAAATTAGCCATCTTCTTGAATACTGTTTTAACATTTTGGTCAACATATGAGCTTATGATGCATCATTAAAAGTAGGATTTTTAGGCTTTTCTCTGAATTACATGCAATTGCAATGCTTAGAACTCAGGATTATGTTAAATTAATTTTTCCTTTTTCAATATTTTTGTTTAATATAAAGTTTTTTCTGAAATTTATAAGAGTCTGGAATTTCTCACCAGAACATATTCATTGTGACAACTAAACTTATTTTTCTCTTATTTCCTTAGCCAACTTCAGAGAAGTAAAAATCATATTTCAAAAAGGTTTATTTAGTTTTAAAACTATATATTCAATCTCATCCATTTTTCTTAGGTAAAGAAATACATTAAAAACATACAAACTTTCCATACCTGCGGCTATCAAAATTTTTTATATACAAGTTATAAGTTTTTTTTTAATATAAGTTTCAATGATTGTTACACTGTTTAAGGGTTTGAAACAACTTACACTGTTTTTAATAAAATTATTCCATGCTTCTTAGAAAAATGATTGAGGATTCATCCTATTTTATTCAAACGGCAATTGTTGACTTGATATTAAATCTCAAGTATCTTGATATTTCACAAAATTTGTCTCTGGATTTGGTTTAATAAAAATGTATACCTCATGTAGCAGACTATAATACAAGTTCTTTGTTTCTACCTCCTGAAATTCCATGTTGCAGATACAAATTCAAAATGTTAATCTTTTGAAAGAGACTAAGCATTTTTAATATCTGAGGAGCTTCTGTGTTTGTGCATTTTATTAAATACTTTAAAACTGTTCAGCTAATAAAAAATAACCAATCAATCAAAACACTGTCAACAGTCATTTCTTTTTGCATAGCTAGTTGGACAACTATTTTGTATGAGAATTGTACAATTCTTTGGGTTGCTAATTTCCCAGTTACACTTCTAGAAACATTCTTTCCACCATGTGCCATTGTGAGCTACAAATTCTTTCTGATTTTGAAAATCATCAATAATAATATCCTCATTGCTTCTCAGTTTAGATGACACAACATGAATAAAATTTTCATTATCAGATTTATCAAGCATGTCAGATAGTTCTCCATCTCTTTTGATTAATTATTGGATAATTATCTTAAAAAAGTGTGGCTCCTTCTTCTACTGTACACTATTTAGTATGATAATTTTATTCATAGAGTCACAAGAACAGAAGAAAACCTCACAAAATATCTAGCTCATCATGATTCAAAAGTAAGCAAGCATACACCATTTTAGCAAAAAATGAAATCTCAGCGACAGGTGTTGATATACCTGAAACAGAAGACTTCATAACCAGATAAAAAAAAACAATCTAGGATTCTTCTACTCTTCAATACAGAAAAACAAAATTCGAAATAGGGGGAATTTCTGTCCTGTCCAATTGACACCAGGAAGGCATAAGTAAATCTATCTGTAAACTAAGTTTAAGAAAGCTGATTTCCCAAAACTTCAATATAAATTCTTCTAATAAATGAAATTTAAATCAGCAAAATTACAAAGAATGATTCAAAATTTAGATTTTAGAAAGGAGTTTATGTGCTTTAGTATTGAAAAATAACATACATCAATCCAGTGTTTAACACCGCAAATGCACACATTGATTGGACGAAATAAAATGTCATACATACACATTCCAATATGACTTACAAGAATCTTACCAAGATTGCAAGTGAGATATTCATTCACTTTTGACATACTTTTCAATAAGTAACATTCCAAAGGATACCCTCTATCCAGAGGAAATTCAAAGTCAACAGTCTAAAGAGGTTAAACTTTACTGAGGTTTCAAATATGTGTAAAAATCTTCACAATGTTTCTTTATGAAACATGCCCACAAATGACTTGTATGTTTTTAAATGAACATTACTTACCCTTTCAAACAATTCAAATTTCAGCTGCTGTCTACATTCCCTTGATACTCTATGAGTTTTCTCAAATACTGTGTCATTGGTTACAATACCACTTAAGCAACTGATGACTTCTGGCCTATGTAAAGAATAATGAAATTTAAAAACAAAGAAATTACAAATTTGGTCGGCTAAATCTATTTTAGGGCATATTTTTAATATCCAAACATGGGAAAAAATTAAAATATTTTGAGTACAATTATCAGAAAGAAAATTTTCCCTCGAAATATTATTAATTCATCTGAGGTATTTGAAATGCCTAGTATTCAAATTATTCCTATATTTAATAATTATTTTGTAACCATCCCAAAATATAATAAATCTTTCATATTAAAATCAAGAATACTCTCTTAAAAATATTCATTTGCTTAGATATGAAATCATTTTCATAGGATGGATGGACAATCTTTAAGCTGCATAAGAAAAATGCAAGCAAAAAATTCAATAAAATTTAAAAAAAAAAAACAATGCCTACTTTGTTTTTACATTCTTGCACAAATGCAAAACATCTTTTTGCAGGCTTCTTTAAACTTGTAACTGAATTTATAATTCTTAAGAGAGATCTGAAAGTTAAAACACACAATAAAACAAATATTTTTAATTTACTAAAAAAAAATAAAAAATGTAGAATTCAATTCAATAACAGCTGAGTGAGATTTTAATAAGATTAAAATAAATTGTAAAAAGATTTAAACAGATTAAAATAAATTATTCCAAATTCTTTAAAGCTACTTATTCAAAGATATTGATAATAAATTTTAAAAAGAAAAATTATTTTAATGAAAATAATTTAATTTTACATACCAACTGGAAATGTTCTACTGAAATTCTGCATTTTGGATTCATTTTCATTTCAGGTTCATTTTTGTGCATGATCAGGCATTGAATTAAATCTCCTTGGTCAACATCCTTAGCCATTAAATCCTATAAAATCAACATGTTAAAATTATTGCCTTCATCATATTAAAAATCTTTATGTATAAAACAAAAATAAAGGCAATATCTGATTTTTTTTTTTAATTTTAAGTTTTGGAAATAAAGTGAAAATAAACTTCTTTACAGTATTTAAGCTTTAAAAAAATATATTGTGAATATATAGAAATAAAGATAATAAATGGGTTATGTAGCAAAAGCACGAAAACAAAATGAATGAAATAACATAATAGTGTAAAATCCGGAGTATAATGCACAATTTTAACACCAAAAATAAGATCATAACTTAAGGGTGCGCGTTATACACCAGATATGAAAATGATACCTTTAAAAATTAAAAAAAAAAGATATGAGCATACACAAATAATTAAACTTCTTCATATATCAAAATAATATTTATTTAAAAGAATGACATATATACTTAAAAAATTGTAATTCTAGAAGTATTGTATTTTGTTAAAAGCCTGGATTAAAACATTGAATAAATAACTTCAAAACATAAGAACATTACACATGTGAGCTTTAGGTTTTTTCATACAAAAAGAGGGTGCCTGTTATGTGGCAAATATACGTAAAACTTAAAAATGCAACTTGAAAGTAGAGGTGGGCGTTACAAGACGGATTTGACAGTAATATGAAATTCAAAGGAAAAAGAAAGACAATAAAAAATATTGAGTACATTATGGTAAATTTAACCAAAACAATGCATTAAAGTATAAATCTGATACTGCATGTATAAAATATGGTTTTATTTTTTGAAATATATAAACTAAAAAAATAGCAAATTAAAATATCTGAAACATACTTAACCTGTACAAGTAAAAAAAAATATATCCTAACACTGAAAAAAAAAAAAGAAAAAAGAATGCAACAAAAAAATAATATGGCCACGTAAATTTTTAAAAACATGATTTTGGGTTTGCATAAACTTTTGTTTTGCAATATAAAAAAACCCAAGAGGAATTGTGTATTAAGATTAAATTTTTATCCCTTTGTAATACTTTTATGTGCAATTCTTACATTGCAATGTTTATGTAGAATTGTACTGCATGAGAAGAAAAGAGGGTAATTCAATTCCAAATGCTCAGATTCCTCCTCAGTAAAATTTGAAACAGCTTTTTGACATTCAGTTGACAGATCTTTCAAATTCTTTTGTAGACAAACCATTTCCTAAAACAAAAATTATAAGTTAATCTACATAATTAAATTATGCAATACAAAAAAAAGTTAATGTTTCTCAAATAAAACATACAGATTAATCGAAGCCAGAGCATGATTCAATTTAAACAAAATATCTGTGTGTAAGCATTCATGAAAATTTAAAACCTTCACATTTTACAAAACATTTGCTAAATTATTCCTTAAGTTTTTAAAAATATTCAATATACAGTATGCTTTTCTGAAAATGAAGTAACAATTATATTTTATTTAATAAAAAGACAAAGAAAGTCAAATTTTACCTCTCCTTTCTCAACATTTTCATTACAAAATTTTGTAAGATCTAATATACATGGCTCTTCAATTTCAGGTAGTAAGTCTACACTGACAGCACGTTGGCGCATCACACGACGTACTTCATATAGACATTCTCTTGATAACTAGAAGGAAAAATAAGGATAATTAACATCAAAAATATGTAAATTTTTGGAAAAAAATAAATAAAATAAAAAATTCAACGATTTATATTGAATTTAAAATCTCTGAAGTTTTCACTTCTTAAATTCAATGATAAAGTATCTTAAAATAGAAAGAGTAATTATAAATCCATTTACAGATTTCTCATATAATTTTCGAAGCAATCTTTCTACAAAATCCAAAATATGACAGTACTTTTGAAATATGCTGTAATAAGAAAACTCATTCTGATATTCCCACAATTTTAGTTTTATTGAGGCAAAGGCAACATAGGATTGATTGAATATTAACGTCGCACTGTTCAGCTACACGAGGGCTTTTGGCGACGGACCACGTAATTTTGAACCATGGTCAAGTGACGTGGACGACACCTGAGCTGGCACCCACCTCTCCTAACTACCACACCACACCAACGGGAGGACGTTTCAGCTCTCGACAGATTTAATGTGCATCGCTGCCCTACACGGCGGGTCTTTAGTGGTACTGGGCTCGATCCCGTGACAAAGCAAGCCACGGTCCGATACCTATACCACTCGGCTACCGCGGCCACAAAGGCAACATAGGCCAAACTAAGCCACAAACACTTGTTACTTTATTAAAAAAACTATTTATCTGTGATCTACACAAAATTCTAAATATAAATGGGAAGATGGAAGTACAGTGATAAAGAGAAAGGTTGAAAATAGAGATAGATCATGAAGATTTTTCATAAATAGAAAGGAAATACCCATATTACGCTCAAAAGGCAAGTCACATGGAAAGGTCATTATAACAATAAAATTAGAACAATTAAATGTATAATTGATTGATTGTTTATTAATATTGCACTGGGAAGAAGCGCAAAAATAATTGACAATGGACTTCCTATTCTGGAATCTTGATCCAGGTGATGAAAACAACACCTCATCTAGCAATCCTCTCTCCAAACTTCAACACACAATGCTAATGAGTACTTTTAGCCTCAGCAGGTTAATGTGCATCTCTCAATGAATCTCTATTCAATGGATCTTTAGTGGCACCAGAACATGAATCACAACAGAAGAAAAATCAGCAATGAGTTTACCATAATAATCACTTGACTACCAGGATTTATCAAAGATAAAAGTAGTTGGTTATAATGAGCAATTGAATTACTTAAAAGTAACACACATACTATATAACGGACATTAAAAATTAATAACTTTTTAAAAAATATTGTGAACAATTTTTCTAAGCAAAATATAGCATGCAATATCATAATTATATACAGAAGGAAGAAAAAATTATGCTACTTAATAGTTTTAGAAATGCAGAAATATATCAGGCATACACAAAAATATCAGTAATGTGAAACTGTCAAAAAGTGTTACAAAAAATGATATTGAATTTCAACATCAACCAATTAATCAAGAATTTTTTTCAATAAAAAAAATAATGAAAATATTTCTACATTTTCGATATCTTTCCTTCTTAAGTTAAACAGATGTCTTCACATTACTACTGTTAGAAAATGGATGACTTTTCCTGACATTTTGATAAATTAGAAATAAAAGTTCTTGCTGAATATTACAAAATATAATTTCTACTGTCACATTTACAATATTACCAACAGCTTCATTATTGTACCAGGTGTAGGCATATCAAATGAGACTGTTGCTAACAGATGTCACCACGCATATATGCAAGCAATAAGAAACCGTGACATGTGATTTTTTTATAGTTTGACCTTTGATACTCATGTTTATTTTACATTTGGACGAGTTTCAGCGTGCATTGTATTTTTTTTACTGTGTTGAAAATGTCGAATTTTATGCCTTCCGACCACGATTTGCGGACAGCATTAATTTTTTGTTACCATCTGAAGAAAAATACTGCCGAATCGCATCAAATGCTAGTAGAAGCATACGGTGGCAATGCTCTGAGCCATGCGCAGTGCTACAGGTGGTTTGAAGTTTCAAAATGGTGATTTCAATGTGAGAAACGAGAAGCGTGGTAGACCAGCAAAAAAATTTGAAGATGCTGAATTGCAAGCATTACTCGATGAAGATGATGGCCAAACTCAAGAACATCTTGCAGAGCAATTGAATGTTGACCAGAGCACTGTTTCCCGTCATCTCAAAGCAATGGGCAAGATAAAAAAGGTCCGTAGATGGGTACCACATGAGCTAACGAACCGTCAACAGGAAAACGAAAATCGTGTGTGAAATGTTGCTTGCCCCTACAAACGCAAGTCAAATCTCCATCGTATTGTGACTGGCGATGAAAAATGGATTTATTTTGAGAATCCCAAGCATAATTGATCATACGTTGACCCCGGACAGCTGTCCAAATCGACCACAAGGCTGAATCGTTTCGGCCGCAAGACAATGCTGTGTATTTTCTGGGATCAATCTATTATGAGCTTCTCAAACCCGGCAAAACCGTTAATACCGATAGCTACAAGCAACAATTACTTAATTTGAATGATGCTATACTTGAAAAAAGCGAGCAATACAAGAAACGGCAGCACAAAGTGATTTTCCTTGAGAACAACGCACCTAGCCACCGTGCTAATCTGACCAAGGACATCATTAAGACGCTCAGCTGGGAGCTCTTAGCGCATGCAGCTTATTCGTCAGACTAGGCTCCTTCCAATTACCACCTATTTGCATCATTGGGACACACATTGGCTGAACAGCGCTTCACTTCTTACGAAAATGTCAAATATTGGCTTGATGACTGGCTGGCCTCAAAAGACCGAATATTTTTTGGGGGTGGTATTCACAAATTGCCCGAAAGATGGGGAAAATGTGTAGCTAGCGATGGATATTATTTCGAATAAAGAAATATTAAGAGTTTTCGTAAATTTATTGTGTTATTTTTTAAAACAATCGTCTCATTTCATTTGAATACACCTGGTACAAAAGACAAGATTTTTAAACTTCAACTCAGTAAAAACAGAAAAAATACATTAATCTCAGAAAAATAATTTTAACAAAAAAAAATCTTATTCAAATTAATTTAAGTGCATCATACTTGAACATTTTTGTCAGGATGATATGCATAGCGATATAAACAAGGCAAGACTATTGGTCCTCTTTCTGGATCCATTCTAGAAGGTTTATCATACCACTCTTTTTTAGCATGGCAGTAGTTCTCTGCTTCTTTACGACAACGTTTGTACAGTATAGGATCTAGTCTGATAAACATAAATAATGAAATTTTGACAAAAAATTCACATAAAGAAATGCATAAAACAGAACTACAAAAATTTTGTTTTTCTTTTACAGACTTTTCAAAATTTGGAAAAATACAAGAACAATAAAATACTCCTAATGTTATTAACTGAGCAGTCCTTATATGCAGATTATCAGTTAAAAAAAATATTAATTTTTAAAAGTTAAAATACATATTTGTATATTTTGAGCATATCTCAAAATTTAAGAGAAATTACGGTAATTATTAAAACAATTACATTACAAAATTACAATTGTTTTTCTATTTAATACCGAATGAGATAAAACAATTGGCATCATTCTTATATAGATTGTGGTTTGTAAGGGGTAAGCTTTTTCTTTTCAGAGTAAGAGCTGATACCAAATAATTCATCAATTTCTTTCTTTAAAATTTAATATGAAGAATGCCTGGGCATGATATCTGAAGAACCCATTAAAACTTTTCAATAAATGGCACTCAATAAGAATATCTAAGAGTGAGTACTATGTACAAAAAATAAACAAATGTCTTTAACAAATATTTGATTCATAAATATTGAATTTATTCTCAGAATTTTAACAAGTCAAAATAAAATTTTATTATAAAAAGTACAAAAAGAAAAGAATGAAACTCAAGTGAGCTTCTGAAAATTTTCTCTGAAAAAACATGAATTTAAATAACACATGTTTAAAATCTGAATACAGGAAATTAAATTCTTTTTTAGGCAGATAAAAATAAAAGGTCTTGAAAGAAAACTAAAAAAATTTGATATTTTATTAAACACTAATGTTCTTAAGAATTTCTGAATAATAATCAAGAGACATTTAATATTTAACTTATATAAAATATTTCCTCAGTAGTTTGTTAATTCAGGTTAATTGTTTATTACTGACACCCTCAGAAGGACTATTGTGATAAAAGCTCTCATAATTTTGAACTCCAAACTTCCCTACAGCACATCAATTTGAGAATATTAAGCCTTGATCAATTTAACACACATCAGTTTTCCTATATCACACAGAATATTTTTAGTAGTATCAAAATTTGATAGAAATAACACAGGCCATAAGTTTGCAAACTTGACAACTCAGCTACTGCAACCACTTAAAATGTAAATGATAATTATTAGATAAATTTAATAACTTTTTTTGTCAGCTTCATTTTTTGAACAGATTATTTTGATTTGTATTGCATAATTTAATACAGTTTCTACAATTACTAAGTTTTATCAAATTAAAATTAAGTACACACCAATTATGTACACACTGAAAACTTTCTAAATTCAGAAATACAAAAAGAAACAATACAACTACAATACTAAAATATTCAAACAACTACAATACTAAAATATTCCGAAGTACAAAATACATCAACTTACTTAAAATCTCGAGCTACAAAATATTGAATTTGAAGTAACTTTTCTTTACAATCTTCGCTCATGTGGGTGGAATCAAAATGTTTCATTAAACAAGACATGACCCTTAAAAAAAAAGACTCAATTATTGTACAAAATAATTACAAAATTTCTGTATACACAAGCTTAATTTTTAAAACAATAAAGTGCCATTTAAGTAATCTTCTTCAATGGAGCAAAAACCCTGCATGGCATCCTCAAAAAGTTTCCTACGAGTCTTTTCTTTAATCATGGTCCTGCAATTAGTCACTTTAAGAGCAGTGAAATCCCTTTCAATGCATTCAACCCACCTGAGGTTGGGTCGACCCATAGTTCTTGTTCCTGTGGGCTTGGCCAAAAAAATTTTCTGCAATGATTCTGATAACTTGGTCAGCCTATTTAATTCTTTGGAATTTATGTGTTTGACAATGTCTGATTCCCTGAAGGCATGGTATTCTAAATTTGAGTCTCTATGCCAAATGCCATCAACTTGAGTTCTTTTTATGCAATCTATTGGATTTTAATGGGTAATGGTCATATCTGACTCTAAAAATGGGATCACATATATGTCAGAAGATAACAGAGGGATATATTACGTTAAAAAGTTTAATAAATGTTTTAATTAACTGCAATATACAAAGTCTAATTGTGTTCATGAAGGGAAATAGAATATGAATAAATATGGCAAAATTATAATTCAACACTGAAATTTTTTGAGCATTCAAGCTTTGGATCATAAATTACATAAGAGTAAAATAGGTAATAATGATTAAATACCATTTATTTGTGAAAACACTTAATTTTTTGTTGTAAAAGAAGCATTTTTTTTAGAAACTTAGAATTTAATACACAGAGCACACACATTTAGCCTTAATTTGATTAACTTTGGTTGCCCAAATCGTCAATGAAAAAACACCCAATATAAACTCTTTTTTTTTAAATCAAAGATGAGAATAACTAATAATAAAAGTAACACATATTGAATATCAAATGTTTGCATCACAAGATTCAGAAGTATAAAAAATTAAATACATCGTAGATTCAATTATTTCCTTCGATTTCTTATAATAAAATTAAATATAGAAATAAAAGCTTTTTGATTATAAAACTAAGTTTCATTAAACATACAGCATTTTAAACCCTTCAATTAATTTTTTTAAAAAAACGTAATGTAAATTTTTTTAAATGTTAAATGCATACCTTCCTTCACCAGGTTTTTCTTGTGAACAAACAGCATCAACAACAGGTTGGCAAGCTTCTTGTAAAACTGGATCCACACGCCAATCTTCTCCCACATCACTTTGTTTTAGCAAAGATTCAAGCTTTCAGAAAAATTAAAGCAAATCAACAAAATGAAATACACAGCATCATAACTTTGTTTCATTAATGAAAAAAAAAAAAAAAAATTCTAATAGCAAACAAAAATCTATTATGAACACTGATATCATAATTTATTAGTCATAACCTGAAAATTACTTAGGTTATGATTAAATAATTATAACAATGTACAGTACATATTACATGAGCAACATGCTACATTTAAACGATACTTACATATAGAAAAATTTAAATGGTTAATTCATTTTAACTATAAAAACAAATTAACACTTAAATTTCATCAATAAATATCATGATTATCTTTATTATATATACTTCAACAACAGAAAAGCTAAAACTTTCAAAAGTAAAATGATTTTTAAGCGTTCCAGTACTTAATAAATAGCACATATTAAATGCAAACACAAGCATGATTAAAAAGACAATTATGCAATATAAAGAATTACACTTGTAATTAACACATTTTATTTTACCATTTAAAATAATAATTCAATCAAATAACACACACACACAAAAACTCGTCAGATAACAAATAGTTACTTCAATTTTTAAAATATTTTCACATGCATAGAAGTGTGGTAGTCAAAATATTTTTTTTTCTTTCATAAAACCAGGTTTTAATCCAAAATAAACATTTTGCCACAACAATAAAATATGCCCTTTTAGATTTATATATTAAACAAATTAATAATAGTGCAAAATAATGTAACAAAACATTTGACTCAAATACCTCTCTGCGACAAGAATCACTAATACGACCACCATCAAGGCGAGTAGGTTTAGCATGGTCCATCAGGCAGTGCAAAGTTTTACCTCCTAGCTCTAGCCTTCTCCCACAAAAATGCTGCACATCTTTTTCACAAGCAGCAGCAAGTTCTGGAGTTAGCTGATAATTTTCCATGAGAGTTTGTCGATGTTCTAACATTTCAGCCTGACACTCACCAGCAACTGGATAGCCTGAAAGTAAAGATGAGAAAATTATTTCACTCTTTAGGTTAACATATTTTACCATAAAAATTTACACCACAAATTATATTGTTGGGACTCTTAGAAAAAGAATTTTATTTGGGCATTCTCCATATGCTCTTACTGGTTCAAAGTTTACACATACACTGAACTCTACACACACTAGCAACCTCTCGAGACAAATACTAACTTGTTACTGTGGAAACCACAAGAATTATTTGTTCAACACTGAACAGTTTTGTGTGTGTGTTTATTTACTATATATATATGTAATTTACACATTTTTTTAATGATAACGAGTAGAAAGGAATAAGGATCACAAAATAGAAATGCAGGATGCAAGACAAAGTTGTAACATATGTACAATAGTAAGTAAATATTGTCATAATAAAATACAATAACAAGCATTGTTAAGATAATTCTGCACTTATAAAATCAGAACATAATAAAAGAAAATACATAATTCTATCAGAGCATTTCTTAAAAAGTTGAGATAAGTTATGAATATTGAATTCCCACTTCAAAAATCTGGAAAAATCAAAATTCAGGACAGTTGCTAAGGGATTTAACACCTACATTATAAGCTTTGGAAAAAAATTACAAAACGTAATAAAGGACACTGTAAACAATATAATTAACTATCATTGCAAAAAATATATATATTGTTAAACCCTGTAAAGAAAAAAAATCATTCTATTCATGGTATATATTTTAAAGATTTGTTAATTATATTGATATTGGAGATCCGATTAAAGTTTTTAATCAAATATAAGAAAAATATTTAAATATATTAATAAAAAAAGGTTAAATATTACTTACTTGAAAAATTTTAATCTACATAGCCAAAAGAGTGACACAATTAAAGTTTTAAAGTGTAATTAAGTTTTAATAGTTCAAAAAAATTATGCAGCAAAAATTAATAGGTACATACAGACTCAAACAAAAAATGTTAAATGGGGTATCTTTCGAATTAAAAAAATATCATTCCATTTATTGAGTAATTGTAAGGGGATTTCCCTAATTTTAAATTAGATAAAGTTTGCTTTTAATAGTTTTTATAACATTTCAAGCTGTATGAAAATTTTACTTAATTCTTGAAACATGTCAGAATGAATCTGTGCTATAAAAACATGTGATATATAGGAATATATATATATAATATATATATATATATATATGTTCCCAATACTTGAATTGTGCAAGAGTGAATCTATGCTGAGGAAGAGCTACATTTTATGGGAATTAACTGTATATCCTTTTTCCCATACACATATATATGTTTGTGTGTGGAAATTCTTTAAGGGATTATTCAGAAAGAACTCAGGAAACTCAGTTTTTAAAAACTGAGATTTATATGTAACCTACACAGTGGTTTCCACTTAGATTTGAAAGAAATGAATAAAATAGAAGTCATTCCTTTCTTTGAAGATAATTTATTTCATTACCTTCCATAATAAGAAGAATCAAATTAACTTACTGCATTGTATCAGTCTTCAAGAATATTTTAATAAAAAAGAAACTTGAAAATTACAATAAAATCTTTTATATACAAATTTTATTGTTCGATGAAGTTTTTAAAATAACTTTAAAATTTGATGCAAAAAATTAATACAAATCAAAATAAAATTATTCAATTTTTTAATGATTAAAATCTAGCAAAATAAAACCTTTCCTCTGAATAATTTCAAGGATACTTACCTTTATGTAAAGCATTTTCCAAACACAGTAATATCTGTGCAAGTCTAATCTCTCTTCTGTCAGAAGTATCATCCCTGCAGTGATAAATTTTTATGTTTTCACGGCAAGCCTTGGCAAGACCTCTATTGATTTTATAATCATGAACCACTAATCTCTCTCTTTGAAACAATTTTTCCCGACACTGAAAAAATGAAATAGATACATTATCAAATTATTTTACAATTGTTAAGTTTCGAAGAAAATGTGTAGTTTCAACTCCTCCCCCCTCAAATAATTGTCACAAGAAATTCAAGTAATCCTTAACGTTAAAAACATTTATTGCATAATATTTGACAATTATTTTGATATCTTTATATTAGTCAGATGAATAATCAAAATTTTGTAAAAATACTTCTGTTAAAAGTTCAAAGTCTTTAAATTTCACATTTAGTAAAAATAAACACAAACTACCTCTTGGCTCATGTCCCTTTCCATTTTATGTCTCATCAAACAACGATACACTCTTCCTTCACCAGCTTCGACTTTTTCGCAAAATCGTTCTCGGTCTTCTCGGCATGCAAAAAATAACGGTCTATCTAGATGAAAATCATCTCCCTGAAGTTCTGCAATGCGAAGAATTTCATGACGGCACTGAGGAACCAGTTTTTCTGTTTGCTTTGATAAACATTCAATAGTTTCTCCTTGTGAATGAGGATCCTGTAATTTTAAAAGTGAAAAATAAGTGTTTCAAAATGTATAGCCTGAATATTCACATAACTTTGTATTTCACTGAAATGTATGTATATTGTTTTATTATAAATTCAAGCTTTCTCTGCAATCATAAGAGATCTGAAGGAATAATGATTTATTATGTATAACCAAAGTCTAAGAGAAAGCAAATGCATGTGGTTTTATTGGCATCAGTTTTTTCTAACTAAGCTAAGTCAAACATAAAACATTTTATAATGAAAAAAAAACAAGTAAAAAATAAATATATATATTCTCAAGAATATGCAGTGGAGTACCTATGCTAAATTGGCCATCTACTAACAATGTTTCATAACATATGTACGTAATTTTATTTGGCATTATTGCAACTTTTTAATGATAGATTTATCATATCTGATACTAATTTTTTTTACTACTTTGTATAGATAGTATGTTAGAAATCTTGAAGATCTCTCCACTTTGAATTCAAGATTCCCCCTGAAAGATAACAATTTTAATTATCAAATTTATCAACCCCCCTCCCTCACCTCACATTACTCAAACATATAAATTAACTACAAATCCAGATATAAAAAGGACAAGATCAGTAGAGATCTCCCAGACATAAGTTTGAAAATCTGGTAGAATAGGATTCACTAGCACACTAACAAAAAAAAATTATGTTTTGTATTCATTTTTTTCTCTCCAAAGAATCTGTTTTAACACCTTAATTTATATTTATAGGATGGTTTCCAAATATATACAATTTTCATAATCAGTTAACATGTACCTAAAAACAAATCAGTATCGAGTCTAACTTTGAATAATTAACTTTCCAGAAGTGACATCTAATTTTCAGTATTATTTCGATTTTACTGAATTATCAATGGCATGCTAACTCTTTCTGTTTATATAATATATGTAAATATTAACAATAATCTTCAAACCATATGTGCTAAATATAAAGTTAAAATGTATGGAGAGATCTGGTCTTTCATTCATCAAAAATTAATTTTTAAAAAATGGGAAAAATTTTAATTTACACCACCACAATCACAATATATTAAAAATATTATTTATGGTACCAGAAACCTAAAAAGTAAATGTTGATACTATAAGTGATTAAAGTTTACAATAGGGGCGACTTAGCAATGTTTATCATGAAGCTAATAGAATTCGGCTCTTCATTACTCTTGGAACAGCTATTGCTACATATAGGTACTTTGGCGATTGATTTTGGTCACACAAAAATTGACTTCGCCAAGGAGTCACCTATTCTACACTTTAACCTAGGATTAAAGTGTAGAATAGGAGATGGGAGATGTTATATACTTCTAAAAGTTTACAATATTATTTACATGCAAATTTACATTAAATTACTAAAATATGTCACCTACATGCTAGAAGAAACCTAGGATAATTTCAGAAATTAAGTAGTACTCCTAGGTTAATGCTTGAAATGCAGCAATTCATAAAAAAAAACTTCAAATGATTTTTGTATCATTTGATACTAATGCTGAATGTAGAAACCATTTATAATCAATTTTCTATGCATCAGATTTTTTGCCTGGTCCCTAGGATTCTGTATCAAAGTAAAAAAACACACACACACAAATAATTCAAATTTTATTTTGGACAATTCAAACGCCTCAAGTGATCATTTGATCATTACAATAACAATAGCTCAAACTTTCCAGCCAACATGAACTATTATAACATTTTTTAAAAAGATACGGGAAAGTATTCATGAAATGCAAAGCCATTCTAAATGACCTTGGACTTTCTAGATAGCTTTGGTTGAGATTGTTGCCCTTCCTCCATTGTTTCATATTGTTTTCTAACTTTTTCTTGCTTAGGTACATAGTAAAAACATTTGATCTGATTGAAAAAAGATAGTACATAATTTGTAATATACATATATTTTGTCAAATTAAGTGTGTGTGTTAAATCTCTGATTATGAAGGTAACTCCATAATTCTTTTCTTATCCTTTTCTATAAGGAAAACATGCAATTCAAATTGTTTACTGGTCTCTTCAGCTTTGAATTATTCAAGTTTGGTTACACTAAATAATGTAGTATTTGCAGCACAAGTAAGTGTAGCTCAAAGCAAGCATCACTCATAAACATAGAAGGTTGTAAACATTAATGTTATTCTGTAGGTAAAATAAAACAGACCAGAAGCATCTTAACCCTTTAAATGCTGCAAGCATATATATCAGTCTCGCTCAACCAGTGCGTTATATGCCCCAGACCTATATATACATCCTACCGAAACAATTATTTTCTTTGAGTGGCTATCAGTAAAACATTTCCGAAGGTTTTGGAATGTAATAAAATGACCTTGACAGTATTTGAAAAGGATTTATTTCAAATAAAAATTTTCTTGTTAGTGCCTTTTCTCCCCTCCCCCTCAATACACTGCATATGCACACCTATGTGAAAAATAGTGGCACTAGAGTGAATTGCATGACTTAACAGGTTAATAGTAAAACAGCAATCTATAAAAATCATCAATTTAGAGAGGTTATTCCATGTAACAGCAAAATGTAACTAAGCAGATTTTCTATTTCAAAACAACCTCTTATCTTATAATTAATTGAAATTTTTCTGACAAAGATTTACTTACACAAGAAACTACCTAGAAAATGAATGATGGATTTTATCAACAAGATTTGAAAAAATAAGTAATCTAAAATAAAAATATTTTTATGTGCTAAAATAAATGAAATTCTTGTTTTAACCCCTTAGCTGCTGAGGAAAAGTTATAAAATTCATCCCCCCCCAGTACCATCATTTTTTCTACAGGCATACGTTAAGTCGTTTATTAGGGGAAAAGAAAAAGCGTATAAGCGTATTTTTTCACCTAAAAAAAGAAAAGGTTAATATAATAAAAAGAAAATGAAAGATTTAATCTCTAGAGTTACAATATATTAAAAAAATAAAGTATAACTTATCTGTTGTGTGATATATTCTGAAGCATGCTTGATGAACACATTAATCAGAAATCGCATTCGCACAAAAAATTAAAAAGCTCCTATTTCACATGGTAAGCAAAAATGAAAGCAAACAAAGTATAGAAAAGAGCACACTCAAACAAAAAAAACCCTTAAAAACTGCTTAGCTATGAATTTTATCATTCCTGGAATATACTCTTTCAAATTGAAACGATAGCAATACTCTCTCAAGATAACTTTGCAATCGCCTACACCGATGGTTCCTCAGACAGATCCCTCAGCAATGGAGGTACCGGAATCATCCTACTCCTCCCAGATGGTAATAACTACAAACACAAAACTAACACAGGCATAATCGCCTCAAACTTCACAAGTGAACTCATGGCAATTAGAGAGGCCCTTATATTATACCAACAAGACCCACATGTTATTGATTCTACAGAAGGATTAGTAATCTTCTCAGATTCTAAATCAGCTATAGAAGCCATAAGAAACGGAGAGGCCAACATCTCCTGTGATATTATTACCCTTCTAGAACAGCTGCACAGCAAAAGAAAATCTTGTATCCTGCAATGGATACCCGCACATGTCAACATTGAGGGTAATGAATGTGTAGATATATATAGCCTCGCCACAGAAGCTAGAGACATCGAACATAAGTGCACCACCATCACACTTGATGATGCTAACGCAGTAGCCAAACATAGAATTATGAATCACACTTTCAAAAAACCCCTAGTTACAGAATTTGACTGTCCCTGAATTATAACATCCACAATTGCCAGATTGAGAACTGAACACCTTAAGGGCATGAAGATTCACCCAGACAAGACAAGATCATATGTTCAATGCAAACACTGCCCAGATCTTCAACTGACGCCCAATCACATCTTGGAATGCCCAACCATCACAACAAAGTTACTAAAAATGGGAATGGTCCCTCTGAGGGACTCTTTGCGGGAACTCCTGTACAGCCCTGATGCTCCCAGAATAGCAGAGGCAGTGATCAAGACTTTCGACGGAATTTAGTGATATCTACTGCATTTATTCATGGACACAAGAACAACAACAACTCTTTCAAATCACTTCCTCGCCCCTTCTCCAAAATAAGTAAATTCTTTAGACTATCAATGTCATTTTATTGTATTCCAAAACCATACGACTAGTTTAATTCAGAGCAGCACAATACAAAAAAGTCCTCCTTTGAAAGGACGAGTATACACGTCTGGGGCACTAAACACACCAGCTTAGCAGGACATGTATAAATGCATGTGGCACTTAAGGGGTTAATACCTTTAACATGACCTTAATATAAAGTGGGAGGGGTTAAGAACACATTCAAGAATTAATTTTCAGAGGGAAATTTCAGGCAAAAAAGAATGTTCTTAAGATTGGAAGGAAAAAAATTAACACATGTTACTACTAGTCTGGGGGAAGTGAAGTTTAACTACAACTTAATAAAATCAGCATATTAGATTACTAAAAGAAATTTTGACAAGAAAAATTTAAAAATTACAACCAGTACATATAATTATGGAATGAAATTGCATATTTTAAATTATATTTTAATATGTCAGCAATATAGATACCTCAGAATCCATATCCAATCGGCCACACTGAAATCGATCAATGTCAGATTTGCATTCTTCGGTAAATTTATAAATTAGACGATAATCACTAAATATTATGGCTTCCATTTTTTTCAAAAAGGATCTACATTCAGGTTCTGTGGCATTTTCTGTAAAATCCATCAGACAAGATAGCAATTGTCCTCTTTCATTCTCTAATGGAACACAATCTTTTTGCTATAAAAAATAAATTATACCAAAAAAATTTAATAAGAGAAAAAACTTAAATTTATGAAATTATTTTAAACTATTTCAAATATACTTACAGCTTCTAGAAATTTTTTACACATATGTTTAGCAGTGGCAACAAATCTGTTATCGATTGTGAGATTCCTCTTAAAGGTCCAGATTAACTACAAAAAAAATATATAAAATCAGTAAGATACATCATCATTAATAAATGCATAAAAATTTCTCTTGTAGAGCTGTTAAAAAAATTATTCTTTTTAAAATTGTCTTTAAAAAAAACAGAAAGACTAGACAACTATTAAAAAAAAATTAAAAGCATCATTAAGGATAAAAAAAAATTATATTAATATTTCAAACAATGAAGTTATTTTTTATCCAAACTCT
The DNA here is from genome assembly GCA_019973935.1 of Trichonephila clavipes. Classification (NCBI taxonomy): domain Eukaryota; kingdom Metazoa; phylum Arthropoda; class Arachnida; order Araneae; family Nephilidae; genus Trichonephila; species Trichonephila clavipes. The sequence continues at coordinate 1,274,634 of BMAU01003532.1, forward strand.
CTAAGCTGTTTGATGCATATAGTGAGGAGTTACTTATTGATTTTTATGAAGGATACTTATTCAATTATAAAACATTCATTTAATTAGAGAACACAAAAATAATTTCAATAAAAATTACACATTAATATAAATTTATCAATCAAGACATACATTTAATTTTTTATGCAGAAAGAAAAAACTCTGTAACTGTAAATAACATTATACAAAAGCAGAAAATATTCCTGCAGTAAAATATATAAGAACAATGGTATTTAGTTATATAAACTGTTAGATTTTAAAGATAGACATTTTTCCCTTTATTGCTCTAAATAGCTGCTTTTAAATAAATGTCATAGTTTGTACTTGATTTAAAAGAAAACAGAAACAGTGTGAAAATTGTGGAGGCCTATTTTAGTCAATAAATATTAAAAACCAGACAATTGCCCCTTTCTATTAGGGGAGAGGATTTTCACTTAAAATGACACTGAAGAATATAAAGTCACTAAAAGATATGTTTACAGGTAAAAGGCTCTTGCTCCAAAACTAAAAATTTAGTAGTAAAAAAGGTAAAAACTCAGGACTCTAATTTTGATATACAATATTTCTAGTCATACATTAGGTATTAAATTAAAAACTGAGAATTTGTGTTCACAAATTAAGCTATTTGTTACATTATTAGTAACTTTCTCCCATTAGTTATTTTTTTTTCTCTTTTAGATTTTATTTAAATAATTATTGGAACTTTTAACAGTATATTTATAGTTATAATTATACTGTTAAAACTATAAGAATAAGAATTTATAAGCAGGATTTACTTTTCAACTTAAAAATCATTTGAGAATATTATGGATATTTTATTGTGCAGTTGAGGAAAGTTAAGTTTGTTACTTTGTTTATATATAAACATGCAAGCAACTACAGAAAAAATGTAACATTATTACGATTAAATCTTGTTAATTATTTTTTATATATCAAAGAATTTTTCAAGAATACTTTAAGTGGCATTTTTTTTTATCTTGACAGACTAAATTAAAAATTTGCATGAGCAACAGCTATACGCAGAGTTATTTCTTTTTAAACTAACACCATTCAGAGTCAACTACAGCTTGATATTACAATCAATGGCAGCAAAACTTTGTATGGAGACTAATGGAAAGTAAGATTCAGCAAAAAAATATTTAATAAAATCATCAATAAGATTATTTATGGTGCTATTGTAGCTTACCAAACTGAGCATCAGCATAAAAAACAGGTATAATCCGCATTAAAAATGGGTATAAAAGAAAAATCCAAATTTATCCTTTCATATTTGACAACCACATGAGTAAAATGGGCCAGAAAAACAAGCAGACAGTTTTCAGCAGAAGTGAGCCTTCTCCAGTAAACAAGCAACTCACATTACCAGAATGCACATTATTGGTAAAGCTGTGTTTTTTATTCATCCACAGCTCCTCATGAGCTTAGAACTTGACAGAAGCTATGTAAGGAGGTGGATGCTTTGAAAGAAACTATTAAAAAATTTGAAGAAACTGAGTCCCAGACAATTCCCTCAGGTGGAGGATGCAAACTTGTGATAATATGGAATATTCCTTGTGACATGTTGCATACGGCCGTAGAAATTATTTTGCAGAGAATGCATGGTGTAGTCTCTGAATATTGAATGTGGTTAAATTCTTCACTGGGAGGTTAATGAAAAGAATAAACATTTCCTTAATTTGTATATGTTATAACTTTTCTTTGTTTGTAACATTTTTTTTTTTTTGCATTGCACAGTGCCATAAATACCTCCACTGGTGATTTTTGGAACTAATTTTTATTTTTCATGAAATTTATCTTGTGTTATTATTTATCTCCATATCAAGTCTGGTGCCATTTCTTTTGTTGGATTGAGCCACAGGTGGTTCTGGAGAATGTCAGTTTTTTTTAAAAAATCACCCTGTTTACATATATACATAATTGGTACTCTTTGGTAAGCCTAGTGCGCATTATAAATTATCAGATCTTGCTATCTATAGCTCATGAAATATCATTACTAACACTGAAACTACTTTTTATCTACACAGCTTTTTAGTAGTAATTTAGTAACAAATAATTGTGATTAGTCTAAATTTTTGAAGTTATCCTCATAAGTATCCACTTTTCAAAATTTGTATGTAGATAACTGAAAAATTTTCTATATATTATATATTAATTTTATTTAACAATACCACATAAAAGGAGAAAATGTGTTTCAGTAAAATTTATAAAACAAGGATTTTTTTAAAGCTAATCTATTTTCTAGAGATGAGAATCAAATTATTAAATTGCCAAATAGATAAAGCAACTTTTTGGTACCTAAAACTACTTAAATTAAAATATTATCATGTTTTTTAAGTATTGGTTAAAATATATATGGTTTAACTTAACAAATCAGTAGTTTATATACAAATAGAAAATGTGGAAAAAACTAAAAAAATTTTTTGAAAACATTTGAAAGTAGGACACAAGAAAAATGGGAAAAAAAGAAAAGAGAAACACATTACATTTAAAAAAAAATGCGGAACTAATTCGATATCGGGGGTAATTGCGCCTAGCAGCGTTTACTGTAGTTGGAATGGAATCCAATATGGCGGCCTAACGGTAATTTAATGATACAAAATTTTAAAATACATTGAAATGTATTTCAAATAAAGGATATAGGAAAAGATTGAGAATAACCTAGATCAATCAATAAATAATGAAAATCAATAATATGTAATAAAAAGTAACATGTAGTAATAATAGTACTATAAGCAGCATATAATAATCTTATATTATTTTATCATAATTATATATAATATTCATATAGAACGATTTAATAACAGTTAATAGAAATAATAATTATATAATATAATTCAATAGTAATTATAAAAAAGAATAATTGTCGAATTTTAAAAAAATAAAAATAATGCATAAGATTATAATCTTATTACATAATTATAAATAAACATTATATCTATAAATAAACAACAAAAATAGTAATAGATAAATAACATAATAATTATAAATAAATAACAGAAATAGTTATAAATAAATAACAATATTAATTATAAATAAATAAGAAAATATGTAATATTTATAAATAAATGTTAAAAGAAATAATTATAAATAACGAATGTTAGATGATTATTAAAAAAGTAATAATTGCATTTTTGTATTACATTATGAATAGAATAATTACATAATGTATGTAAAAATTAATTAAGAATTCTAATTAGAAAGTAGTGAAAGCTTGCAATATGAAACTTGCACTGCAAGTTCATTCAACGAGTTGCATCGAACAAAGAATGTAAGAAAAACATTTTTTAAACGCAAAATAAAACAAAAGTAAACGATTTATAGCTATAATTAAAAGCACGACACTTATTCGGTAAACTCCTAGGAGAGCCCCCACCCTTGGCGCCAAACCGGAAAAAGCGCCAAGCGAAAACGAAATGGCGCCAAGCAAACCCGACAACGGTGACAAGTAAATATAGCAGTATAAGATGGATGCGCAATGAAAATACATGTAAACAATACAGAAATTTAACATTTAAGATAAAAAATATATAACAACAGCACTTACTTTCTTATTGTTGATCCTTCCCAAGTGGAGGGTAAAGTGTAACAACTGCTTTTAAAAAATTCTGGAAAGTCTCGTCGCTGAGTGAGTGCGCGCCCACAAATGACGAAAATTCTAGAAAAAGTTAGGGTTGCCATATGTTGTATTTAAAAGCAAGGTTACCATGACGGCGCAATTATCGCCAACCAAAGTAATTCGCGCCAAGGGTGGGGGCTCTCCTAGGAGTGAACCCACTTATTCTTCTAAGAAAAAATATTCTAAAACTCACTCATTTTAGAACTATCCATATTCGAAAATAACACAGAATTAAACAGAAGACGCAAACACTAGAAAAATTAAACTCAAAATGGTTACATTTTCACAAAAATTAGAAATTTTTATGAAAATCGTCTGAAATTAAAAGGGTTACAGCGGGTCAAAAACCAATAAAAGTTATTTCTAATATACGTTATCCACGTTATATGGCAACCACATCGACAGACGACAAAAATATTAAGGTAACCATATAGTAATGTTACTGCCCATCTTGGCGAACATAAACAACAACTTGGCGCTATTACCCTTCGATATCAAACTAACACCAAAAATGAAAAAATTTACTTTATTTTCATAGTAGCACTAAACCCTTTCAAGATTTCTTTCATCAAATGCCTTATCACATTTTATTATATAAATTTTTATAACATATTGATACACAAATGTAAATTTCAAAGATAATTTATACAACAATAAAATCTTTTATAGCTAGGTATATTTAAAAAAAAAGAGGGTTTTTATCGCAACATTTGCCAGCGTTCAAGATAACTCCAAATTGTGGCAACTCTAATTTCGCATTTGTTGTATGTACTAAAAAGAGTAAAAGTTATAAAAAAAACACTTTTCCAAAATCACCCACATGAAGTTGAGGTCTTTTCAAAATTCATGCACAAAGAATTCAAATTTTGAAAACTTATAACAAAATTAACTAAAGGTTGATTCGGTTGATTCATGTGTTATTAAAAGAATCTTTAACCCTTAATAATTAATTAATTCCATACAACAATTTTCAAAATTATTAACAATATACAATTATATGAAATATTCAAAGAAAAGCAGTCTATTAATTTTTTCTCCTTTATTAAACCAATAATAAAATTAAATAAAAAAAACCATTCCATATGATTAAAAATAAATTGAAAATATCAAGAAAAGAAATCTTAAAATAAGCATATATATTCATTTCGTACATAATTATACTTTGATTACTTACATGATGGCACTGAGGAGATAAATCTGCATCTTCTCGTTGCTGGAAAAAAAATTATTGGAGATTATAAGTATTAAAAGAAAAAAATTGACATAAAATATCACAATTCAAATATTTCAGAAACAAATCGCTAACAAAATTCTCATTTTTTATGGGTTTTTTTAATTAAATGCTTTTTAAGATAAACTACCTAACAACCTTTATCAATAAAAGAATGTATGTTTCAAACCCGTGCATACAAATTTTTAATTTCATAAAAAAAAACACTACCATTGAAACTTAATAATTTAATGATATTAATATTAAGTTGATGTTAAAATTTTACAGGAATTAGTATAAAAATATAGCTGTCTTATATTAGTTCTAATAATGCACTTTATTAAAAAAAAAATTTAGAAAAGCATTCAAATCTAAAAAAGTTATATTCACTCAAGTAGATCTTTAGTATCCAGGTTTAGATGCTTCATGACAGTGAACTATTTAAAAAGAAATATTTTTTGTTCATGTTAATATTATTTTATTTTACTAGAGCAATAAATATTATAACAATTTATTTATGTTAGAATTATTTTAAAGCCATGCGAAATAAAAACCTGTTATTTGAGTATTACAAAGGGAAAAAAAATGCAGATAATGCATATTTTCATTTGTGGTAAGCATAAAAGAAACTAAAAAACTGACACATGATAAGCCTGCCGGCAAACCAATGCTAATCTGTAATTTTAAGCATAAATATTTTTTTTTCTTTCCAAACGGATGTCTAAAAGGAAATACTGCCAGTTAAATGCATAACTAACAAAATACTTAAAAGACAGCTCATACATATCGCAATTTGTCGCGCCGAAATACGTACAATGAGAAGTTTCATACACATTCATTTTACAATTTTTACAAAACTTTACCTTGTCATTCTGCAAGCAGTCAAGAACAGCAAAATTGTTGTTTAAAATACTTGTTGGACACAGATGTCTGATATCGTCGGCACATTCTGGAGTATCTGATAACTTAATTCTTGGGGGTGAAGATGTAGTAATTTTATACCGTTGCTTAGAAACAAAGTTAGAAAGTTTAGAATCCTTCAAGATACCATCCTTAATAGCAGAATTAACGCAAAGTGCGGAGCCGAAAAATGCAAAAATTGTAATATAAAACATGACACTTTATGAAATTTCCTTCACTAAGCACACATACAGAACACACACACAACAGCAACACTGCGATCCTAACTCGAGTTGAGAGTGAAGTGTGGATGAACAAAAACTCTGAATTACTTTTATGGATTGCAGAAAATCAGTATTACATCAGTATTACTTTAGTTCTTGGAAAATCAACTTAGTTTTTTGAAAATTATCTTGAAAAGCAAATGTCTCGATATCAAGTATAATTATTTTATTATTCCATTTATTTGTATTAAATATAAATATTCCGTAGAGTTTTTTATCTATAGAAAGTATGCTCTCAGTATTTCTTATCCAATAAGAATGTAGGAATCTGATTAAGCCCTGAGATATTGTCCAATGAAATATAAGCTTATGGTAATTAATTCCTATGCATTGGTGTTTCTGAGAAGTTCGGTTTTTGTTTTGAGTAGCTGTCGAATGTGAAGAGATTGAGTTTTCTGTTTCCAATACATTAAACTTTAAATTCCGTTTTCCAATTATTGAGCAGAATGCCGATGTACGAGACTATTGCAGTTGTTGCTGAAAAACATTCTGTGATTCTAGACATTGGTTCAGCATATACGAAGTAAGTCGTGTGAAATGTGTTTCCATGATTCCGTATTTATTTTTGTTTTGTTTATTCGATTTAAAAAAAGATTTGTATTCGAAAATATTAAAAAAAAAAAAAAATCAGCATTTTTTATTCATTTTATTACTTGTGACTTCTAAAATCGGTTTCTTTTAAAAGTGCATGCTTAAGTTTTTAACCTAAAATACATGCTTGGTTAGATATATTTTTGTTCATAAACTGCAAAAATAATAAATCTAAATGTCATAATTGAAATTTTACAATTTCAGCAACAATTTACGTTATCTTTGTGGACCATTATGCCAATTTTTTTTAAACAGTAGAACTTATGTAATTCCTTAATTGTAGTTGTCAAAAGTTTTTATAGTTGGATTGTCGAAATGATCCTTTCCCCCATTTAATATAATAATTCAAGTATGTGGTATTTGTTATGACTAAACTCCTTACTATGTCAGCATTTATTTGTGATGAAATGTGGAAAGAATTTTGCATAAGTGATTATAATTGTATAAATGGATAATTTTCAAATCAAAGAATCTTAACTGTTGTGGGCTTTCAGTTAAAAAAAATATTGAAAGCATTTCTCAAAGAGTTTATTATTATTACCAAAGTAGCTTTATCAGTATTTAAAATCTATCTTAATTTATTCCTCTTAGAATTGGATTTGCAAGAGAAGTAGGACCAAGGTTCATAATACCTACGGAAGTTGTACATCCAATAACTGGAAAAGTAAGATTTTTTATTAATCATAGAAAACTGTCATATTTTTAAAGAATTTATTTACTTTTGTTATATTTTATTAATTTATTTTTAAAAGAATTGAAATAATTATCCTGTTAAATTATCACTTTGAAGGCAGGAGATCTGAATTTCCATCCTTTATTTTTCATCTGTTGTTGAAAGCTAATAGACTTTTTTTTATAGGTTGTTCGAATTTGGAATTATCAGACAGAAGATGATTTGTTTATAGTTTTGAAAGAATTCATTCACAGACTGTATTTCAAGTGAGTTTTTTTCCCTTACAAGTTTATTTTACTCAAATGAATGTTTAGATATAATAAAGAAGTTTCTGATAAGCTTCTCCCATTTAATGGTACATTTGTAAATTTTCAGATATTTGGCTGTGAATCCTAAAGATCGACGAGTTGTGATAGTGGAATCTGTGTTATGTCCAACATTGTTTCGAAATACTCTTGCAGAAGTCTTATTTATGCATTTTGAAGTATATAAATTTGATTTTAAGTAAAGAAATAATTAAATTATAAAGTAATTAAACTAAAGTGCCACATTATAATTTTTTAAAGAGCCCGGTTCACTCCTAGGAGAGCCCACACCCTTGGGGTGAATTACTTTGGTTGGTGATAGCTGCGCCAACTACTTTTAAACACTACATATGGCAACCCTAACTATTTCTAGCATTTTCATATTTTGTGGGCGCGCATTCCGAATTTCATTTTGTTGTTGGGCTCCGGGCTGGCTGCGTGTGTGAGGGAATATACTTTAGAATTTTTTACTTTGTTCAATGCGAAAGGTAAGAAAGAATTGATTGAATGGTATATGAAAGAAGGATTGATTGCTTCGAGTTATGAATGCCCTAAATGTAATGATCGGAATGATGTAACATGGTCAGCAATAAAACGCTTTCTTCGAAATCGTACCAGCCACGCCGAATGTATGTTTGACCATTACCTTGCAGAATAAATATGGCGGTGCTCACACGATCATTAGCTTAGCAATGAGACCTTTAAGGCTTTTTTAAAATCTGTTGTTATGCTGTACCCTCCACTCGGAAAAGATCAGCAGTAAGAAAGAAGTGCTGTTTTTATATTTTTTTATCTTAAATGTTTAATATCCGTATTGTTTACATATATTTTCATTATGCATCCACCTTATCCTGCTATATTCCCTTGCCCCCATTGTCGGTTTCGCTTGGCGCCATCTTGTACTGGCTTGGCGCTTTTTTCAGTTTGTCGCCAAGGGTGTGGGCTCTCGTAGGATTTTACTGTGTTTAGTATTTCAAGGTAATAAATATATGCTCAGCCTTTTCTTTTTTTTTTTTTTTAAAGAATTGGCAGTCATTTTCAAATTTAATTATATTAACGTAATCATTTTATGTAATGAATGTTTTCTAATATTTTGTTCTATTTTTTTGTGTTAATGCATATATTACAATAATGGAAACAATATTTTTCCTAGCACATATCCCATTATGTATAAAGGGTGATCTTTATTAAATTAGTCAAAATGGAAAACTCTAATATTAACAAAATATAGAAGTATAGAGAGTGAGGTATCATTACAGGTATTGTCTTTATGCCCATGGTTCAAAATTAGGAAGCCACTAACACACACAGACTTTGTGTAGCTGCAAAGTATAATGTTAATAAACCATCGGTCAGTCGACCAAAAATATTGTAACATGTATACAGTATTAAAATTGTGGGATTAATAGTTTTCAATTCTTTAAAGGTTTTGCTCCATTGTAGTATTTACATACATCTCACATTAAAATATTTTTCTGTAATATTTAAAAGTGTACATAAGGCATGAGTTCAATAGTTTCCAATATAATCAATATTACCCTCAATATTTGATTTAATTCTTTTCCAGTCAATTAATAGATTGCACGTTAGCTTAAAGTTTCTGTAACCATGTATAAAAACCAGATGAATACAATATATTTAGAAAAATGGGATTTTTCTGAAATTTTCTTTGTGCAGGATCTTGGTTGTTAAATAGTCATAGTCACAAACTTGTTGCCAGTATTGTTTCTGTAAAGGCAAGAGTTTGAGTTCCCATCACCATTGAAAGTCTGCCATGTAGAAGGACTGATGCGTGGTAAATCTGACAGAGCTCTAGTCTTAGTTTTGGTGTGGAAGTTTGTAGAGTTGGGTTCCAGCTGAAGTATTGCCCTTGTCCACACTAGACGGAAGTTGAATATTATGTTATCCATTTTTAATAATCATGACAGCTATTCTACCTTGTTTTGCATGGATCTTAAAAAAAAGCCTATAAATCATTATCTTTTTTAATATCGAAAACCATTTACAAAAAAAAAAAAATACTTATGTACTAAATGTGTATCTCTATTAATCACAAGAGTATACATGACTTTCTAAGATTTATAAAGTAATGCTTGGTATAGGATGTATATCAAGAATTAATTGAAGTATACAATTCAAACTTTATAACATTTTGCCAGTATCATTTCCCTTCCCCTTATGATTTAGAGTTTTTAATTAGTAGTTTTTATGTGTTATGATAACCATCTGTTGAAATTAAATTTCAGTTTAATATATATCATGTATGTTATGTAAATTTTCTGCTGTTTGGCTTTTTGACTGATATATATGTATGAAAAGAACACAAAGTTAGAGTTTGTATATTGGAGCTAGAAATGAATGCATGGTCTATATTATTATAATCTGCATTTATATATACTATATATATTATTATATTCTGCATTTATATTAATTTCTTTCAGATTCCATCACTTGTATATGTGCCTTCTCATCTAATGGCATTATTTACATTAGGCATTTCCTCTGCTCTTGTGATGGATGTTGGTTATTCAGAAACTATTGTCCTTCCTGTATCCTTTTTATTAAATTTTTATTCTGTGTATGAATTTATATATGTAATGTGTATAATCTTATGTGTATGTGACTATATATGAAGTAATAAATCTTTTATTAAAAATATAATTAAATACAATATGCATTAAATTAATGTATAGAACTTTAATGTATAAATTTTTATTAAGAATTTGTGATACATTTTATTTTTAACTTTGTATTAATAATGCTTTCATTGTAAATTCTTCCATTGGAAAATATTTCTTTGACTATATATGTGTGTGTGTGCGTTAATGACACTTTCATTAAAATATTAAGTCAATCTTTTCATTGAGATATGTTATTTTTTCTGTTATTGTTAATTCCGGTATTTTTGTGTTTTAAAGTTTAACATGTATAAACTTAACTATGGTAGATATATTGTGGTGTTCCTATTCTTAATACTTATGAAAGTCTGCCTGTTGCAGGACAACTTATACACAGGTTAAAAAAAATTAGTTTTCTTGTTTTTGTGCATAATAATTTAAATTAGTTTATTTGCATTGTTATACATATAAAAAGAAATATAGAATGGTGATCCTAAACAAAGCAAATTGTAATTAAATGGTAATTTTTTCCTGTGAGATAAAGAAGGTTCCTGATTTGTTAAAGATTAAGTTACTGTCAAAAAATTTTTTTTTGTACTTTCCACATTACCTTTTCAGAATGTTTTTTAAATCTTTGATTTGATTTGATATCAAGTTAATAAAGAAATGAATCATATATTTTTTCTTAAAGCTTGAAAAATATTTTGTTGTGAGGAATATTTCATGATGCAATACATAAAATCATTTTGTGTCACATTTTGATAAAAATGGAAAATAATTTAATTACATTTATTGAGTTTTATATTTTTATATATCAGCTGAATAATATAGGCAAATGAAAGCGAAGGTTGGCATCTGTAACTCTGTAATCTTAACCTTAAGCTTAAGGATTTGCTACTGTATTACTATGGCTATTTTACTTTGTCATATATCATCTTGCTTTGTAAGTTAGATTTGCTCAGTAATATAGTAGAATATTACATATTATATATATATATATATAATATATAATATATATATATATATATATATATACTAATAATTATCTTTAATGTCATCTAAACAGCTTTTTAATTTGTAATGGTCTTGGCCTTCAGGACTCGCACACAAATAGTTAACTAGCTTGCCTGTATAATGAGATAATTGTTACTGTATATCTTGGAAATTAACAGCTTTACATTTCTGAAGAAAAATTGCATTGGAATCTATTGTATGATATCTTACCACCAATAATAAAGCATCGTCCATGGGAATCACATAAATTCCAAGATAACCTGTTGCCACTCTATGTAAAAGCCCTGAGATATTCTGTAAAATCTCTTTCTTTTCTTCAAAATGTTGTAATGTGCATGTGTCTTTTTGTGCTGTCTGTTTTCTGTGTTAAGAGTCATCCAATCTAGTTTGTGTCTAAGCGTGAAATAAAGGGGATTACTGTTTAACAATATTGGCTCATCAATAACATTCATATTTCATCAACCATCAAAATAATGATCATTGTTAAAGGAAATACTTATCAATTGCCATGATTTTATATATATGTAGGGTTATCATCATTTTCTTTCAATTCAGTAGTGAATTATAAAGCTATTTTCTTTTGTTGCGCAGGAGAATAGAAGCTGAATTAATGGAAAAAGCTTATGTAAAAACCTCTGCACCTAATGAGAGACCACTGGCTGAAGTTTTATCAGGTAATATCTGGATTATTTGTCATTTTGTTGATTGAATTTAATAAAAAAATAATTCTTAAATGAGTAAATTTAGATGGTTGATTTATATATGTATTTTACTTCATAAATTATATGTATTTAATTGCTATTTTATCTGAATAAATTTTTAACAACACAACTTGTTGCAAGAAATTCATTAGGGAAATGTAATATATAAGTACCATGCAGATCTGTTCACGTTAAGGATGTATAAACAAACTTAGTTTCATATCCATTATATCTCAATGTGTTAGCTTGATTTATTTGATCATTCTTATAACTAGCCACTTTTAGTGAAATATTTAAATCTAATATAAATCCAGAGTTGTTTGAAAATAATGATTATTAAAATCAAAGGCAAGCTTATCTTATACAATTCTTTCTTCTTGTTCATTTTATTTTTCTTGTGTTAAGTGGAAGATATTTTGAGTTTTTCCTGTCGATGCTCATTATTTATAAATATAAGCTTCTGTTACATACAAGAATGATAACTACAAATATTTTTTGTGGTTGGAGTTTTACTTCCTTTTACTTGTTTCATATGTATATAGTTTATATATAGATTTCCATATTAAATTGCCGAAGAAAAAACTTATATTTTATTATAATTATTTTTCTTTTTTTTTTGCTATATGGATTGCTGAGTATATTAATATTACATTTTTGTACAATAATTTTTTTAATCTGTTTTAAAATATAACAGATATTTAATATGTAAGTTTTCAATGAAGTGTTTTGATTTTCAAGCTCATTTTGGTTGGGAAAATCATTGATTAATGTTACATTATAAATTTAATGTGAAATGAAACATGAGTTTGAATTGCAAAAATTAGAATAACAGTTTTATAACACATATTTTATAAATTTATATAAAAGTTTGTGTGTATTTAAGAATTGGTACAGGGTAGTAAAAAAAATTACTGTTTAAGAAGCAAAATAAGAACCAAAGTAGTAGTTTCAAAATGTATTGAATTAGAAATTGAAAAAATTAATATTTTTTCAAATGGATTTTATGGATTAAAAAGTTCAAAAGGAATAAAAATTGCTAAATTTTCTTATTTTTGTCATAAATTATTCATTCGTATGTACAGAATTTAAGAAATATGATATTGGGATTTTTTTGAAATTTTTTAATAGTTTTAATATTTAAAATTAATAATATTATTTCCTAAACAATTTATGATTCTCCCAATGAAGTTAAAACAGTAAAAAGTGTAATATTCTGATTAATAAAACTAACTTCTGAAGTACCATAAAGAACTTTGTATGTAAAAGAATTTTTAAGTATGCCTTTTATTTACAATATTTTTTTTTCTCTCTCTCTCTCTCTCTTACATGCTATCTTTAGAATTAGGAGGTGAGTGTATTAAAAAGTTTGTGAATGAATTGATTTGATAAAAGTAAAGAGTTTTTCTAATGTATGACTGTATTTTAAATTTTTTTTGTTTATTTGAGGATTATTATTATATTCTTTTAATTTTAAAACAAACTGAAGATGCAATTAATTTAAACATTTTCTCTTGTTTTCAATAAATGTTTTACACACACAGTATATAAAAAGAAACATATAAAATATTATAAAAACTATGGGTTTTTTTTTGTATTTTAATAAAAATTTGTATTAAAAGTCAATATGTGCACTGTGTATATAAATTAAAACATAATTTATCCTTATTTTTCTCTTTACTCAAGAGTTTTGTGTTGAATGAACATTTGTAATTCAATAATGCAAGTGATAGTATTTGTAAAAATGCAATTGATGAAAAAAATGTCAGTATTTTTTTTATCTAAAAATAAAATACTTAAGTGAATAATAATTTTTTTTAGAGCCTTTAAAGGAATCAATATTAGAAGATATCAAAGGTAGGGACTTTTTCTTCCTTATTGCATTTGAATAGCAATAACAATTTGCTTTTTTTTTCTGAAATTATTAAACCATGTGAAATACCCTGTCAGTTGACCGTGAATTAAATATTTTCAGTTCGAACCTGCTTTGTAACACCTCGTGCTAGAGGTTTAATTCTTCAAGCTCATGAAAGTAGGAAAAGAATCAAAGGAACAGTATCTCCTGATCCAGAAGTAATTTTGTACTTTAATTGTACTGCTGATTTATTTTTGTAAAATAATAAGTTTGATATTCAAAATACACTTATTACTGTATTTTTTGTTGTTAAATTTTACACCTTTTCTTATTTTCTGAGCTTTATCTCAAATATGTTTGAAAAATTATTATAAAGAATTTCTAGCTCCTATGTGATTCATACCAAAGTTTTCAATCATAAGTAAAAAGAAATTTTCTATTTTTGAATGAAATTTGTTTGTAGTTCTTGCAAAATTAAAATTTTAAGCTAATAAGTTCTTAAATATACCAATTTTATTAAAAGTTAATTAATGATTGTTATTTTTTCATTATTTAATAACATGAAAGTTATGTTGAATGCTCTCACTTTAAAAATTGCTTGGAAAAAGCAGTCTTTTTTATAAATATAATAAGAATATTAGTGCTGGAATTTGTTTTAAGTGTATAATTTCAGAATCAAATATCTGAGTATTTATCTTCTTCAATATCAATACAGTAAAATACATTTTATACTAATGTAGGCTTCATATTTCATTTTAACATTATAATAATATGACAACTAACTTATGAGCAGATATATCAAGACAGCCTTTGATTTTTTTAAAAAAATTAAGTCCAGTTCCATCTAGTTAAATATGAATCAACTGAACTGAACTCAGTGGCGCAACAACTCATTAGGACCAAGGCCTACTGTGCCTATCTCAGTTTACGTGACCTTAGGCGCTGGGGTTCATGTGCAGATGTTTCGGCCAAGGGGTCAGCCGGACACAAAAACCCAGTGTTCAGTTCCCAAGCAATTTTGGTACTTATTTATCAACATGTGGCATGGAAGCGTGATACACTACCACTTAGCCTCTGGTCTTTTAAATATAAATCATGTTTTTTTTATAAATTAACTTTTACACATTTATTAATGGCATATTATGAAGTATTAAGTATAGAAAAATGTTTAACAGTGGATGTAAGAAGATATTAAAAATTACTCTTCATCTAATTATAAATACATTTATCAATTTCCTATTACTGCCTAAATGTTTTCAGAACATTACATTTTTTTAATTTCTTTTAAATATCATTTATACGAAAAATAACTTTCTTTTTCTAGCTTGAAGTTCCTACTCCACCTCCTGAAGTTAATTATCCTCTTGATGGAGAAAAAATTTTAACAATTCCCGGATCTCTTAGGTACAGTATTAAGTTTTAATTTCACACATTACTCGGATCTGTAAATTAGAATTAATAATTGGTTAAGGTAAATTTTTTAAATTGTAATCTTTTTTTAATTACTTATCAATCTTTTTTATGGCTGTAAAAATGTTAATTCTGTTTTTATTGACCATAATTTATAAGATTGAATGCCATTTTTTTTTTTAATTCTTAAAAAAATTTTTAACTGGTGGAAGGTTTAATGAAAGTTTAATAAAGTTATAAGTTGCTTGCTTTAAAGAGATTTCTATTCATGTTTTATCATTCATAAGATTTTAGAATTCATTAAATTAAAATGAAAATTATTTTAGTTTGAGTGCCTTTCTTCCTTCTCTCTCATTTTTCCTATAATTTTTTTCACTCAGAGAATGGGCAGCTGAGCTTTTGTTTGAACAAGATGCAGACAACAAATCTATTGCAACATTAATTTTGGATTCATTATTAAGGGTGAATATTTTATTCTATGATCTATATATATGTATTAAAAGTATTTAATCTCAATTGTAATTCTTGCACTAATGTTAATTTTTTGAAGTTTCTTGGAAATTTTTTACTTTATATTTGGCATTGCAATTATGTTAAATAAAGATCTTATTTATTTTAGTTAATATAAACTCTACACTACCATTCAATTTCTTTGTTATTAATATATTTTCATGTAACAAGTATGTATTTCAATAATTAAATATTCTTATCTGAAATTTTAATAATTATTATTATTTAGTGAAGTGAGATATGAGTAACTCATAATCATAATTATATGTTTATATTCTCTGTTGTATTATATTAATTCTTGAGTCTGTTCACTTGTGATTGTTATGAATTAAAGTTGAAAAGTATTTTATACTGCTCTCATATTTCGAAAGTTTGTTCCTTAAATATTTTATTTAACAAAATTATTTCTTGAGAAATTAGAACAAAAATTACCGATAAATCTGTATTTGTTACAAACATTACACTTTGAAAACATGTTTTATTCAGTGTAGGGAATAATTATCCTTTCTCATTTAAACTTCAGATGAATTATTCCTTTCTTTTTTGAACAATTTAAACAAAAATGGTATTGAAATATTTTTAGTATTAGATACATTTTTTCTTTTTAATTTCTGTTACCAACTAATGTATTTCATGGTTATAAAATACAAATCACTGTAGAGAGAAATATATTCTTAATTTCATAAATTTATTATATAAGAACAAAAAAAGAACTTCTGCAATTTCATCACTGTTTAATTGCCTATCCATTAACGTCTTTTGTAAATATTTCCTAATTTATAGTAAAATATATGCTTTTTGCTCTCAAATATAAGTTGCTGAAATTATGAAAAAGTTGTAATACTGTGTAATACCTCCACAAGAAATAATGGCATTGTTATTATAGTTTGTGTAATTTAAGTTCATTTCAAATGTATTATTTTAAGGTATTAAAAGACCTTGTATTGCTTAATAAATAATTATCGTAATGATTCCCTTTTGGTTTATACAAAGTTTAATTATTTATTCTGCATTTAAAATTTTTTTTATTATGTGCATTATTTTTGTGTGTTTGAAATGTTGGAAGTGGAACATTTTCTTATAGTTCATATATTATGCTCTGACTGCTATTACTCTGTAGTGTACTATGAAGTGAAATTGATAGATTTTATGAAATGACAGTGTTATTAAGTCATAATTTGTGTTTGTAGTAAATCATCTAGTGGTTAGCACATTGTATTTCTGATCAATTATGTCTTTTATTTTTCTTGTCTATCTAGTGTCCCATAGACACTCGCAAAGAATTGGCCAACAATGTTATAATAATGGGTGGCACTGCCATGTTACCTGGATTTAAACACTCATTGCTCACAGAAATTAAAATGCTTTTGGATGATCCAAGGTATGCATCTCGTCTACCTTTGAAAGAAATAAAGATTCATTATCCCCCTGCTAAAGAGAATTATGTTGCCTGGTTAGGAGGTAAGGAATATGTGTATGATTATTATTAGTAAAAAATTTTATTGTATTTTTGTTGTGTAAGGTTTGTTAATTTGTTGAAAAGGTAAATTCATTACATCTGTTAAAACAGAGATTCCCAAACTTTTTTGTCTCGTAGACCCCTTGCCAGGTTTTTTGGTTTCGGGTAGACCCCTTACTTAACTAATATATAATTTTTGCAAATTTATCAACTTAAATTTCTTTTTGACAGCTTATACTACTACTTACTTTAAAAGAAATAAATTTCTAGTTGTAGTGTATAGCGTATAAAACTTTAAAAGCACATGTTAATGAATTAAATTTAATGAGATGGATGAATCTGATGCTTCAATATCAAATATTCAACATTTTACGTAAATCTAGTCAGGTTGTAATGTAACTATATGAGTCCATCGTCTACTGTGGTATTTCTATGAAAAAAAACAATTTCAAACCATGTTTCAGAAAAAGTTCCCAATATGGCGGCAATGAAGGATGACGTGTTTTTTTATGCTCTTCAAAAACACTGCAAGATTATTGAATCTGCGCTTATGTCGAAATGCAATATGAACAATCAGGTGCGTGAAGATGCCAGGCAAGCTTTGGGTTAGTTGAAAGCTTCTATTTATAAGAATTTCGAAAGAGTTAAGTCTGCTAATTTTCTAGAAGCATGTAAACAAAGTCTAAAGGAAGCCATTGCAAGCCAAGTTACGCCAAAGCACAGTTACGCCAACGTCGTGGCGCCATCTGGTGTTACGGAAAATAAAGGAAAGTCTTCCGATTATTGTGTGGTTGTAGACTCGGATAACTGCTCTTCTGAGGATGTTAAGAAAATTATTAAAGCGAAAATAAACCCAGCGGAATCTAAATTAGGAGTTTGTGACTTAAAGAACATCAGAGGAAACAAATTGTTAGTTAAATGTGTCTCTGAAAATGATCGTGACCGGCTTTTAACAGAAATTCAGGAAAAATCTCCAGAATTAAAGGCTTCCATTCCCAAAAGGAGAAATCCAGCCATAATTGTTAAAAATGTGCCAAATGAAGTAAAAAATAAAGATCTTCTAAATGTGATTACTGAACAAAATCCTGAAATTGTTGTAGGTGATGAAAGTATACGGCAGTGCAGAGTTCGCTTTACTTTAAAAACCTTTCAACATACAAGGCATGTTGTTATTGAAACTCACCCCACGGTTCGTAAATCCATCCTTCGACAAACAAGATTGAAAATTATTTGGAGTGCATGTGACGTAGATGATTTTCTTATTATCAATAGATGTTTTAACTGCCTTGGATACAATCATCGCGCTGACGAATGCAACAATGCACTAGCCTGTTTTCACTGTTCCGGAGAACACAAAGGGCAAGATTGTTCAAATAGGGATGCAGCGGCTTGTACAAACTGTATCCGTTTCAATCACAAAACAAAAAATATTCATAAAAAAGTGAATGTTAATCATAAACCCTTTTCCGAGTGCTGTCCTTGCCATATTTTTATGAAGAAGAATACCCATTCTAGAATTAACTATGATTAGGTCAGATAATCAAGTTCTAAAGTGTGTGCAGTTAAATCTACACAAGTCTAAATCTGCGACACAGCAACTCATTTTAAACATGGAAGCAGATAACATTGATTGTGCGCTGGTTCAAGAACCTCATAGCTACAGGAGTACTCTTCCGGGTTATCCTAGTACTTATCGACTTTTTTATGATCCTAATTCTGACATTATTAAGGCAGCTATTATTGTTCATTCTCGTCATCTTTCAACTTTTATTGATTATAATATGGTCACTTTAGAAGTTATCGCAGGCTCAACTGTGTTTACTCTTTTCTCTTACTATTTTGAGCCTTCAAAAAACATTGACTCGGATCTTCATAAAATCAGCCAAGTTTTTAGTAGCAAAAATCTCAATCGATTGGTTTGGATTTAGCTTCTTCATCTTTCTGTGACTGTAATATTGGTGGCGAGGAAAATGTAGAACATATGATCCTTCTGTGTTCCAAGTATGTCAGAGAGAGAAAGATCATAAGACTGGCGTTCAAGAGACTCAACATTAATTGGCCACCGAATTTTCACCAACTTCTTTCCACCAGAAGTGCTTTCAAAAATTTCTGTAAATTTGCTGTAACTATTTGTAATCCTTCTTAACTTCATTTTTTTAATTGTTTATTTCCCTTGAATGTGTGTTTAATACTTCTGTAAGCCCTGTGTGATACTTTGTGGTGCATGGGGATTTTATAATTGTTTTCAATAAAAAAAAAAAAACATGTTTCAAAATATGAGTCTAGGGAATTTAAAAGTTGTTTAAATGCTAAAATGTTCTGATTGATTG
The DNA here is from genome assembly GCA_019973935.1 of Trichonephila clavipes. NCBI lineage: Eukaryota > Metazoa > Arthropoda > Arachnida > Araneae > Nephilidae > Trichonephila > Trichonephila clavipes. The sequence goes on from BMAU01003532.1 coordinate 1,294,125, forward strand.
TCTGTGATAAATTCAGAAATTTAGTGCCATCTAATATTACATTTCTTTCATTCTGGAAAGAAATGCTGAAATTGTCCTTGCCTTAATAAGATTTATACTGTCACCTAGTAACCACAAACTAACCTCAATAAGTTAAATAAATAAGTTAAATTTGGTTTCCATTAGATAAAATTTTTTTTTAAAAGTTTAAAGTCACGACAAGGCTTAATCATAGCCACTATCATAGACCCCCTCCCATTTACACCTCATGGACCCCCAAATTATTTTTTCGCATGCATGGACCCCTTACAGGTCGTCATAGACCCCTGGGGGTCTATATAAACCACTTTGGGAATCACTGTGTTAAAATAATGATGTATCATATTCTTTTTCTTGGCAGTATTTAATTCCCCAGTTATAATTTGTGTAATAAGTACTCTTTTGCCAATATGTAATTTTGTTGAATATTGGAACTCTTAAATTAAAGCACTATTTATAAGATGGAAAATGTGCTGAGATAGACAGTATCATTTTTTTGGTCCTGTTTATTGCATATTAATAGGGTATGATTGCAAATATGTACCTGTATGAAATATCATGCAGTCATTTTTTAATTCTTTTAATACAGTATGAGAGCAAGGTTATTTTTAAAAAGTTATTGAATAGAAACAAAAGGTTTGAATTTTAAACTAAAATGCATGTGGGTTTTTTTAGTCTGTTATGTGTAATCTAAATCACAGTTAGAAACAACTTTATCTTTATTTATAGCTGCTGCATTTGGTGCAACAGAAGCCGTTCCATCACGATCAATTACGAAAGACCAATATCGTCAGAAAAAATACATTCCAGATTGGTGTGATAAAAAATGGGCTGAAAATGGTGAAAAAACTTTGTAAATTGTATATTATATTATTATAATGCTAGAAAATTATTTCATTTATATGTGCTAATTTATTTGAAATGTACATGTTAAAGGTTTGTGCTTCTGCAGTTCTATAAAATTTTATATCAAGTTTGTTTTATAATTTTTAAAACAAAGAAGTGGCTTGTTACTTTTTCAATGTTTTATTTAAAATTGGTAATAAAAGATTTTTTTACTTTTCTTGGTTTTTAAACTGTTTTTAGGAATATACTTATGTGTGTAATCATAGAGTTTCCCCCTTATACGAATGCTTTGCAAAAAATTTTGCATCATCTAAAGACAATAAACAGCACTTCAGTTTGTTCAAATTAATCATTTGTAACTCAAACAAAATTTATTTTAATGAATGGGAGGGGTAGACAATTACTTTATATTCTGAACATTTGTATTTTTAGTTACAAGTATATGATATTTCAAGAACCACGGAATTAATTTATACTTCATTTCTCAAAACTATTCTTTGATGAGTCTTGCAAACATGGGACACTGTTAATTTTTTTAGTAAAAATATTACTCCTGTACAAAACTGGCTGTGCATTAATTCAATTATTTTTTTTATATCTATGTTAAGCGTATTTATATCAAAATTCAGTTAAAAAAATTTTTTTTCAATATTAGTGCAGATTATGTTTTTGTCATTTTAACAAAAAGCAATTGGTCTTAACTTGAGATTTATGTACTTAGCCTATAATGACCTGATGGTCAATGGCCTGGCATTTGATAAATAAAAAATACACTTAGATTTTATAGTTTTGGATGACAATACAATACTTTAATGATAATTAATAAAAATTAACTACTACTTAATGTTGTGATTCTGTCATATGCATATACATATTTATATTAATTGTAACTACTTAATAAAAAGTAGCTGAAATAAAATTTTTCTTTGTTGATCTAAGTAGGAATTGGCTTATTTTTTTTTTATATTACTTGTGTTCATTTGTTGTTTGATATTATTAGGGATTATAAATCATAAATTTCTTATTTTTTATTCATATTTAATCAATTTTAATAAATCTGATGTAAATTCAGATGAGTTTTGGAAAATATGTACTGCAAAAATTAAAGGAATTTTGAAACTTAAGAATCATTATAGAAAAATAATAATTTAAAAAGTACTCTTCTTATATACTAGTCTTGGAACTCACCTTGTGTAAAGGTCCTGATGCGTGTCATGTTTGTCGAGGCTCTCAATCCGAACACTGGTGTAAAAATTTAATGAATAGAATGTTAGTCTAAGTTTTGCTTTTGTCACGTGACAGATGTTCAAATATTATGAGGTCTGTCAGTTGAATGTTTCGTCTAAATGTGTCATTAATAATAAACAATCTATTGAATTTATTACAACCTTAAATAAAACTGTTATATAATAAATTTTAATCCCTTTTGGTTATTTAGGTATAGTTAGGTCCACCACCATAACCCTTATATAGTTGCAATGTGAATTTTTACTCAAACCACCCAAATACTTACCATAGCTGGAATTTTTAAGGCTCTGATGCATTAATCGCTAGTCTGAAATTTTGCTGACCTTATTATCAAAATATTCAAAATGTTAATACATTTTTTAACACTAAACCTACAGACATTTTATAAATACCTATTTCTACCCATGCTAAAATTTCTGCTTTTGACATAAACATTACCTTTTCCTGTTGATTATAATTAATCCAAAATTTATTATGAGCAATAAAGTGCAAAATAATTATGTAATTTAAAAATTTGTATTTCAGGTATAGACATTTTTATAAATTGAAAAATCTTTCTTTTTGCATATGTATTGATGTTCAAATTAAAATGAAATTTATTCATCATTCTACACAGTTTTTATCACATTGTCGAAAATGATAACAATGCTTTGTTGAAGAAATACACTCTTCATTGGAGTCTAAATTTTCTAAAAAATTTGTAAACCTTTCTCAATTAAACTCAGGACTTCATTCGATGTTATTGAACTGGGTATAAATATTCAAGTTCTTCAATGTCTTGTTTTTGCTCATGTATTTCTATGATCTCATCAATTGTCAGCTCCTGATTGTGGAAATCCAACAACTCTTGAACGTCATGATTTAACAATTATAACATGTAATAACAAACATAAACTCACAGTAGATAAGAAACAAAATGCACAAATTAAATAATAATGGCTAAGCGTTGATTCAGCATGATACATCAGAATATGTACATTAGCTAAACAGAAAGTGGGGAGTGAGTAATCGAGTTGTGTTGCACTCAAACAAAAGACGAATTTGACAAGATTTGAAAATCGCGTAACACCGGAATCGTATAAGTCGATGTATTACTGTTTTAATGCTCCAAAGTTGTAGCCTATTGTCATATGGCAAATATTTCTAATGATCGTTATTTTGTCTCGTGGGATACTTACAATCGGGGCTCTGTACTCAGCAAAGACTGTGGTAGCCTATCAGGCAAGGTAACGAAATCGTGCTAGCGTGTCATGAGTTTGAGCCCAGTACCACTGAAGAGCCGCCGTGTAGGGGGGCGATGCACGTTAAATCTTTCGAGAGCTCAAACGTCCTCCCGTTTGTGTAGTGTGGTAGTTAGGAATGGAGTTCCAGCTCCGGTGTGGTCCTCGTCACTTGACCATAGCTCAAAATTACGAGGTCCGTCACCAAAAGCCCTCGTGTAGCTGAACAGTGCGAGGTTAATATTTACTCACTCACTGTACTGGGCAAAAGACAAACTATGCATAAACATAATCAAATGATATTCTCTTCGAAAACGTTGGAACTGGAGTTATCAATACATTTCTGAGCAGGTGGTCAAAAGACTGTTCACGGCAGTCAACTATAGAGTTCATACGAATATCAGGAAACATGGAAAAAAAAGAGAGAGAAATTGAAAAAATTAAGCATATATATATATAAAATTTTAAAAAAAAGTGATGAAAATTTAAGAAAAATGGAAACTTTTGCTTAATAATTTTAATTAGTTTCAAAAGCCGTCATTTTTGACCACTCTCTCTCCCTTGTAGGTTTACTGTTAAGTCTTTTAACTGTTGTGTCCAATTAAATATTGAAAAATTATACTGTACACGATTCAGCGTATTTATACTAACACTCTTTGAAACATTTTTATGCAAAATTTTAATGTTCAAGTTTTGTAACAGGTTGCTGTTTTGTTCTTTTAATATAAATAGGTATACAATTTAAAGAGACAGGTTTTTGTACAGTATATTTAAGAATTTATTTACTATATTCAGTTTTAGAATTTTATTTTCAATTTTAGGTTATTTTATTGCGAATTTACGTTATATTTATGAATTCAAAATGATTGGTGCACATGATCCTTAATGTCAGTGATTATGAATTTAATTTGTAGTTGTATCGTTGATACAATGGCCCACAGTTTAAAAAAAAATTCTGTTGGGGCTTTAAATGAATTGACCCGTATGCAATTACTTTTTTAGACTCCAAACGGTAAAGGACTGGCATAATTAACAAATAACAACATTTACATTTTGTACACATATCTTTTATAGAAAAACTTTATCCTATATAATAATTTCTCTGTAATAGATTCTGGAACTAATTTAAATCAATATAAAGATGTATAATCGAATTTACATAGACAGAGTTAAAAGTCCTCACTTTGGCACGATTTAGATGTGAAAAGTGCGAAGAGCGGCTCAGATGTCAATCTCATTGACTGGTCATGGTTCAAAGGTCAAGACCTATTAGTCAAAGAACCGTAAAGTACGAGACATGTTTGGAAACTAAGTACTGCTTCATTCCACTGCAGCTGTAGTATCGCAGTTCAACATTTGAGCACACATATCTCCGGTTGATTGTCAGTTCAGTGACGCTTTACCAGCTAGATTGTGTTTATTTTACATTGGTTAGTAAGCATTTAAATGTTTAAGACGGTTGCCAATCCCGCTGACTGTAAAGTGCGTTCTGTAATCTGTTTTTTGGACACAAGGAATATTAAGCTAGTAGAAATTTATCATCAACTTGTAGAAATATATGGTGAAAATGTAATGAATGATGGAATGGTGAGAAAGTAGATTCGACAATTCACTGAGAGACGCACCAAAGCTCAAGACGAAGCACGAAGTGGGCATTCTTCTGTTATGAATGTGGTTTGGTTGATAAAATGAATGAAAAAAATTAGTTAAAACAAGCAGTTCACAATGAAACTGCTTTGTGAGGAGTTTCCACAAAGAGCTGTTGAGCATTGGCTCTTTTCACTGGCGGTATCTTTGGAGAGAGTGTAGACAAAATGGTTTCCTGATATGACAAATGTATGAATAATGGTGATAACTATGTTGAAAAATAGTTTCTGGCATGCCCTTTCATGTAAAAGTAAATTATGTTTTGAAAAAAGATTTTTTTTATGCGAGTTTTTCCAAAATGGTACTTAATTTCTGAACACGCCTCTTAGCATAATAAATAGCTATTTTTTAAAAAAATTCCCAATGGGGCTGCGGATTGGTATTTGTCATTGCAGACCTAGTACATTCCCCGGGAACTGATATCACTTTTTAGTGCTGCACCATGTAGATGGAATACCACACAATCTCCTAAATGTAATTTTGACCCCCAGTGTAGGGCACCAGAGCTCTGACGATGCAAAATGGTACTAAGAATTTAATTTTGCCGGAAACACCTAAGCTGAACAGGGACTCTAGGATTCTTTAACAAGCTGCATAACCATATGACTTGGACGTTGTAAGTTGGTTTATTTACGCCACAGCTATTAATGGACTAAATTCATGTGACATCATAGTCACACAATAACTGAGTCACGTGTTTTCAACCAATCAGTTCATAAATTAATGCGACGTCATAATTATATCAAACATAATCACACGTTTCCAGCCAATTAGTTCATGGGCTTCACTGTTGAGAACTTTAGCTTTTTGCAGAAACTTTTTTTTAGACAGTACAAATTTGTCAACTGTATAATAATGCGCATAGTTAAGTAAAATGCAGTTAATTTAAAAGTATTCATATAATGTAAGTTTTTTTTGTAATTTTGAAAACTGTTTGAAGAATTTTAACACGTGAACTCTTTACCCAATCAGCGAATTTTAAATGTTATCTCAACTTTACGAGTTAAACCACTAGTATGTCAATTTTTAATCAATGGGAAACACGTGATTGCCTTTATCATGTGACCATCATGAATTTAGTCCATTACAGCATATACATTCACAATGAAGTTATTCATAAAATTGATTGTTTCATTAGATTTCAGAATATGTTATTTGTGAGGGAGGAGGCAGCACAACCGTTCTCTACGGTGTTTTCAACGGTGGGACGGGGGCGGTTTCTTTCTAACACCGCGAACTACACTCGGAGTTTGCCGGCTAGCAGGGGTGCCTCGTGATAGCCTAGTGCTCAATGTAACGAACTCGTGTCCGGAGTGTCATGAATTCGAGCCTAGTATCGATTAAGACCCGCGGAGTAAGGGAACGATGCACGTTGAATCTGTTGAGAGCTCAAAGTCCTCCCATTGGTGTGGTGTGGTAATTAGGAGAGGGGAGTTTCAGCTCAGGTGTCGTCCGCGTCACTTGACCATGGTTCAAAATTACAAGGTCCGTCGCCAAAAGCCCTCGAGTAGCTGAACAGTGTAAGACGTAAATACGCACTCACTCCGGATAGTAATCGTGTAATGCCGGTGGGTTTTCTCACGGTCCCAGGTTGCCGGGACGATGTATGATGACAAGACCCCGCAATATTTAATGGTGCACGTGTGCATAGGAATGGTGTTATCCTATCCACAAAAGAAACCGATTTTTCGTCTGTGTGACGCGAAAACGGTGCAACGTCAACCCTGAAGCAATGCAAGGGCTTTTGACTATGAGTCTCGTAATTATAAACCAGGTTCAAATGAAAAGAATGACACCTTAGCTGCCCCCTTTTGAAAACTTCCACACCACGTAAACAGGAAGACTCTTTGAGACTCGATCTATATAACATGCCACGTCCTCTCTACTCGGCGGGTCTTGAGTGGCACCAGGACTCGAACTCATGACTCGGCGACGTCAGCCACGAGTTTGTGACCACGAATTATTTCAAAAGTTCAAGTGCCATCCTTCAAATTACCGAAAAAATATTGGAAGTTGATTTGATGGATAACATTTTTATATTTAAAAAAACTAGATTTTATGTGATTGATTTTTTAAAATAATAATAAATAAAAAATATTTTATGCACCACTTTGATTGTCAGTGGCTTTTAGTGTCTTTAAGGATGATCCAGAATTTATTTCAATTTACCATCCTCCCTATATAATTCTTAAAAAAAAATGATAGAAAAATTCTATAGAAGCAACATTTTTTTTTTCCCCTTTAAGTTTTCAAAATCACTAAGACGTTCATAAATATTTTTTTAGAATTGTTTTAGTACTTTCATCTTTTTTTTATAATGCATATGTTTTTACATTTATGAAATTTTAAAATATTAATATTCAAAAAATATATGTACTGATCATTCGCCAACTTTGATTACGATTAAAAATTCTTAATTTGCAAAAGAAATGAACCAAGACGACATAAATCTAGATTCGAAAAATCGTTAATTCCAGTGTTCAGACGTGTTGCTATTTTTAACTTCAATTACCTCTACTGTCTTAGAAATGGTAAGCAATATTTATGAGAGAATTTGCTTATTTAGCAGCCATTATTTTTCTTATTATTGAAGTTAAAATTTTAAGTGCATGATGGACGTTTTTATCTTGAATTTAAATGCAATAATTTTGTTTTACCTTGTGGAATTGTATTATTAAATTACGAATGTGTGTGTGTGCTATATAAGTATAGGGTTCCTTATTAAATTTTCATTATCGAAATCTTCTGTATCTAGAACAACGAATACATTATTCATTTTTGTACTTTTCCTTTTATTTCGAATATAAACGTTTTGTTTTTGCTTAATTTCTCAATGTTCTAGAACTCACGTTCTATTTTATTATTCTTTATTTATTATCTTTCTTAATTCTTGCTGCGTAGATAAAAAAAAATGCAGATTTTTGTGCGGTGTAGAATATTCGCTAACAAAGCTAATGTCGTTACCATGGTAACCGTTATTACGTCATACGGAAGAAAATTGCAGCCAATTAGAATGAGCTGATCTGAGGTCTCTCAATTTTCTTAGGAATGTGTAGGTTGAACAAGCAAAAATCACATTTTTGATGCAATACGTATTTTGTTTTCCCAGCTATTTTCTTTTCAAAATTGCATAATTTCAATTTGTAGTGTTCTCAAGTTAATTGCATCTATTGGAAGCATGGAACTGGAGTTTTAAGTATATTTGAATGATGATGATTTAAAAAACTTCTTGGCGGTTTCGTTTTTATTTATTTATTATTTTTTCTTCTTTTACGTTCCAATTTTTAACTGCGTAGTTAATTTCTGATTTCGTAATAATCCTTCAAATTTTTATTAATCACAGAAATGTGGGATGAACAAAACAGGATATTTACCTGCACACTTGATTTTGAAATTTCGTTTTTTCTTTTGTCTATATACAGTGATATCAATTCTGAACAAATTTCACATATTTCGTATAAATTTACTGCGATTTAATAAAATTTGAGTTCTTACTAAATTATGTTCTGAATTTTTAATTCAAATTTTATTTTTTTTTTGAGGAAAAATTTTAAATTTAAAACATTAAATTCTTTGGTTGTTAAATTAAAATTTGTTTTTGCGAATTACCTATTAAGAAATGATTCACAGTTATTCGCAAAACTATAATTGATTTTATTTAGTACACATAAATTTGATTCGGAATGTTTTTGTGTTAATTATTTATACGCCTGATTTAATTTTAATAAATAAGCAGTGAGCAGTTAAAATATATCATCACACTTATGAGAATGAAATAATTTTAAGCAAAATGTTAATACAAATTATTTTTTAATAAACAGAGGGGGGACATGAATATATACATTCGGAAATAGATTAACTTTTGAAAACGTTTTAAAACAAATCCTTGTGCTGTTTAAAATTTATTTTGAATGTGAATAAATAGCTATATACAAAGATAGCATGAATATAAAATATAAGAGTAGGAAATTTAAATTCCTTCTTTTACTTCTAAGCAACTGTAAATAAATTAGTTTTTAACATTGGGTATATATATAACAATATTGTCACTAACATCACTATTACAAAAAAAAATTGTGGAAATTATACTAGATTTGTTTTATGGTGCTTCTTCTAAAAAGCGGGCATTGTGTTTGAGAAAAAAAATAAAAAATCAAATAATTGTTATATTTAGAGGGAGAAAAAACAGTTATATTGTATTACAAGAATTGCTTATAAATTGAAATAAATTATTGTTTAATAAAAAAGAGCCACAATATTTGATGGCAAATGCAAAAAAGAAATCAGTATGTACGAGGGTAAGTCATTAAAAAAGTCACAAATGCTTATGGCAGGATTTGAAGTAGTAACAGATATCTCCAAATAATGGCGATGAATGGCAGCCGTACACAGTTTTATGATATTCAATTCATATTGAGTAGATTGCATTCACACGCAAACGTAATGCTTTTTTATAAATGGCGATGGTCTGAATGAATGTGAGATAGAAGATGAGATAGGGTTTTAAGAAATCCCATTTTATTTCCGGATTTCTTGGAGATTTTTGGTTCTATGGAGATGGTGCTACACATCTCGGATAAGAAACAACAACAATATTCTCCGTTATGCCCCTGTCTTGGAGGCAAACAATTTACAGATGATGAGAGACGACGTTCAACATGAAGCCCTACCGTTGATGACACGGTAAACCGAAAGAATTTTATGTCGCTGGAATTGAGGCTCTGATAAAACGATGGGATAAGTGCATCAACGTTGCTGGAGATTGTGTGGAAAAATAAAAGTTGTTTCCAATTGATTATCATGTTGAATTATTTTTTTATTATCTTTTCTGACTTACTTAATGACTTTCCTTCGTACATTTCTCCCTCTAAGCGTCATTTATATACACACCCATACACACACAATTAATTATTAACTCTGTAAAAAACTTTTATCGAATGTATGTGTGTGATGTTGTTTTATGTATACAAATTACAACTGGTTTAATACTAAATTTAAATTGGTTGCGGCAAAAATAGATAAAGCAACTTTCTTTTATTTATCTGCTGCTGTTTTTATTCTTTATCTTTAACTAATTATCATTGCAATTTAGCTTTGTATTTTCAAACACATGGAAATTAATTTAAATACGGAAATCTTTTGAAGGCAATAAAAAAAATTATTTTTACTTATACACTAATTGTTACGTAGAATGTGATATTCATTTGTGTTTGTATTGTTAACTTTCTTCTCTTTTTCTCTTGTTTTTGAAATTTTACTTTCTGAGGTTCTTGTGTTGTACTATTTTTGAGCAGTTTGTATCATGGCGTATTTTGTTCAGAGTTTGTACATGTTAAATGAAATAGATGAATAAATTTTAAAAACTGATAAAAGTATTTTATAATCAAATATTCAATTCAATTTTTAAAGAAGTAATGAAATAGTTTTCTGTCTAAGTTTTGTGAATAAATTTAAGCAGCAATTTCAAAAACTTTCAAATTTCATGAACCACTAAATGCATAGTTTGATATTTGGTAAATGACTGATATACGAATTTAGTAACATGATATAATCTCATCACGGAAAACTTCTAATTTATTAACGTGAAATGAATAGATAAGTTATGGTGATAAGAAAGAAAATTAAAAATTTATATACATCACACTTTTAGTGTAATGGCCCAATTTTTCTGAGGACCATCAAAATTTTTTCTCGGATTACCGGTTAGCGACTGCTGATTTAAAGCAGTGGTCTTCAAACTTTTTCAACTCACGGAACCCCTAGAACCAGTAGGTGTTTTCGTGGAACCCTATTTCGCGCACGCACATATAAAAATATATCTTAAAATAGATCAACAATAGATCAATGTAATGGCAATTAAAAGAAGTATTGCATTTACAATTTTAAAATTTTTAATCTACTTTTAATATAATTTACTCATTAATAACATTATTCTGTGTTCCAAGTGTCACCTACCCATGTATTATGTTTAGTAACTGGGATATGTGTTTGTGCATTTTTTCACACAAACTGTTGAAGTCTAGGTCTATTGTGATTAAATGGAATCGCATTACTTATTCCGAGTTTCGTTTGTTACTGTGCTTGGTTTTTGTAGCCATTCACGTTGAGAAACATTTTTCACTGATACACATTGTTCTGAATGGCCTTAAAATGTTTATAGCTGTATGTCTCAAATACTGTGTATTTTGCATGAATTTGCAACATAAAATTTAAGAGCTGTTCTTGCTTTAATTAAAAAATTTTAAATTGAATATGTTGATAAGTTTTCCCCTCTCCTTTACTGTAGGTGTTTCTTTTTAAATACAAAATGTGCATTTTCCATTAGAAAACTATTTAGTTTTGCAAGACGTTGTACTAATGAGTATAAAATTATTTCGTGGAACCTGGATAGAGTAAACAATAAAATATTCGCAATCTGGTAGGTAATATATATATTGTTACGTTGATCGGGGTTCGAAGATATAATGCAAATCAGTCGCGAAGAACAATACAGTTCTTTAAGAGCAATGAGAATTTATTGTCAAAAATTCAATCCTTGAAATACAGGATTCAGCAGCAATATTCACAGAATAAATCTCAGAAGGTCTTCACACCTTCAACAGCACTCAAACACAATTATCAGTGTTTAAAATACACGTATGTAAAAGATTATTCACAACCAATCGTTCGTTCAACAGCCGAAGTAATCAATAATCGCTTCAACATTCAAAACAATACTGACTCGTTTCGGCGAGCATCTCTATTTATAGGCCCGGTGGATCCTTCGAGAAATATCCGCTTGCGTCATATGCAGATCGTGAAAATAGTGTATTTCTCCACTTATTTCTAGAAGAATCCATAAGGTCCCGAACTCGCCGAAAATGGTTACCAACATGGTCGCCGACTTGGTTACCTAAAATGCTGCCAACTTGGCTCTATAGTCAAGCTCCCATTGAATTGCCATTATAACGTAAGGGTTTTGAATTCCTTTGTTTGTGAATATTACAACTTTAACATAAATTGAATGTAACCTAGAGTAATATAAATGCATTACACATCCAAATACAGATTATTAACACTATTTTACACAAAATCCGTAACAATATATAAAAATAAAACGTTTTAATATTATTTTATTATATTATAATAAAGTTTTAAAAGTATTGCAAAATAAAATTATGTATAGATAAAATTTTCAGTTTCTTAAGGATATAAGAGGTGAGTTTTAAATCCTTGTGGGCATACAAACTTCACAGAGAATGTGAATCCATTTTGTGTACACATTTATAAGTTTGGTGTTTTTTTTTTTTTTTTTTTTTCGATTTTTTATTGTGGCTGGTGGGACCACTCAGTATGCCTTGTGGAACCACAGGATTCCGTGGAATACAGTTTGAAGATTTGACTTATTTAGAGTAATCTATCATTTTTTTGACGGAAGGAAAAGTTTATTAAGATTTTACTTGTTTAGTATATACTAATTTCCTATAAACTTTTTCCTTTTTTGCATTTTCATACATTAGCAGAATAGTTTTTAGAAGGTACTTTATCACGATGAATTATTGCTAATGGAGAGATATATTTTTTTAAGTTAAACTAATTCAGCTGATTCAACTTAGTTAATATTGAAAAATTTATGAGATCAATCCAATCATATAAATTAAGGCTTGACGTTTCCAGCATTCGCTTTTGTGTGTTTCATAAACGAAAAAAAGAATTCTTCATTCTTCTCTGGCAGAAAAAAAATCTCAATTCAAAATGTCAAACTGGCAGAAGTTCAATAAACTGTTCATTCCATTTAATCATTAAAGAAAGTACTTAATTATAGGAAAAAAAGTTGTGCCCTAAATTTTATTTATCAAATTTTGATTGATGTTCATGATTTTTTTGTCCTGGAAGTTTGTTCTACAAAGTTAGAAACAAATTGCAACAAATATTCGTTGATGTTCTTTTGAGTACTGAAAATCTTTGCGCCATTTTGGAAATTAGAAATCCGTGAAAGGACTTCGACCTCTGATTGTGTGTGTTTTTTTTTTGGAAGAACCTTTTTTATTTCTCTTTGAGTTGATCTCTTGCTGATTCTTTATGAGATTTCTTTTGTGCCCTTCTTATAAACTAAATTTTTATTCCTGCTTAGACAATTATAATAAGAGAGAGTGCAAGAAATAATATGCACTACATTTAAATGTAGTAATTAATTTAATTGTTGTAGAAATTGAATATTTGCTTTTATCTCTCCTCTTTTTTCACAGAAAACACTTTAAAAACAATTAATTTTTTAAAAATTAATTGAAAATATGTTTTATTCTTATTTTTTTCTTGCTCCATTTTTTAACATTTCAAATTATGACAGTCTTTACAATTAATTAGCATTTTTTAATTGATGTTTTATACGAATGAATCTATACTATGCACTATCAATTTTCAAAATATTTCTTTACAAATACTTTTCAATATATTTGCTTCGTAATAAATATTTTTTAAATTTTTGTGGGGTACTATTCTGATGATTGTAAATTAAAATAATATCTTCACTGTGAAACACTCAATGATATTTCTTTTTTATCGACAAGGCACCAGTGAAATAATTTTATATGAATATTTTTTTGTAAATTAAATTTTATGAAACATTTTTGTTCAAAGGATTTTAAAGCATTATGTGTTTAACAAACCAATATATTTTCAGACTTGAAATGCATTCGCCGACGATTTTAATCACGTATTGAAATTATTAAACTAGAGTGAAAAAGTTCTCAAAAAATTAATGAGAATGTTGTCTTTTATATTGAAATTTAATATTAACGAAATTTTAATCATTATATATATATATTGATTAAATCAATCAAAGTATATTTTCTTTTCATTTTATAAACTTTTTATATTTTATTGCTATTCTGTTTTCTGTAGGAAGCAGATAATTTACTGTTGACATTTCTAAATATATCTGATTAATATTGAATAGCAAATAATCAACGATTGAAGAGAACTTCTCATTGTATAACTTGTGTTTAGAAATAGTTTTTTTGAACGAGAGGGGAAGTCGATTTTAAATTTAGAACTCAAAATCGAACAATAATAAATTGTTTAAAAAAACTAAAAAACACGCTTTTATAGTTAATCGAACTAAAAAAGTAAACAAATAATTTTTAATATAAGAATAAGATGATAAATGAGAAAATGAATGACATTGTGGTAAAAGCGTGGCGTGCTGGATATTAATTGTTATAATTTCTTACTAATTCTATTCTGAAATGCTGAGTTAGTGTAAAAATGTAGTACAAAGCACACCTCACACGCTTTTACTACAATGACATTAATTTTCTCGTTTATTATTTATTCTTATATTAAGAATTATTTTTTTGCTGTTTTGTTCGATTAACCATAAAAGCGTGTTTTTTATCTTTTTTTTAACTGTAATTTATTTTTCATTTTTTAATTAGTTCTACAATAAAAGCGTGTTTTTTAATTTTTTAAAGTATCATTTATTCATTGATGAATGAATAAATAATAGTTAGATGCGTCATTTTTTAGAATCTGGAACACCCGTTGGTATCCTATCAGTGCGGTCGATACGGCCTGGTTTGCAAAATGTAGAATCAGCCAACTGAAGGAAATTTGGAAAAGCTAAGTTTGAAATATTTCATGCGCAGGAAGGTGTAAAATGAATATTTTTCACTAAAAAGAGCTCAATGTTCTCTGTGAAACTTGCATCAGCATTAGACATAAAAGTACCTGTTTTGAATCGAAGGGTTTGTGAGAAATTATTCAATCCGGTGAGACCTCTGAATCAATTCTCAGCTGTTTCGGTAAAATGAAGCGAGAAATGATGTTTCATTCCACAGATTCGACAAGAGAATTTAGAAAAACAGACTTTATGTCTGAGTTTAGCCGTTAGAACATAATTTTTTTTTCATATGCACGAGTCTTTTTTTTTATTCTTTTTTTTTTTTTTAGCTGTTTCGATTTTCAGAAAAACTAAACAATTGTTTTTATTATGGTTAGAAATTGCTGACGCATCTTCCCTTTTTTCATGTAAAGAACACTTTTAGGGCTGTAACTTAATCAATTAGCCGCCAAATCTGGAAATAGTTAATCCGGATTATCCTGATCAGAACAATGGAACAAAATTATGAAGTTATTGCATTGTCATCAGTCTTTGAGAAGTGTGCGAAATTTCGAATTAATCTGACCTTTTAAAGTGAGTAAAAATCGAATTCAAAGATTCCGTTACATACAAGTGAAGCTTTTAAAAGAGTGTTAAAAAATAATAAACTTTGAAAGCCATTGTGTAAAATTATACTTTTGAATAATTCCATTTTACTTTTTAACAAGCTTAAAAGCTGTAAGGGATATCAACGTCAATTGTGCTTCAAATTCTGAAGTGATTAATAGCAGACAAATTTCATATATTCCACAGCCATTTTTTATTCTTATAATTATCAAAAATATCTATTGAATGATAATATCTCGAAAATGTAATATCGCATTAAAAATAAATTAAATATTAAGTTCAAACAGCATCGATTACGAGCTACACAATTCTTTTCTCCAACTGAACAGAAACGTACTTAAAATAATTACAAAAGATGCCAACTTAAGCAACATAACTTTAACAACAAACGATTTTATACCAGCAAAAAAATTAAGTAATCATAAATTAGAGTTGCAAAAATTATTGAATTAAAGCGGGCGATAATAACAACGAAGAGAATTTTTAACCTAAAGCACGTTAGCAACTACTGTATAATTTAAATCAAGGGTGTCCAACACGCGGCCCGCCAGTACGTAAATTGCGGCCCACCGACACTTTTTAAAAAAATTTTAAATACCAGGTTTTAAAGTTTTTTTCATTTTGAAATTTATTTGATTGGAAGTTTATTTATATATATATATATATATATATATATATATATATATATATATATATATATATATATATATACACTCTGTCGCAAAAAAATATATGCACCCAGAAGAAATCAAGCTACAATCACGAAACTCGGCAAGAATGTAGTCTGGTAAGAGATATGCAAATGATTAAAATTTCGAAGCCAATGAGACAAGGCTAAGTGTGCTATGCGCATATTAGTTGCGCAACTGGGAGAGTTTAAAAGCATGAGTACGAGCGCCGTACGGATATCCAAACGAATCTGATGACTTTGATAGACGATATTGAGACTTAGGATACCTCTAAGACGTAACCGGCGGCAGTACGAGCAGCTGACGGACTTTGATAGGGGCCGTATAATAGGCCTCAGAGAAGCAGGTTGGTCGAATAGACGTATCGGCCGCCACCTCGGTCAGAGCGATATGGTAGTTGCTCGGTGTTGGCAACAGTGGATCACAGAAGGTAGAGTGTACCGTCGCGGGAGGGTCAGGACGTCCCAGGAACACAAATGATCGCGAGGATCGTGCAATCAGAAGAGTGGCCACTTCGGCACCAACAACGTCGCTAGCATCGATTCAACGCCACTTACCTCCTTCCAGACATCCAGTGCCATCAAGAGAAACCATAAGGAGACGACTGACCGAAGTTGGCTTGAGGAGCCGACGTCCGCTAAGACGCTTACCACTGACCCCACATCATAGGCAGTGTCGACTGGATTTTTGCCGACCTCGGGCAACTTGGAGTGTGACATACTGGAGACGTGTCATCTTCAGTGATGAATCCCGATTCAGTCTCAGTGATGATGACCACCGCACACGTGTCTGGAGGCGCACCGGCCATAGGTCCGATCCGGCATTTATTGTCGAGCGGCATACAGCAATTTCACAAAGGTGTGACAGTGTGGGAGCAATTTCTTGGGACACACGATCATCTTTAGTGGTCCTTCAAGGCACTTTGACAGCTCGCAGATACGTGGACGATATTTTAACGCCGATTGTGCTACCCATGCTATCAAGTCGCCCAGGTGCCATTTATCAACAGGATAATGCTCGTCCACATACTGCGCGACTCTCCCAACAATGTCTTCAAGGATATGACGTCCTACCATGGCCGGCCAGGTCACCAGATCTTTCGCCAATAGAGCATGTCTGGACGCGTTGGGAAGGCAACTGCAGCCGTCCCGAGATACAGGAGAATTAACTGCGCAGATGCAAAGACTATGGCAGGATCTTCCACGGGGGTCATAAGTGATCTAATTGAATCGATGCCACGCCGAATTTCGGCTTGTATAGCTGCCAGAGGTGGCGTTTTACTACTTACTGATTTTTAACCTTTTGCAAGCTGTAACCGCTTAATAAAATGATATTTTGTTCTGAATTTTTAATCATTTGTTTATTTTCATATACACTACATGCATACCAAATTTCGTGAATGTAGCTCAATTTCTTCTGAAGGGGTGCATATATTTTTTGCGACAGAGTGTATATATATATATATATATATATATATATATATATATATATATATATATATATATATATATATATATATATATATATATATATATATATATATATAAAGAGTGTTTTTTTCCAGGTATAGAAGTTTAAGTTGGCATTACTTTCCAAGATGGCGACCGATTTAACAGCTGTCAAGTGATTTATTATCAGTTTGGTTTGGCAATTCATCAAAACGATCATCAAGCAAGGCGTAGATTCGTCGAATGGGCCCAAAACGAGATTGCCGTTGTTCCCGATTTTCATAAGCGAATTTTGTTGAGCGATGAAGCGCACTTCTGATTCAATGGCTACGTCAACAAACAAAACTGCCGCATTTGGAGTGAAGCTAATCCCCAAGTGTATGTCGAAACACCATTACATCCAGAAAAACTGACTGTTTGGTGCGCTTTATGGGCTGGTGAAATCCTTCTTCAAAAACGATGAAGGCCACAACGTTACAGTCAATGGTGATCGGTATAGAGCCATGATTACTAACTTTTTCATTCCTGAATTGAACAATCATGATGTCCAGGAGCTGTGGTTCCAACAAGACGGCGCAACATGTCACACAGCTGGTGCCACAATCGATTTATTGAAAGACACGTTTGGTGACCGCCTAATTTCACGTTTTGGACCTGTGAATTGGCCTCCAAGATCTTGTGATTTAACACCGCTAGACTATTTTCTGTGGGGCTATGTAAAGTCATTGGTCTATGCGGATAAGCCACAAACGCTTGACCATTTGGAAGACAACATTCGCCGTGTTATTGCCGATATACGGCCACAAATGTTGGAAAAAGTCATCGAAAATTGGACGTCCAGATTGAACTACATCCGAGCCAGCCGTGGCAGTCATATGCCAGAAATCATATTTAAAATGTAATACCACAAGATTATCTTTCGAATAAAAAAAATTCATGTCAATCTAATAACACATCGTTGTTTTATTGCAATTATTTTAGTTCTATGCCTCTAAAAAAACAACCTTTATATATATATAAATCTACAATGTATTTGCCTGTTACCTGTTCTTGTTTTAAAATCAATCCTTTTTGATTATAGAAATGTCCTCTAAATTAAAATATATTTATATTTTATCAAACAGTTACATTTGTGTGTCATTTTAATATAATAAATTACTTCTTTTAAAAATAAATTCCGAATTGCATTATGTGCATATCCTTTACTATGGATGGTACATGATTCTCTGTGTGTGCGACTTTTATGTCTCCTACTCCTTTTCTGTTTGTAGTACCCAAAAAGTAAGAGGCAGTCTCTCTCTCTCAGAGATGTTTTTTAAGTTTAAAAAAATATTCAGGAAGGTTAAGATAAAGGGCAATGTATACTTAATTTTTTGCGAATGACAGCACAGTCAAATTTCACTAATGAGTAACGAAAGATCAATTCAAAAGGAACACCGTAATTTTCAAGAAAATGGCAACTGTAATATTTTAAACATTATTTGATCATTACATTGTTATATTATATAAACATTATTATATTATCTATGTCTGTATACATGGAAGATAAGGAAAACAATAATAATAATTAATTCTGTTTTAAATTTCCACTCCAATATAAATGTTTTTTTTGTTTCCAAATCTGATATAAAGGTACATATTTTTATGTGCGGCCCGCGAGATTATAATGTTTTTCCGAAGTGGCCCGCAAGATCATTTGAGTTGGCCACCTCTGATTTAAATAATCAATTAAAAATTAGTTCAAAAACTATATTAAATAAAAGAGAAATTTAAGTAAATCTAAACATTTTACAATACGAAAACAATAATCTTATTCCAAACATAGAATGACATTTTGTTCATTAGTTTCTGCATTAAAATTTATCTGTGATCCCCATTTAAGACGCCATAGGAAGAACTTTTAGTTTTGGAATAGTTAAACATTGAAATTACTAGATAAATTTCAGCTGAAAATGTATTTGACTTTTAAGGGCAAAGATCTCTGACTTGCGTCTAGAAATAACCGCCTGCATTTTAGAGAATAACTATTCGTCAGTGAAATAATTCCATACTGCTAAAAAGGTCTGCAGCCGAAAATGTCAGCTTCACTTAGGCTAACAGCTGAGTGCTATATATAGAACAGGGACTGATTTCCAGCCATTTCCAGGTCCATTCTTAAACTCTTATTTCAGACAAAGAGAAATGACATTTTAAGATTTCCTTTCCGTGTTTTATGGATTTTTATAAAGAAAGGAAAAATTCCTTGACATAAAAAAGGTTCTATTCGGAAAGGAAAAGAAAAATTTAACTTCTCGAAAGAGAAAAAAAAATCGTTTGCTTTTTTTATTTATTTATTTGGTGAAAATAAAGCTTCGTGTCCCCTTTATTAACTTAGGATATACATTTAAAAATGCTTGTTGAATATTAACGATGTGCAGTAATTTCGTTTTGTTTGATTTTCATAAAGTGGCCAGTTTTTTTACAATGAAAAGGATGACGAAAAATTTAAGAAAATATTACAACGTCAACGTATGAAAATTTTTATTAATTCAAACAAAAATACGCTAATTGCTCTTACATTCCTTTTAATTATTTACTTAAACGAGTATTTTTCTATTGAATGATTTTTTTGTCAGCATGTCATTTTCTAATATATCGGAGCAAAAATATTCTTCATACTGAATTTTACGGTAAGCAAACACTGTAGCTAATATATCAATGGTCAATCTTGATTTCTCACTTGTCCGAAAATCATTGCAAACTTAAAAAAAACTTTCAACTGCTGCATGTTGATTTTCCAGTTTTTCTAATTTATTATAACTTAAATGTGCATTCAGTCTTCTTTCTACTTCAAACAGACAATTGTCATCGATTTTAATATCGGGTATTTCTTTCGATAAAAACTCACCACAATTTTCTATATCTGCCCAATTTATTTGCGATGAAGTCAAAAAATACCATTAAAAACTGTTATTTCTTGTGATATTTGTTTCAGACCATTCTTCGACTTATTGGAAACATGTTTGGTTCATCTCTGAATACAGAGAATACAGATTAACAGATCAGTATTAAAATATTGAAAAGGAGGACAAGTAGGAGGACACGTTTCGAGAAAGGACATAACCTATAAAGGAGGACGGTTGGTCACCTTAATTTTTAGGAAAAGTTTTCTCTTCTATTAATATTTTCAATTTAAGTATAGTTTTGAAAGATAAAATGTTGATGCTCTATTTTTTTGTCTATTGTAACATTACAAATTTGCTTTTTACCCTTTGAAAAAAAATTCGGAGTAAAATTTTGGGGATACATAAATGAAAAATAAAATAACAAAAGGCAACACGAAATCAGAATTAATATCTACGTTGCTTCAGTTTGTTACAAACTTGCGTGGGTAAAAAGTATAGCACACGACTCCAATTATTTGAATAATATATTTATTAATAGACTATGACGAAGAAGACAAATCGAGACACTACAAGAAAACAAATTGAGAGATATATAAACAAATAATAAATGCTTTAATGGAATTAGAAAATATAGGAAATCGAATGTAATCAAAATAAAAAAAAAAAAAGGTTCTATTGTATAAAAGTCTATTAAGATCAATATTAACTTATGCATATATGAAACTTGGTCCATGGCTCGAACAGATGAGAATATGATAAGTATCTACGAAAGGAAGATTTTAAGATCCATTTTTGGAGGTATTCAGGAAAATAGAACATGGCGAAGAAGATCAAATTTAGAGCTCTATCGATCATATAAGGAATCTGACATTGTCAACTTCATCAAAATACATCGCATTAAATGGGCAGGTCACGTTACCAGAACGAACGCAGACCACGCCACTAAAAAAGTCTTCAATGCTTAACCAATCGGCACACGAAGAAAGGGCAAGCCAAATCTCAGATGGATTGATGGCCTAGAAAAAGATCTCCTAGTTTGGAGAACTAGGAATTGGAGAACACTGGCAGGAAGAAATCTGGCATATATAGAAAAGGCTTCTTGATAAGGCCAAGGCCCACCCTGGGCTGTCGTGTCACTGAGGAAGGAAGGATTTACACAAAGAAATATTATAACAGATTACAATAGTGAAAAATGCACTAGTTATAAACAAACTTCATAAAATCCCAGAAACGGCTTTCTTGAATAGTTCACTACCAGGAACTCAGACAGATTAAGTTTCTCTCTCACTCTTATAGCAGTCAACGCATAGGCAAATTCTAATCTCGACCACCTTCTGTTCTGAACTGGACTGATCTTTGTTTCAAAGGTCCTTCAAATATCTTCATGGAAATTTCTAGAAACTTTGATCCTAATGCTTTCTCGATGATTCCTTGGCGATATTGTATTTGTCACCAAGAGTGATAAATTCGCCAATCTGATAACCCTGATATGCATCTAGTCCAAGTTATTGTTCACAGAATTTTATTTTTCAAGTTCACGCTGGAAAGTGAGCTTTGTATGTAAAACTCAATTTTCTCTCAAACGGAGTGTTACTACAGGGAAAATAACATACGTGGTGTGTTTCAGTATTAAAATTACACGTTTACATTTTATCTTAATTTTCCTAAACAATTAAAAAGTTCATATAATTTTTTTAGTAAATTCAGTTCATTAAAAGTTGTGACGAATCTATACGGAACTTTATCACTAACCTTCTGAACCGACCTTTTAGGGAAATTTAATTCCCTACCTATTTCAATCAACTCCAAAAAAGCGGACAGGATTCCTTGTTATGTAGATTAGATTCAGTATTTAAGTCAAACGAAATAGTAAAGTTAGAGCAGTAGGAGATAGATATTGAAACATAGAGTTATAGTGAATTTGAATTGAAGTCTTATTGTTGTCGATAATTTAATCTCATGAAGAATTGAGATTCCGAGTGGTAAATATTATTTTGAGTTTAAAGTCTCATTAAAGTTTTAAGAGTCAGATTAAAGTTAAATGTTCAATAAGAACATTATTAAATATAATTCTGGGATCTCTTATCGTGGTAATTTCTGCGTGATCGTTATTTAATAAATTAATTAATTAGATCATTAATTAAGTGAGTTAATTTAAAGGATATTATCTTTAAAACCTCATAATATTAGTAAAACAATTGTTAATAAGTCTTTGATTCTATTTGGGAAAGATAACCAAATAAAGAAAGTTATTTATAAAAATGGCTACTGGTTCTTTTGTGACTCAAAATTATTCTCGTTCTCAAAGTGAGGTCCCGAGAGACCTTCACAAAGTGTTTATTTAATCACAAAGCCGTTTTAAAAACAACATACATTGATTTACCGTAAAATACAATCATTTAAAATATTTTTAATTTTGATAACTTAGAGCTTCTTTGAAACCATTTAAATAATGCATTCCGTTTATTTTAAAACTTTGCTTAATCAACTTTTGAAAGTCTTAAAATCATATCCCAATTCATTTTTTATAATTATTTTGTGTGAAAACTGTAAAATACTTGATGTTACAAAAATTTCTAAACTTGGTTTGGAAGAGGCATCCATAAATCCACCAACAACAAATTATTATTTTACATTATAGTTTGTAAATAGCACACTAGGGCAAAATAACAGGCAGTGGACATTAATACAAAAAGTAAACATTTTGGGCTCCAAGGTTACGTAACATGCACAGAAAACCGCAAATTTGTTTTCTTGTTCGGATTAGTAGCAATTGCAGCTGTTGAAAGAAAAAAAGCAAAGTGTGTAGGCGGAAAATAACGTTCGAGTAAAAAAAGAATAGGGAAGATTAAACTTCACGATCAAGTTCAACCGAAATATAAAATAAGAAAATATTCATTTTATACTGCTCTTTAAAAAAAACAAAAACGTTATAATAATATTTCTAGCGCACGCGAAAAGTTACACTAGCTTTTTTATTTAAGGAATTTTATACTTCACTATTATTTTTTTTTAATTTCAAACGTTTTCTGTTTTTATTGAATATATTTGTGATAAACTAATTGAAATTTCAAAAGGAAAAATATATTTGCATTTTATATAGTCAATATTTTCATTTAATATAAATCAAATCATGAAAATAATTACTGATTTTGCATCAACATTTCTGTGTTTATAGTACATTATTATTGAAAGCACATAATAGTTTGGTTCGAATTATTATTTTAGTATACCAAGTCATGCCAAAAGTTTTGATATAATTATAGAGGAGTTAAAATTAAGTTGTGTGGTGACAATATTGATATTATTGCTCACCCACCGCACTAAGACAAGCCGTATCTTTATTGAAAGAGATCCTTAGGATGGGAATGAGAATTAATGAGAATAAAATCAAATACATGCCCTGCACTAAATCATATTTTAACAATTCCCACTTAAAAATCGACGAGAAAAATTTTGTCGTTGTTGAGACAGTTTCGCTTATTTAGGTTCGGAAATTAACAATAGGAACGATTGTACTACTGAAATCCAAAAGAGAATTACTATGACTAATGGATGTCTTAATGGAACACGAAAATATATGAAATATAGAATGTAATCAAAAGAAAAACAGAGGTCCCATTGAATAAAAGTGTTTTAAGATGGTATGTGGCGAAGAAGATTAAATTTAGAACTCTATCGCTCATATGAAGAATCTGTGGACAGGTTACGTTGTCAGAATGGACGAAGACTTCACCAATAAAAAAAAGTCTTCAATGCCCAACCAATCAGCACAGGGAGAAACATCAAGACCAGGGACGTCTTAAGACTTCTTGGGACCCTGGGACCCTATGCTAAAGTAGACCCTGGGCCCTTACACAAATGTAGGCCCCACCTATGTTCCTTAACAGGACAGTTTGCCTTGCATACGTTGTCAAATACTCGTACAAATAATAACCCGAAACAAATAAATGTGCATGACTTACAATCACACGAACCGGCTCGACCGATTGCCACCTTTTGACTCCATGAGTAATGATAGTGTATTGTGGTAGGCCTTGGCCTATACATGGACGACGGTCATCAAATGTAGCCAGCTGACATATTGTCCGAAATTCCCAGTTTTTTTGGAGAATACAACCGAAAAAAAATATTTGACCATTGAAATTATTCGAATCATGATCTTATTAAGGCTGGGTCGAAAACAAGACGACCCCCCATTGTAAACGAGGCCCGGGTCCAGTTGGCCCATGCCTTATGACGTCCATGGTCAAGCCAAATCTAAGATGGATTGATGGCCTACAAAAAGACCCATATTTTTGAGAACTAAAATTCAGACAATAATAGCAGGACCAAGGCTAGCCTGAAAAAGGCTCCTTGAGAAGGTCAAGGCCCATCTTGGGCTGTCGAGCAACTGAGGAAGAAGCAAGAAAAATTTTAAAACTTTATATAAACACATTTAAAACTAAATCTTAAAGTTTTATTCTATCTTTAAATTTAACATACTGCACCTTTTATTCCAAACAATTTCCTTTGACTTCTCTCGGGCCTTAGATCTCTAAGCAATCATCTAACTATTGAGGCACACACAACCTCCACGGGAATTTCAATCACAGCTTTCCTTGAAGAACGTTTAACACTATTTTACTGGGATGCCGTTTTTGATACAATGTGCTGGAAGGCAAAACTGCTCGTGTTAAGTCCAGGACATTATCTTTCAACCATTGCTGGGTCATCTTGGTCTTATGAGCAGGAATAGAGTCTTGTTGAAAATTCCTATCGTTCGCATTGACCAGATTTATGTTCGGAGGCTTCACTATAAGTTCTTAAGATTGTGTTTTGATAAACTTTTGCCGTGGGTTTCTCTCCTATCTGGCAAAAATGAATGTCAGAAAAACGCTTTCATAGCTAGCTCTGTCACAACCCTAAGGTTGCAGGTGTAATAGGGCTCGTTGAAGAAGCATGCATCGTTAACAAAAATAATGCTTTTAATTCAATACTGAAAAGTTTGATTAAGGTATCCAACTACGTTTGGAACCGTGATTTTAAAAAAGCGCATAAATGGATAATTTTCATGATATTTAGTGTCACATAGATTAGAATACATGTATAAAATTATTTTAAGGACATTTTAACAAAAAAAAAAATATTTAAATACAATATTTCGGTCAAAAATTAACTTAGAATAACATTTTTTAAAAATGTTCTCCTTTTGTGAAAAATGCTTCGATGATTATAATATTTTGCCTGTATATAGCTCAGACCTCTGTACAGAGGCTCAACTATGGTGTTTGAAAAATTCACATTATTTTCAGAGTTACAACCCATTGAAATAATTATCGGCGTTTTTTTCTTAAATATTTTTCCCTTTGTGGTCGTAAAACAAGGATAAACCCACTTCTAAGTTATATATTTCAAAAATTCTAGTTGAGTCCCTGTACAGAAGTCTGAGCTACATACAGACTAAGTATTATTATAATAGAAGCATTTCTCACAAAAGGACAATATTTTGAAAAGGGGTCATTCTATGTTCATTTTTTGTCAAAACATTGTACTTAAATAATTTTTTATTGTAATACTATTCTTAAAACAGTTTTATACACATTTTCTAATCTAAGTGACACTAAATATGATAAATACTAGCTGGTATACCCGTTCTTCGCACGGGTGAACTGAAAAATTAAACAACACAGATTGAAGGATAAAGAAGTTTTTAATGAGTTAATTTTACGTGAATTGCAAATTAAACAAAAAAAGCTTTTGGCGTAACTCAGGTAACAAAAAAAGAGAAATAAAACACCTTTGTTAAATTTTAAGTATGTAGGTCTAATAGCTGATAAAAAGGATTTTTTTTATTTATAACTCCCCGTAACACTCTTGAGGGTTGATTTTTGAAAATACCTTCCTAAGCTGATCTCTGCTCAGCAAAAGTAACACATTGTTAAAAGTTTTGCGTAATGAACGCTTAAAATAGTGTAAATAATTTTTATCTGAAAGTATAATACATTAATATTACTTTCTGTAGTGTTTATTTTATGTTAAAATTGTAATATTCGCAAGCAACGCCGTTTCTTAAATTATAATGACGATCCAATGAAAAACATAGCGAAATGTTAACGATAGAGTCAAGTTGGCAAATCCCTAGCTACTTTCATAACTCGAGCTTTATTAGAGCTTTGTAAGACCCGCCGTGTAGGGGCACGACGCACGTTAATACTTTATCCAATCGCATTATGATTTACTGCAGTTTTTTTTTCATACAATACTTTTTTGGATCGCTACATTTAAAATTAAGGGATATACATAAACAAAAACCTCCACTTTGGAAAATTTAATCCGTTAAAGCTAATAAATTAAATAAAGATATTCCACTGTAAAATTAATTATATATACCGTTCACTTAAAATAAGTAGTCAAATCATTTTCTAAGGTCTTCATTAACATACAAAAACATCAGACACTTAATTTTTGACAAACTATTTTTTCCGCTAAAATACTCATCATGGAACCCGTGCTGCCATATATCTTGGAAGAGTGGATTTCAAAGAATATTCCTGCTAATTATTGGTAGAATATTCCTTCTAAGTTGGTGTGGTGTGGTAGTTAGGAGAAAGGGATGCCAGCTCAGATGTCGTCCACGTTACTTGACTATGGTTCAAAATTACGTGATCCGTTGCCAAAAGCCCTCGTGTAGCTGAACAGTGCAACATTAATATTCACTCACTCTCACACTCCAAGAAATACAGAACAATAGTTATTGCGTTTTTAAGTGTAAAAATAATTATATCTGCCTATTCAATTAAAATTATAGCGTTATAATTAACTACTAACCACAAATAAATTTTGAAAATTTGTCCAAATGATGCAGTGTGAAAGAGAAAGCTTATTTACTTTAAGTATCAGAACTGATAAAAGCATTTATTTGGAAAAAAGATCAATTTCTTACTACCAAATGTGCATAATAAGATGTTACAAAAAAAACATTAGAATAAAGAGAGATTTATAACAACCTCTCCCATCAAAACTTAGTTTGATTCTGAAATAAAAAAATAGGCATTATATCAGAGGAATTAATTAGAAGCCAGCACCTTGCGTAGCCAAAACAAAAAAGGTTTTTCACAAACAAAAGATAGAAATATGCAGACGTGGTTTTTTTTTTTTTTGCAGCGCATGCCAGAATTGCTAGCAGAAGACAGAATTTTTTTCTACTTACTTGACAAATATCGTTATATTTTTGACATTTTCCCCAAATCTTTATAAATTATAGTCTATGCTATAAATTATAGCCTATGTGCTATTCTGATGTATAAGCTAGTAAAGTTTCATTAAAATCCATTCAGTAGTTTTTGCGTGAAAGACCAACAAAGATTTTCACAAACTTTCACATTTATAATATAGTACATTAGATTATCCATTTATACGCTTTTGAAAAATGACGGTTCCGAACGTAGTCGGATACTTTAATTCAATAACCTTGGGAGCAATTCTGATCTGAGCTTATAAATTAATAAAAGAACACTTATCACTTAATTCGCTTGCAGATCACTTTTCAGCTCTTTCCTAAACTGCTATGGTCCACTTCAAATCAACTTCTGTAGTATTTCCCCTTCTCCGAATTGCTGTTATAACTCGAATGATAGCTTCAGTAAGAACGACTTACTACTCAAGATTCATGATTAACTTTCATACACCCTTTACCAGGATTGAAATAATACTTATATTAGCATAAAATCAAATCATCTCTACGGAAATTGATTTTAAACTCAAACTACAGTTAAAGAATAATTTCCCCAAGAGGATTAGTTGAAGTTTCGCGGATAGAAACCCATCACAACAACAGTTTTAACTATTATGGAAGCCGGATGGTGAGTACTGTGCAAGCATTTTTTTCTCTTTAGCTCAGTGGTTCTCAAACTTTCACTACTGGCGACCCAATTTTCAATCATAATTTTTATCGCCCCCTCTAAAAATAATAATGTATTGAATGCAATAATAATGCACTTTGGCGCTAAAGCTACCATACGATCATAATTATAAACCGTACAAATTAACAAGATAAATATTAAATTTTGTATATGTTACTTTTAAGTAATGTATATATATATATATTTTACTTTATATATATATATATATATATAGTTCTATTCACTATAAAAGCGTGTTTTTCAGTTTGTTTTAAAACTATAATTTATTTTATAGTTATTTTTACTATACACGATAAAAATCACAATTCCAGTGAATAATTTAACTAAGAGAAAATATACTTACCTAGTTTCAAGAACTTTTCAATTTTTCTTAGAAAATTTGAGAAAAAATCCAATAAAACTAAAGAAAATGTTCCAAATGTGCGTGTCCTTAATAAAGGACATAAATCACAGACACTTTTCGCTAACAACACCGGAACGTTATTTTCCAGCTAAACTGTCATATTTTGTTCATGTTTTTGTAGTTTTGCTGTTGTTTGATGATCTACAAATAGCAGTTTGAACTTTTTCTTCCTTGTGTCTTTTTGACAAGGCGAAGTGCTACATTATGGCTTCATAGTTTTCTTCATAGAGAACTTTTGGCAGCATTTGAAAATTTCCAATCAACTCAAACGTTTCATGTCTAACGCTTTTCTGATATTTACACTGGTGTGCAAAACTTAAGCAACAGGTGGGTTTATTGCCATAACTTCACGAAAAATCATCTAAGAGACATGAAATTCAGAAATGAGGGAGAGTATTATGTACGTAAAGGATGGCGAAAGCATCGGCGCTGAAAAAGGAATACAATGCATACGGTATGGAATCAAACAAAAACAAGCTTTATTGAACGCATAGTATCGTGACTCATGATGGTCTATCCAACAGGAAGAACAACGAGCAGATGTGCCTTAATATGGTATATGCCCTTCCCTCACTTCAATGGTTGCTTCGCACCGTCTCCGCATACTCAGAACCATCTGGTGCAACATTTCTTGCGGTAGGAAAACCCATTCTTCAATCAGCATCTGTTTGAGTTGTTGGGTGTTCTCCGGATGATGTAAGCGTGCTGCAATACGTCTCCTCAAAGCATCCCATCTATGTTCGATGGGATTTAAATCTGGGGAGTACGCTGGCCAATCCATTCGAGTGATATCTTCACTTTCCAGCAGCTCCTCAACAGCAAGAGTCCGATGTGGCCGTGCATTGTCATCCATAAAAATGAAGTCTGGGCCAATGACACCTCGGAACAGACGTACATGGGGAAGAAGTACCTCCTCACAATAGCGATCCCGGGTTACAGACCCTCTATCGAAAATGTGGAGCTCAGTTCGCCCGTTCAGTATAATGCCTCCCCAAGAAAAGAACACCAGGACCACCGTAATGGTGTCTTTCCTTTATGTTACTGGTATAAAACCATGTCCCGATCTCTCTCCAAATCAAAACGCGTTGAGAATCGCTTCTGGTACTGAACCGACTCTTATCCGTAAAGAGGACACGACTCCATTGATCAGTTGTCCAGTTTTTGTGCGATCTGCACCACTGTAAATGGTGGCGTCGATGGTCAACTTTCAACGGGAGGCAGCGTTCAGGACGGCGAACGAATAGGCCCCCTTTGTGAAGGCGCCTGGCCACAGTAAACCGCGACACTTGTCGCCCCGTTGCTGTAGAGAGTTGCTGAGCAATGACGCTTGCTGACTACCGTCGGCCTCTCTTCGCCTGCTGGATGATATATCGGTCATCCCCTGCAGTTGTCGTCCTCGGGCGGCCACCACTGACCTTTCTAACAGCTGTACCTGTGGCTTGGAACGCTTCCAAGCGCGCGAAATGACACTTTTGTTGATTCCGAACTCTGCAGCTACACTGGTGACGGTACGCCCCTCCTCCAGCTTTCCGATCATTCTTCCACGTGTGAAGTCGTCCAGGTGATTTCTTCTGGCCATATTTCATGAACTGGCTCACTGGTACTTGCAACGAATATGTTGAATTGCGTCTCCGTCCTTCATTTTATTCTACTGTTGAGCAGAGCGCGCCGACATTACGCGTTTTGTGTACGCTCACTTTGCTTCTGACGTTTGGTTCCTGATATTTGCATACGCATGACGTTTCTACTGACTTACTTGTTCACTGTACTGATCTCCAGACCTCCTTTTCTGCAATTTCATGGCTATGTGTGCTAAATTTTTACATTATTGCTTAAGTTTTGCACACCAGTGTACTTTCGCTATCTTGATTAATATGCATTATTTCAGTAGGTTCTTCAATTGCTTGATCAGTTTCAACTTCCTTCAATAGGGATCACACAGTGGCGCACACAAGGGGAGGGGTCCTGGGAGTCCGGACCCCTCCCAAAGCCCTTGATTTTTTTTTCCGATTGATTATAATTCTAAGTATATAGTACGTAAAATTTAATTAATTACTTGTTATTAATGATTAATTTTAATTAATGCTAATTATTTATTCAAAATTTAGTTTTTTACTGTGTTTTATTCCCGAAAATCGACAAAATTAAAAGGAGCATGATAAAAGAATGGTGAACTTTCGACCCCGGACCCCTCCCCCTTGAAAAATTCCTGTGTGTGCTACTGGGATCACAGATGCCCATTTTTTTTAATATTCTGCTTTTTACATTTATAAACCATAATAAGTCGTACAATATAGCAATAAAAACTACAAAATTGTTCATGGAGAAAGTGTAGCATGTTCTCAAAAATAATTGTGTAAAACGTTTTTCATTATGCATTATATGTTTCAGAATACTCATGCTTATCCATATACCATAAAACTCTTTCACATGGAAAAAGATGAAACAGAAATATATTATATACATTTACATCTTGTCTAAAAAAAAGGCGGAGATAACCATACCAGTAAGTTCGAAGGTCAGCTAAAGTAATATTTTAGGATAAAAGAAACGCAATAAAAAAATCTCTCATCGTTCTCATATTGACCGCAAAGCAAACAAAATATTTTATATTAATTTGGTTATAGGATTAAAGATGGCTAATGAGCGTTTGAAGTGGAATCTTTTATTTTTGATGATCCCCAGATGATAAAAATAAATTATATCAGTGTAAATGTGCATTTTTTATTATGTCAGAAAGCATTTTGTTTTACTTCATTCCAAAAATTATTTTTTTAAACCTTTTATTTTCAATATGCTCGCGCGCCCCAGGGGGGGGGGCGCCCCACAGTTTGAGAAACACTGCTTTAGCTCCTTGAGACATCATTCCATATATGTTGCCATTCTGATGGTTAAAAGATTCTTCAATATCAAAATGTTCCCATCGGTGAACAGAATTCGTCTGTAGACATTATGAGCATGCCGCCGCAGTAGTGCTATTACTTTTAATTCCTATGTAAGAAATACAAAAAGTTATTTTTAGTAACCACTTGGTCTAAAACATAAGTTCTCAATGCGGGCGTTTGAGACTTTCATGGGGGTAGTAAAAGACCCAGAGTAAATTAGAGGGTGTTGTGATAGTATGGAGGGGCATGAGCAGATTGACCAAATATAGACTAAAAAACACGCTGATTATGTACTAACAAAAGTAAACTTTCATACTGGTTATCTTATGTTGATTGTATGTATTTAAAATTTAAATACATACAATTAACATAAGGTAGGTTCATCCCAGTTAGAACTAATAGAACTGACGACAAATGAGGAATTAAAAATTAAATTCAAGGATGGTTACCAAGAAATTTGGCTGCAGATGTTCATTTCGCAATTGTAATCAGGATTATGGTTGATTGTTCAACATTACTGAGAGAATTCCCATCTTCATATTTAGCAGAATATGGATTTAGTGCTGTAACAACATTAGTAACCAAAAAGAAAAATCGGCTCTATGCTACTGAACGCAGCAGCTTATGATTGTTTTTAAGTAAAATCGAGCCTGATATTAACAAACTCCTTAAAATACATCAGTCAACCCTCTCTTCAGTTAAGTTAAAAATTTAATCTCTGTAAATGTTAACAAAAATATTTTTCAAGCAGTCTGTGAGCAGTAGGAAAAATGTTTCGTCTACTGCATTGCATTTCATAAATCATCCAAGAAACATAATTAAAAATGTTAATCAGTAATTAAAAATATTAATCAGTAATTAAAAATATTAATCAGTAATTAACGTGCGATTCTTTAAAGTCTGAAACTGCCAATTTATAAAGAAAGCAATAGTTTATTATAGGTTACTTCTTATTATCAAAACCCTTGCCAATCCTAACTTTTAAACTTTTATTCTTCTCTTTTAAATAAAGAAATTCAGTAGCATTTCAATTCCAATAATATACTATCCATGACTAAAATATATAATATTACACATTTAAATATAATTTTGGCAATAGCTATTTCAAATTTGCAAGTAAGAAAAATAACTAAATTAGGATAATAGCCTTTGTTGCTCTAAATCCCTAATAAAGATATTAACTATATATATTAAAACTTAATTAAAACAAATAATATAAAAAAAATGTAATTCAATTCCTACTTTGTGTTTAAGCTCTGACTGATTTACAGCAACATATGCGTGAAACATATAATTTATTTGAAATCCATTGCAAACGATCTCCAATGACAAAATTTAAAATCGTCTGTTCCGTTGTGTTAGATTGTCACAGACCGAAGGTTGAAGATGTAGCTTGTGTAATTGAAGAAGCAGATATATTGCTATAAAAATAATTACTTTTTATTTATGACTGATCAACTTAGGATTATTTCCAGTTTAATAACCGTGGGAGCAATCCTCATTAGTTTCCTAATTTAAGCTTATAAAATCATTAAAAGTACTCTTATCTCTTGATCTGCTAGTAGATCAACTACTACAATCCTCTTCAAATCAACTTCTCTTGTATTTCTGTCACAGGAAAATGATGAAATTAGGAATCTCATCAAATCCCTAAGAGAGATGATTAATTCACGGTAGATGCTAAAATAACGTCTCTTCAAGGTGATTTCCCTGATAAAAGTAACGGATTTGAACGAATCCCTGAGGTGTTTCAGTGAAATGATGAAATCATATTGTCAAGAGTTTAAAAGTGTTAAATTAACAAATACGGTGCATTATTAAACGTAAAAGTAAGTAATACAACAATAGTCAATGAAATACAAATTATTTATTCGAAACTAATTAACAAATAATTAGAAAATTAGGCTGGTATTTTTTGACGTATAACATCCTTCCACTTGGCGGCTTACGCACTAAAATATCAATCCCTATGTTAATCCCATGGTGCCATTTTTTTAAAGATATGATGTTGATATTTAGTGGATCGATAGTACTACCTGTATGGTTAGCAAGTACAAGGACTCGACCCCCTAGGTGTCTCCCCCAGTGTAGCATTCTGCCAATGCAAATCCTGACTAGTTAATTTCATCATTTCGCTGAAACAGTTCAGGAACTAAATAAAATCACTTACTTTCATCAGGTAAATGACCTTGAAGAGACGTTATTTTAGCATCTACCGTCAAGTGATTATCTTCCTTAGGGATTTGATGAAATTCTTAATTTCTCCATTTCCCTGCGACATTTCCACTTCTCCGAAAGGTAGTTCTAGTTTGAATGATAACTGAAGGACGAATGACTCACTACTGACGTTTAACGATTCACGGTTAATTTAAACACACCCCTTGCAAGGGTTGGACTAGCATTTACATTAACATAAAATTCAGTTATCTCTACGGAAGGAGGTTTTAAACTCAAATCATGGTGAAAGAATAATTTCCTCAAGAGCATTAGTTGAAGGACCACGGATAGAAACCATCACAAAATTATCTTAAATTTTTGTATCATCCCTTATGGTACGACTAGGTATAAAAATAATTAGTACATTCGTATCAAAATATTTTATTTAAGAACGCGATGTTTCGATATTATGGCTGTAACAATATCCGTGCACATCTTTCATGAAAATAATTTTAGTACAAAGAAATAACTTATAAAAATTAGATAGAATTAGATAACTTTAAAATCATTTATATATTGTATGTGTGAATATTTTGCACTATTTAATACAGCAACTGTAAATGTTCCTGTTTCCACAAAGGAATTCTTTTTCCATCTTATATAAAAACTGCGTTATATTATTCTTATCTATAAAACTAACAAATTCAAACAAAAATTCTTTTACTAAATATTTTCTTTTTTTAAATATAAATATTTCATCTACATAAATATCATGTGTAATTCAGTCTCACAACTGCAAGAAACTTACATTTGTTATTTTTATTTTGTTTTCATATTCTCCTGTATTTCAGAATTTTGTTGATCTTTTAGATATCCTTTTTCCGTGAGACATACTCCGAAGGGTATAAGAATACTAAACAGATTGTATTAAGCAAAATTTTGAATTTATATCTATATTCCTTCTTCCTCCCAATGCGTACAAATCTTTTTTACTAGTATAATATTACTTTACCAAAAATAACTGTTTCTGTAAGCGAAAGAATCAGTTTCGCATTTGTCTGAATTTTTTCACATCTCAGAAAAATATTGGTACATACAAAATTGAATTTTTTTAAAAAAATAAAATGGCAAGATTTGTTGTATTTACGAAAACTTGCTTGTACGACGAAGAAAAACCGATTGTCTAGCAAAACAGATTCCATCTGCATGTTTAAAACGCCGAAGGAACATAAAACAAAAGATGAAGGAACAAGAACAGATGCGCTTGTACAAAAGATCCGCACGCAATTTTTTGATCAATTCTTTATTCTTCAATTTAATGCAAAAGAAAGCATTTGTATTCATCCGCTCTTCCGTTTCATATAAATTGATTAAACATAAATTTAAAATAAAAGTAAGAGATTTGATAAAGTAAATAAACTTTACGTTGTGCATTTGGTAAAACGTTGCAAATATTACGATAATTCAAGCTAGTAATGAATATCACTTGTGTGTTGATTTTTTCGTTTACTTGCTTGTATCTACCCTCTTTTTTGGGTTTTTATGGTAATGTTTTCTTATTTCTATTTCTATTCGTACTGCGGATTGGTGTTTTACAATTGCAAACCTAGTACATTCCCCGGAAGCTGGTATCTATATTTAGTGCGGCATTATATAGGCGGATGCCAATCACCACAGATAATTTGATGCCCAGTTTCTTCCCCAGAGGGAAGCACCTGAGCTCTGGCGATGCGAAACTGTACTTGGGATTTTAATTTTGCCAAGAGCATCCAAGCCAAATAAAAACTCAAGAGATCTTGTACATGCCACATAATCATGCGACGTGGCCGCTTTCGATTTTCTGCATCATGAAAATCCACCAACTTGGGCTGGGGTTTAACCCTCATCCTTAGGCGTACAAGGCCAGTGACAAACCAACTACGCCACGCAATCGGCTCATGGTAATGCATGACTATATGTTTTTTTTAAGTTATTGATAGCTAAATCTTAGCATTAAGTTTTTAATTGTATGCAAAAACTTTTTTTGTAGACCCCATTTCTTGACTTATAAAGAACAGAAATTGAATTTTTAAAACAAAATATATTCGCGTTTTACGCTGTCCTAAGCCTATCCCTTTGGAGTCGATTTCTGCAAAATCCATTCGAAGCGGATCTTTACTCAAACAAAGAAACATGCATGCGAAACTTCAAATTTGTAGGTCTATTAGCTGAAAAGCGGGGATTTTTATCTGTAACAACCCACCTTCTGGGAGCTGATTTTCGCCAAACACTTTCTTAAACGTTGCCAAATCAAAAAATGTCGCCAAATGCTGCAATGGTTTTCTAAACATGAGTGGGAACGGGTTTTCACTATTGCCTGCATATCACGGCATTTAGTGACTTAGCGCAAACACACACAAGCTCTCTCTCTAGAAAAAATTTCACCAAAAATACATTTGAAAAAAAAATTAGGGGAGCATAAATATGCTAACGGCTTCTTTGAAACATCAACGAAGTTTCCTTCAAAATTTTGGAATGGTACGATCAATAATGTGGATTTGTATACGCGTTCCAAACAAATATTTAGATTTATATATGTTATTAGCTGGTAAACACGTTTTTCGCACGGGTGTATTAAAAAATTAAACAATGCAGATTCAAGGATAAAGAAGTTTTTAATGAGTTAATTTAACGTAAATTGCAAATTAAGTAAAGAAGAAAAAAAACCATATTTGTTAAATTTTAAGTTTGTAGATCTAATAATTAATAAAAAGGGGATTTTTTTATTTATAACGACCCATAACCCTCTTGCGGGTCGATTTTTGTAAACACCTTCCTTAGCTGATCTCTGCTCAGCAAAAGTAACACATTGTTACAAATTTTGTGTAATGAACGCTTAAAATAGAATAAATAATTTATATTTGGATGTGTAATACGTTAATATTATTTTCTTTTGTATTTATTTGATGTTAAAATTGTAAGATTAGCAAGCAACGCCCTTCCTTACATTATAATGGCGATTCACTAGAAATATAGCAAAATGTTGGCGACAGAGTCAAGTTGGCATTATTTTTTGCGTTTATGTTAGCAACTTGACGATTAATTGAACGGTGCAGAAGTGGATATACTGTAACACCACCTGGTGTTGAGCTGGAACAAAAAGGAAAGTACAAAAACTTTTTCCACAAAAAAATATATGTACATGCCAATCTTCATTGTGATCGATTGAACGATGTTGGAGTGATGCGATTTCACATGTACACACATCCATTTATATATATATATAAATAGATTACTGTTGTGTCCAACGCTGTTTGTTTTATAACAGTGTTAGACTTTTATAACAGTAATTTTCATTTCTTTCATGATAACGCACTTCTTTTTTATTTATTTACTTTGTACATTCGTCTTTATATTTTTTTGTTACTCTTATTATTTGAGTATTAGAAATTTTCATAAATCTGTTTGAAGAATCAAGATGAGTCCATTGTTTTCCCTAGCTCTTACATGAATTTCAACTTAACGCGCATGCGTACTAGTACATCATCATACAACCCTAAAAGAATACGCGTCGAATCATATTTAAGGAATTTATTTCCAGTGTCGTGGCTTTCACATTCCGACAGAAAAGCTGACTGACATGCTCCTGGTTTTTAGAAGGTTCGAATGACATATAAAGGGTGTTTTTTTAGAGGTATAGAACTTTAAATAGCAATAAAACAACGATGTATTATTCGATTGACATGAATTTTTTTTTATTCGAAAGATAATCTTGTGGCATTACATTTTAAATATGATTTCTGTCATATGATTGCCAAGGCTGGTTCGGATGTAGTCCAATCTGGACGTCCAATTTTCGATGACTTTTTCCAACATTTGTGGCCGTATATCGGCAACAACACGGCGAATGTTGTCTTCCAAATGGTCAAGCGTTTGACGCTTATCCGCATAGACCAATGACTTTACATAGCCCCACAGAAAAGAGTCTAGCGGTGTTAAATCACAAGATCTTGAGGCCAATTCACAGGTCCAAAACGTGAAATTAGGTGGTCACCAAACGTGTCTTTTTCAATAAATCGATTGTGGCACGAGCTGTGTGACATCTTGCGCCGTCTTGTTGGAACCACAGCTCCTGGACATCATGATTGTTCAATGCGGGAATGAAAAAGTTAGTAATCATGGCTCTATACCCATCACCATTGACTGTAACGTTGTGGCCTTAATCGTTTTTGAAGAAGTAGGGACCAATGATTCCTCCAGCCCATAAAGCGCACCAAACAGTCAGTTTTTCTGGCTGTAACGGTGTTTCGACATGCACTTGTGGATTAGCTTCACTCCAAATGCGGCAGTTTTGTTTGTTGACGTAGCCATTCAACCAGAAGTGCACTTCATCGCTAAACAAAATTCGCTTATGAAAATCGGGAACAACGGCTATCTCGTTTTGGACCCATTCGACGAATCTACGCCTTGCTTGATCATATTTAAAATGTAATGCCACAAGATTATCTTTCGAATAAAAAAAATTCATGTCAATCGAATAATACATCGTTGTTTTATTGCAATTTAAAGTTCTATACCTCTAAAAAAACACCCTTTATTTGGAGGGTATAATCAGGGTTTGTCCTTAAAAAATTGCAATTTCAGATACCTCAAATGGACCTATACTAGATTTCTTGTGACTTCATGTATTGTTTTCTTTCCCAACCGAGATACCCACAAACCAATAAATGGTCATGATTTCAATTATAACCAAATTACAAAAAATACGGGGGGTCCGTGCTTAAAGTATCCAAAAGTAAGTATTCGAATAATCAATAAGCTCAGAGCCATAGCAAAATATAGAGACGTCCACTTTCAGTGTATCCCTTCCCATGTTAACGTCCCTGGAAGTGAAGTCATGGATTTCTTGGCCAAAAGAGGCTGCTCTGAGATTGCGACCACTGATTATGTACTCACATATCGAGAGATTTATTCTTTAATGAAAATTAAGGACAAGTAAGTCTGGATAGCAAATCCCGACCATTCCGGGATTAGTAGGAAAAGCCCTGGGGGTGCTTTGGAATTTGACGGAGACAGAAATGATCAAACGGCTGTGTCCAGATTGCTCGGTGGGCATTTGAAATGCATGACCTTCGAATCTGGCCGTAAGGTTTTCAAGATTGGTCCCAAGTGTCACCTTTTGCCAGCTTCCCCTGAACGTATCCTCTATTGATTGGGGTTCGCTTTGGAAGATGTCCATGCGAGTCCACTTCTGGTGCTGGACTTTGCTAGGATTAATGGTCTCATGGATTTGAGCTAGCTGCTGCTAGATCCTGAAGGATAGGACACTGCAACAACAGCAAAAGTAATGGCTTATTATTACGGAACTACCTATCAGAATGCAATAAACTGTTCATCCGTGGATTGAAAACTCTGCAAAATATTTTGGGTCTAATCCAATACAAGTGCGTGCCTTATTCAGGAATCGCAGACGATAAACTTTTTAAACTCTTATTAGTGAAGATGTGGAAGCCGCAGTAAAAGATACAGTGCGTACTTTGGTTAAAGGAATTTAAATCAGTAACGCGTGTACAGCGACGTGTTCGAACAGAATAGAATGTCATTATTGGCTTGCCTAACAGACTTATCAGGACTCCTACAAAATGAATCACGCACACAGTCTACAGTGTCTTCTATCACGAAAGCTTAAGGATATTTGCCAGTTTGAGATACCAAAGTTCCCATTTCCTTTAAAGTTCTTTTCTATTGTAGAATAGAATTTGATGTCGATGTTTCGACATTCTATTCTGTTTGAATACATCGCTGTACACGCATGACTGATTTAAATTCCTTTAACCAAAGTACGTACTACATGTTTTACTGCTGCGTCAACATCTTTACTAATGAAGTCAGTGCAAAAAGTTTATCTTCTGCGATTGCCGAATAATTCACGCACGTGCGGCAGATCAGACTAGACCCAAAAAATCTCGGAGGACTTTCCAATCCACGGATGAACAGTTTGTTACATTCTGATGCTTAGTTCCGTAATAATAAGGTATTACTTTTGGATACTTTAATCCTGGACACTCTGTATTGTGTTGCGTTATTTTTGAAGGCCAATGGCCAAATCCATTTTTTACTAATATTTCAAAGTGAAAAGACAAAGATATATCTCAAATATTGGTCATGTTCAGACTATGAATATTGTTATTACCGTCCAAGGACATTTAAATGAGTGAGAATAGCACGGAAACTTTGACATTAAGGGCCCTTTACGCTCGTCTACTTGTGCTGCATATGATGAAACAAACAATCGTGAGCAAATTTTGAATAGAATTCGCCTGGATTCCTTTACGCGTTGTCAACTGGCACTCCCTGCTATGAAGCTCTCAAAACCACGTTCTCCTCCGCACTAGTTGACTTGATTAAAAGGATATTGTTGAAGCTACACTTTTCACATGTTACTACCTGTGTATTGAAAATGGAGAAAGGTTTTTACTTCGGACTCAATAAATGTATCGATGAGATTGTGAACTCTTCACTAAGGCACTCCTTTTTCAATCGACTTTGTATCCGCATTTGAAAGGAACTCTCTCTCCTCTTCACGCTAGAGCAGTGATTTCCAAAGTGGTTTATATGGACCCCAGAGTCCACGTCAGGGAAAATTTAGTTTGGGGGTCCACGAGATGTAATTGGGGATCCAAAATAGCCTAGAACAGATCGTGACTTTAGTTTTTTAAAAAAATTAATCAAGTGTAAATTAAATTTACCTATTTAACAGCTTTATTTACTAAATGCACTGGGGATAATTTGCAGTTACAAGGCGACAGCATAAATTTTATTAAAAAAGGACCATCATTTCAGTGTTTCTTGCCAGAATCACAAGCGAAAGGAGTATAAAATTGTATGTCACGAATTTTAACAGTTTCTCAATTTATGATAGACAAATCTGCCAGAAAAATGACGTTTTAACCAATGTTCAACATTTAAATGCCCTTTATTCAGGTTTTGAAACTGGTTTGAGAATGCTTTGACTATGGTAACATCATAGTAGGTAATAAATTCTTGTTGTCACATTAAAAAAAATAACAATAAAATGTCTTATTACAAAAGAGACTTTTTAATAGCCCTAATGAAGATCTTAAAGTTAAGTAGAGAAATGAATATCAAGAAATTTGGCTTTAAAAAGATATAACTGTTATTTTCCCCAATTATGGAACATCTTAAGAAAGTTTTTGATTGCTTTTCCTAGAGAGGAGGAGTTTCACCGCGGTTGCCAATTCCCAAAATAAAAACAGAAGGAAAAGATGAAAGATTGGATACTACTATCCGTGGAGAGATTTATAGTTAAACATGAAAAGATTAAAGCTAAATGTTGAAAATTTGTTATTGAAGCACCAGATTCAATCCACCCTTTAAAAAATTGTCTGTTGCCCAGTTATTTTATGTATTAATTAAATTTTAATTAAATTAATTCATATGTGTTCCCTAAGTTCTAAGCACTCTACTTAACTCAGTTAGAGAAGTAAAACTTTTGAAGGACTGTAGCACCTACTTTATGCTATACTAGATGCCAAAAATCATTTAAATCGATAAATATGCAAAAATTTAAAATTAGGTAAGTAGGGGTCTACACAAAACCGAAAAATATGGCAAGGGGTCTATGAGACATAAAAGCTTGTCAACCTCAGCGCTAGAGGAATGGTAAAAGCAAACGAGTAAAAAGGTAATGGCTCAGTATGACCCCAAAGTTCCCATCCCCTGGCTTTCTATAAGATGACCACAAATCGTCTAAATCCTTTTTTATTTACTAATTCAAAAGATATGAAACTAATACATAAATTCATCCTTGTTCTTCAACCGTTGAAATTTGTAATATGATTTACGATAAATTATTTTATAAAATAATTTTGAAATTGTTCATTTTTCCACTTTAATGGTCAATCATTAATTACTTCATAGAATAACTAGGTAAAGTATGAAATTTTTCACCTATTATATATTTTAAACCCTTTATCTACCACATTATGATTTACTGCAGTTTTTTTCATCCAATATTTTTTTTTTTTGAATCGCTACATTGAAAATTAAGGGATATACATAAACAAAATACTCAACTTTCGGAAATGTAATCCGCTAGAGCTAATTAATTAATTAAAGATATTCGACTGTAAAATTAATTATATACATTGTTCACTTAAAATAAATAGTAAAACCGTTTTCTAAGGTTTTCATTAACATACAAAAAAATAAGGCACTTACCTTTTGGCATAAACTATTTTTTCGGAACAAAAATGACAATCTTCACAATCCGCCGAAAACGCCGTCAGCTGAAAACGCAATTTCTGCTATAAAACTATTCGCTTTTCCCGCTAAAATACTCATCATAGAACCCGTGATGCCATATATCTTGGAAGAGTGGATTTAAAAGATTATTCCTGCTATGTACCGTCAGAGTATTCATAAAAATGGTTATTTTATGTAATTTTAAAGTGAGTGGTACTTATAAATACCGCCGGTAGATAAAGGGTTAACTGAGGTGTCTAGTTATTTCCTGAAATACCTAGTTATTCTATAAAATAACTGAATTACACTCTTTAGCGGTAACATATACATTCATTTCAATTTTTCATCCACATTGTTCATTTTGATTACTTATAATTAATTGTATCTAACTAATAACATCATGTCCTCTCACGCATTTCAATTGGATGGCGCTCTTTATAAAAGCTTCTGCTCTTTCCTGCGTATTCTCCGATCCACGCCGGAGACTCCATTTGCATCCCTAGATATCTGGCTAGGTTCTCCCACAGCGGAGTAGGCAAATATGTTTACGGTCAAGTGTTTTTAAGATGTTTCATACCTTTTCATTTGAACAGTATGCATCAGGGGCCGGCAACCTTTTAGCTGTGGCGCGCCAAACCAATCTACCATATGATTCAGCGTGCCACACTGCAGAACAGGGATGGCGAAACAATGGCACGCGTGCCATCAATGGCACGTGGCACAATATTTTGGGCACGCCAGTGATCAAAATGGTTTACATTTTATTTCAAAGTAACGAAGTTCACTATGAAATATTACGACAAATTTTTCGCAGGGCTGCTGAGTGCACACTTCTTTTTTCATTGTATCTTTGTTATTGCCTTAGTTACGTCTTGGACTGCAATTGCTTATGGTGCAAAGTTTGTCTACGTATAGAATAGTCAATTTCATTGATACAGTTGAATTCTTAAAGTTTATTTGTGTTATATTTACGATTTTTAACTGTTATTTAACAAGGCTAGTTCAGCAAAAGAACAAAAAGTGCAAGGTAGTAAGTGTAACAGAAAATTTCAAACTTGGTGAATGTGGAAATATGGCATGATTAGCAAAGACGACAAAGCGGTATGTGTTTCATGTCCTGGAACAGTGATATGAAGATCATTGTCTGTAAAACGGCAT
The DNA here is from genome assembly GCA_019973935.1 of Trichonephila clavipes. Lineage (NCBI taxonomy): Eukaryota > Metazoa > Arthropoda > Arachnida > Araneae > Nephilidae > Trichonephila > Trichonephila clavipes. The sequence goes on from BMAU01003532.1 coordinate 1,337,084, forward strand.
TTTGAGACAAATCACAAATTCTCTTGTCAAAAAGGTGAACCACGGCAAAAATAATTAATTTCTTAGAAACCATTTGGCAGATGACTCCAATTCAGCATGCATTCTACTGAAAGTAACATCTTACACAATATTGATGTGTTATTTGTCATCCAATCTGCAACAACAGAAGTCACATTAATGTTGCTTTAATTTGAATTACATGTATAACTGAAACATTTACAACTATACAGTGCAAATGGTATTTTTTTGTAGTAAATAAAGAGTTTTGAGTTGTTAGTATTTAGTTTTATTACATTTTCCCAATAATTACAAGTCAAAATTATTTGACGGCACGCCTATACCTCATTAAACATTTCCTTAGAAAAAGTGGTACGTCGATTCATAAAGGTTCGACACCCCTGCTGTTGGACATTTTTTAAACAACTCAATTCCCGCTATAAGGCATGCAGAGTTAGAGAATAGAGGTCAATATCATAGATTTACAATTTAATTCTCTATTAATGTTTCATTATTTAAGAATATTTCTTAACGTAAAAATTAACAGAATAAAATATAACTATTTCTTCAACAAAATTTTAAAAATTAAAACTTACATACATTATGTTTTTTAAACATATTTATTAAAATTAGAAATAAACAACATAAAATAAAAGTATTTCCCTTCGTTTGAGTTAAATAAAAAGATAAATAAATATTTTAACGTGCAAGCCTAATGCTTGCGCTGCTCTGTTTTCATATAGCAAAATTAGGGGTATAGTTTGTGACTTTCAATTTGACACGATTCTGAGTATTCAGTTGTTAAACAATTTCTTTGCGAACTTAAAATTTGTTTATAAGAGGAAAGAGTTTTTACTTAAATATGTAAAACCAAAAGCGGAAAGCAGAGTACATGCAATTTTTTTTCTGTTCAAACAATTAAATCTTTAGAGCAATGACATTCAGTAATTTACAAAATAGCTGTAAATTCCTCTTTAGAGTTACATTTCAGATATTTTCGTAATTCGGTTAATGTCCTTAATTCTGAAAATGTTTGACAAATGAGGTTCATTACAAATTTATCAACTTCCATCCACTCGAAAATTGACAAATGTGCTCAGCAGTGTAGAGTGTGACTGAGAATTGTACCATAGGCCCGGTATAAAAAGTACAAATACATATAGTATAGTAGCACATAGTACAAAGGCAGTATACATTGTAAAGAAACTTAATTAACTGGAAAAAAGCCTCCAAAAAAGGGATCAATCAATCCTACCCCCCAAAAAGAACAACAACAACAACAAAAGCTGGTGTCATTGACTGAAAGTTCGATAAGTGGATTCGATGATCTTACTGAAATCAAGATTTTGTTGTTTCTACAGCCAGAACAATCATTGAACTGCGAATAAGTTTAAAGAGTTTCCGGTCAATTTATTCTAATTTTTTTCTTAGAGCCTGAAAATAAGTTAAAATAAAAAATAAAATAAAAATTCAAGTGAAAAATTTATTTTTCTGCGGAGTGATTTAAAATGCTCTACACGTCATCTATTTACCTATTTTTCAAATTACAAATATCCATTTTCATGTTTCAGTAATATCATTTTGTAGAATTTTGTTTTATTCCTATTTCCCCAAATTTCTAAGAATAACTCGAAGATAAAATAAAGAATTTTTTTTTTTTTTGCAATTCGTAGAACAAAATTCGCTAATGAATTTCCAAGAATACATTATTAGCACAAGAGTAATGACTTAAAAGCAGAAGAGAGGAAGGGGGTGGAAAGCGCGTGCGGTACGTTCTTATTACTTCAGGGAAATGTGGCGAACGTTTAATTTCGCGTAATGAAGAATAGAAAAAAAGATAGAACTATCCCAATGAGATAATAGATACATATGCATTTTCAGCTGAAATTGCTCACAATTAAGTTTAATGGAACACGAGATAAAATTACATATATATGAGTATGTGGGATCATAACCAGCGAACATAATACGTCATTAATTTTTTTGAATAGTCAAAAAAGAAGAAAGAAAGAAGAAATTATAGATCTTTTAGGGCAGGGGTACACTCAACCTTTTTTCTGCTGGGCCGCATACTTATGTCAGCTACTTCCCGCGTACCGCAACATGAGGATAAATGGAGGAGGGGAATGGGGGAGAAATGCTTGAAGAAAGTGCAAGATAACATTGGAAATTTAAAATGTGGAAAATTGATCAAAATGGTATAATTCCTGTTATGCTTCTTTTAATTATTATTTTTTTATATTTTTTTATTTTTGTCACTAACATTAAATTAGAAGCATTTAAGAAACACTCCTTCACAGTTTCTGCATCAGTAAACGATTTCATATGATTACGAATTATACAACAAACTGCATAGGATGTCTTTGTTACCACAGTGATAATACCACTGACAAAACATTTTGTTGCTGTGGCAAAGGTTATTCAAGAAAGCCTATTTATCACCTCTTGAAATAGATCTTCGAGGAAAAGTGTCATTAAACATTGAACTATTCCTGTTTATTGTTATTTTTTAAATGCAGCGCTTTCGTGACAAATCAAACAATTACTAACCCATGTTTGTTTTTCACTGCAAAATAGACAACCTCTCAATCGTCTTGAAACGATATATTTTCTTCGAATATTGTTACGAATTTTGTGTAAATAATTTGTATTTGAGTGTTTAATGCATTTCTATTACTCTATGTTATATTTATTTCATGTTAAAATTGTACTATTCACAAGTAATGCCGCCCCTTACTTTATAATGGAGATTCAATGAGAACTTGGCGAAATCTTGGCAGTATAGCCAAGTTGGCATAATTTTTGGAGACCATTTTGGCGTCATTGGCGACCATGTTAGCGAGTTCGGAGCCCTCTGGAATCTTCTAGAAAGTAGTAGATCTCTCCACTAGTGTCACGTTCAATGACCCGAGCGGTTATATTTCTGGAAGTTTCTGTCGCGCCTAAAAAAGGATGCTCGCCGGTACGGCGATGAGTCTTGATTAAGCCAGCGAGTAGTGAGGATTGTTTTGACTAGCGATTAGCTCGGCTATGCTTGTGAATAATCTTTACGTAGTGTATTTTTAAACACTGGTGATTGTGCTTGATCGCTGTCGAAGGTGTGAAGACTTTCGGATATTTAACCTGTGAATATTGCAGCTGAATCCTGTACTTAAAGGATTAGATTTTCGATAATAAATTCACATCGCTGTTAAAGAACTGCTTATTTCATTTGTGATTGTTTTGCATAAAGTCCTCGAATCCGGATCTACGTAACAATATTTTTCTTTTGCAAGATATGAAAAATAGTTAAAAATTAGCTCCACCCACATAAAATTGTCACTACTCCACCATTCTCTGTTATCACTAATCGTAACCGTTCCAAATAGAAAAAGAATATCAGTTCGTACCCGTACGACACCAACAGCCAAAAGCAGAATTGGTGTATCTGATTTCTTGACAAAGAATTTCCCACCCAATTTTTATTACAATGTTCTTAAATAAGTAAATTTCTCAAGGCAGTGGGCCATGACCGGACAACTTAAAAAGGCTCGCAGGGTGGGCCACAGGCTGAGTATCTTTGCCTTGTAGATTCCAGCAACGGATGCTGACTCTTGACTACTTACATGTCAAGAGGATCCTGAACGATAAGTTTGATGCAGAGAAATTCAAAATAGGTAAACAAATAAATTACGGATATTGATTAAACATAAGATATAATAAATAAAAGAAAAACTATAAGAAAAAAAATCAGTCAAGAATATTAAAAAAATATCGGCTTAAGAAATGCCTTGTTTAAATAATACAGCTAATACATACATGGTGTCGCGAAGCTCAACGTCAAGCGGGTTTGGCCAGAAAGGGAGGCTTATACAAGTTCTGGAGAAAATAAAAAATAAAAATTCCATATCGTTTGGCTAAGTGATGGCAAGTACATTTTCTGAAAATGAAAAAACTGACGCCCTCCATCACATCATTAGATGCTCTGACCACAAATTTCTCAATTTCGCATTGATTTTTTTACTAGCGTGATCTTACGCAGCCGTGTTATTGATCACAGTCACAAATCGAACAAAAAACTGCGCTGGTTTAGTAAGTATTAAGGTATCCGACTACGTTCGGAACCATGATTTTGCAAAAGCATATAAATGGATTATAAACTGCTGTTTGTGAAAAATGCAACACCATGACGGAATCATCAGAATTAAATGAAATCTAATGCACAAACGACTTGTATTAGTACAAATAAATGACGAAACTTTCAAAGCAAAAAAACAATATTAAGTGTCCAAAATCAGTATTTGTGGTGTAGCCACCACGCACTGCAATAAGTGCTGCTATACGAAGTGGTATAGAGTCAAACAGATTTGAATGTCTCATTGTGGAAGAGAATTCCATATTGCTTGCATATGCAGCAAAAGTTCATCTTTTGAAGCTGCAGGGCGGGGATCACGAGCGAGACGCCGACCAACCAAATCCCTCACGTGCTCTATAGGCGATATAACCGGCGAATAAGAAGGCCAAGGAAGAAGTTGCATGGGATGGGCTGAACAGATGTCTCGAACAGTCTTTTCAACATGTGGGCGTGTATTATTCTGCTGAAGGATAGCTCCATGGATGCTTTGAAGGAAGGGAACGACTTCGGGATGTAGAGTACTTCACGGACGTACATGTTGCTTTTGAGATTACCCTCAATTCGTAGCAAATTGGATCGTCCATGGTACGAAATTGCATCCCAAACCATAACTCCGGTAGTTAGGCCACTATTGCGTTCTATAACGCACTCTGGAAGGCAGCGTTCACCGGCATAGCGTCTAACACGAATGCAGCCATCATGGTTCCACAAATTGAAGAGTGATTCATCTGAAAAGACAACTTGGAGCCAATCAGCCTGCCAGGCTCTGTGCTCATGAGCCCATTTCAGACGCAGCCATCGAAGGTTTGCCGTGAGAGGGATCTTGTATATAGGCACCCTTGCACGCAATCCACGGTGCAGCAGACGTCGACGAGTTGACGAAGCCGACATTAGTACACCTGTAGCAGTAGATCAACGTGTTGGCAATTGACTGGAGGAAGCTGCACGGTCATTCACCGCCATGCGGATCAGGTGTCGACCGTCGCGTGCTGATGTCACCTTCCGTCGTCCACTGACAATTTTTCGAGTTGTTTTGTGCTCGTTGGTCCACTACTTCCAAATTCACATCACTGTGGAACTATTCCGCTGCACACGAGCTCCTATTGCGCGATAGGAAAATCCTCCTTCTGGAAGGCCGATAATCCTCTTCCGTTCAAAGTCCGTAAGTTCTTGGAATTTCTCCTTATTTCATCGTGGAGTCATATTTAGGTCTCAGTAAACGTTCGCCACTAACAAATAATCAGTAACTATTTTCAACGTCCCGTTACAGTCCTCTATTTATACGCTTTCAGCATCAGTTCAGAGGGAGCTGCGCACGCCACGCATGCGTAGTGGCTCTAAAACTTTACTATTTTACGTAACATCCTATGATTGATATTTACTGCAAAGTTAATTTAATTCTGCTGATTCTTTCATGGTGTGGCATTTTTTACAAACAGGAGTATATTTATCATATTTAGTGTCACTTAGATTAGAAAATGTATATAAAATTGTTTTAAAATTAGTATTACAATAAAAAATTATTTAAGTACAATATTTTGACAAAAAATGAACATACAGTGACCCATTTTCAAAATACTCTCCTTTGTGAAAAACGCTTCTATTATAATTATATTTTGCCTGTGTATAGCTCAGACAGAGGCTCAACTAGATTTTTGAAATATATTAGTTAGAAGTGGGTTTATCTATGTTTTACGACAACAGAGGGGAGAAATTTTAAGAAAAATGCCGATAACTATTTCAATGGGTGATAACTCTGAAAATGATGTGAAATTTTCAAAAATCACAGTTGAACCTCTGTACGGAGGTCTGAGCTATACACAGGCAAAATATTATTATAATAGAAGCATTTTTCACAAAAGGAGACTATTTTGAAATGGGTCATTCTATGTTCATTTTTTGTCAAAATATTGTACTTCAATAATTTTTTATTGTAATACTATTCTTAAAACAATTTTATATACATTTTCTGATCTAAGTGATACTAAATATCAGGAAAATTATCCATTTATGCGCTTTTTTTAAATCACGGTTCCGAACGTAGTCGGATACCTTAATGTAGTTTGAGAAAATAATGTCACATAACTTTTACTCTCCATAAAAAGAAAAATATTATACGTTCTACTCTAAGCAAGTTTTTTTGACCAATTTAGTTAAGATTAAAAAATGGTATAACACTTGCTATTTTTCTATCCATAACAATTATAGCCTTTTTTTTTCTTTTTGCCAGCTTGACGTTGAACTTCGGGATTTGCGTTTATTCTTAAAAATAAATTTAGCCTTTTCTTTTATATAAACAGAAACAAATAATGCTTAAATTTTGTTCGTTATCATGACTTAGTATGTCTTATTTGTTATACAGAGTGTTCAGGCTTAAAGTATCCAAAAGTTATGGCTTATTATTATGGAACTGCTCATCAGAATATAATAAACTGTTCAGCCGTGGATTGGAAACACCTACGAGATTTTTTGGGTCTAGTCCGATCGACCGCACGTATGTACATTACTCGGCAATCGTCGACTATAAACTAGTTACACTGGCTTCGTTAGTAAACATGCGAGAACGCCACAGCAAAAGCTGCAGTTGGTTAGCGGGATTTAAATCAGTCACGCGTGTAACGCATCGTGTTCGAACATAATGGGATGTCGATCCTCCGACATTAAAATCTGTCCACCAATGGGAAAGAACTTTAAAGGGGACGGGAACTTTGGTATCTCAAACTAGCAAGTATCCTTAAGTTTTCGTGATAGAAGACACTGTTGATCGTGTGCAGGATTCATTTTGTAGGAGTCCTGATAAGTCTGTTAGGCAAGCCAGTAACGACATTCCATTCTGTTCGAACACGTCGCTGTACACGCGTGACTGATTTACATTCCTTTAACCAAAGTACGCACTGTATCTTTTACTGTGGCGTCCACATCTATACTAATGAAAGTTTAAAAAGTTTATCGTCTGTGATTGCCGAATAAGGCGCGCACTAGTATCAGACTATACCCAAAAATCTTGGAGAGTTTTCCAATCCATGGATGAATAGTTTATCATATTCTTATGGGTAGTTCCGTAATAATAAACCATAACTTTTGTATACTATAAGCCCGGGCACCCTGTATAGGTGAATACATTAATAAAATGAATAAATATATGTGTGTATTATTAGTATGTTGTTAGTATATAAATTATCCTTTCTTTCTTTCTTTTTCAAAAATATTTGTCGCGTGTAATGATTTATTTAACTTTTCTTTCCTTCAAAAGTATTCTATACCAATGCAAATCATTACTTTCTTCAATTCAAATTTGTTTTCTGAAAAAAGTCTCGTATAACTTCTTTTAACTCGCGGTAATCTGACATATGCTCAAGGGCAAATTAAGATCTTGTAAGTTGACTAAGCATTGTTGACACTTTAAAAGGGAATCACTAATTGAATTAATTTTATAAATTCGACATGTTTGCCAAATTCACGACAGATTTGCTAAATTATATCTGCTTCTAAGCCAGAAGATTCTGGATTTGGTAAACTTTTCACGTCAGAAGTTCGCAGTAAATAGTTTAATTGGATCGTATGTATGAAATTAGAATTCTGCACATTTTAAAATGAATAATTTTTAATAATAAGGAATATTCCCCCCACGCGATTAAAGTAACAATAGAATATTTTTCATATTGTATACATTGTGAATAGTCATGTAGTATTATTCAAAGTTTTCTATCTATAGTACTTTCACTCTTTCTCAATCACTGTTAATACCAAAATATATTGGCATAGAATCAAAATTAAGCCTAAAGAGAAGTTAGGTTTAGTATTTAAAAATACTTAAGATATATATTCCCTCGAAATACTCCCAATGGGTATATAAAAGATGATGCCACCAAAATGTTTTTCACTTCGGATTATAATTATTTATCGAATTACGAGAAAATCTGAAATGTAAAAAACAAAAGCAATTAAAAAAAGTTTTTTTCAATGTTAGCATTGTGTGATGCATACAAATACATTAGCAAATTTAAATGATGAGGAGCAATTATTTTTTTCAAATGCCAGTGAAAATGTTATATAAATTACTCTGTAAAACAGGTAATTCACTAATATGGCATTTACGTACGTTCTTGATTACATTGTGAAAACTGAAATCACCTTTTCTAAAACTCAAGCTTTGAAATTGAAATGATGTTTAATAATAGATCAAAATTTTTTAATCAAAAATTACTTGACTTTGACAACTATCTGCCATTTAGAAGTTATATTTAATAGTCTAACACACAGTGGTACCTAGCCCCCGGTTAGTGAATCGGTACCGGTTAGTGGATCAAGTGGTACCAGGCAACCTATGGAACATGAAATTCATCCCATTTTATTTACTTAGATGTATTTCTCTCTGATTTGTCTGACTTTCCACGAAAATCACTTTATATTCATTTTTCGGAGTAACTATGTTTTATTCTAAGGGCATGATTAAATACAATTAAATTGTTGTCGTTTCTTTCCCTTCAGGAAGGAAGGAAATTTGCCAGAGCCTGAGACAAGTTGGACTTCTACACGATAGATGGCGACAGCACCTGTCTCCATTTCCACAATTTAGGTACGGGCTAGAGGGGATGGAAATATTCTCCAACACCCTACACCAGTTGTTTTTGCTGCGACTTCCCGCAGGACTTTCAAACCCACTGATTTTACGATCATGTATTCCTTGCGCCCTCGAAGGGTATTTGGTGGGATCGGGTATCGAACCCAGGCCCTCCGGTCTGGAGTCCGATGTTCTAACCACTAGGTTGCCCACGGCCTACAATTAACTTAAAATCATTAAATCAAAACAATCTAAAATATAAACCTCTCTACCCTTCAGCGATCTGCGGTAGAGCTATCAAACGTTGGCCAAATCGTGGTGATAAAAAAAAAAAAAATAGGAGAGCACACTGGTCGAACCGACTAACAGATTTGTCCTGAAACTTTGAATATACACTACCCAAAATTAAGGTTACAAACAGAAAAAATGCAATATCTTTGCGTATAATTTTTTTATTTGTGGTAACATTTTATATATATTTTCCTCATACTGTGGGAATAATTATGCTAAGAAATAAAACCTCAATGGGGGTTACTTCTTGTAATATGCAAATTAGATTAAAAATGTCAAAAAACAAGTTGTGTAATGATTAAAAAACTGAATGTCTAATAAGGAATACGCCCGCACCCTTTGCTTCTATATAGGCTTCACAACGAGCTCTCATACTACAAATTAGGTCGTTAATTTCATGTTGGGGCAACAATCCCCATTATTCTATAGGCGCATATTTTAACGTCTGGCTCGTGTTTAGAGGGTATTGACATCGAGAAATGGTTCTTAATAAAGTATCCCAAACATACAGTATGGGATTTAGGTCAAAAGATTTTGCTGGCCATTCCATCCGGCAAATACCTTCTTCCTAAAGAAAGTCTTTAATAAGATTAGCTCTCATCGATCTTGCATTATCTTCGTTAAAAATAAAATCTTGACCAATTGCTCCTCGGAACAGTCTCAGTTGAGGTTCATTAACATCATATAGTGGCATACGACCATCTAACATAATACCTCCCCTAACAAGAATTTCACTCTCCCCAAATGTATCAGATTCTCTTATGTTTGAAGGATGGCAGTGAGTCCTAGACTCTCTCCAAATGAAACTCGACGAGAATACCTACTGATACTGATCTTTGACTCATCAGTGAAAAGTATATGCCCCATTCTTGATTTCCCCAGAGTCATGTTCTTGGTTCTATAAAAGACGAGCTATTTTCTGTAATGGGTTAAGACTTAAAAGGGACACAAACCACTGGCCGTCGGACATAAAGGGCCTTCTCAGCTAAACGTCTGTATACAGCTTGCCTATAAATTGTCTTTTCAGTGGCAGCAGCAAAGTATTGTGCAAGCTTCTACTCTGTCATGTTTCTGTGACGACGTTCATTTGTTGACAAATATCAACCTTCCATAGGTGTTGTAGCTTTTGATCGACCTTGTCTATGCCATCTAACAACAGCACCCGCTGTTTGTAATTGTTTCCACAGTCTGGGCATCACAATTCGAGAAACAATTAGGTTTCGGGCTACTTCTGCTTGAGACATTGCACTCTTAATCAACCTAATGGTTCTCCAACCAAAATCATCATCTAAACGATTGTGGGAACTCATTTTAACGAAATTAAACACAAATTTGTGCTTATCGCAGTGAGATACACAAGTATAAACAAAAAATTTAAAGTTCTGCTGTGAAACCGGTTTTAACGTTTTTAACTCAAAACGACATAAAAATTCTTTTGATCAGTCAAAACACACAAAATTAGGATACGGTACTTGCTTCTACTCACTTTATATATATTCTTATGAAAATATAATATAAGTTCAAAAAACGATAGTAGTAGATTTTTCTTGAAATCGTTGGAAATTCATTTTTGTAACGTTAATTTTGGACACCAGTGTATTAGACACTCATGGTTATAATTTTAATTATAGTAATGTTATTCTTTAAATATTAGGTAAAAAATTTTAACACGTGAAGCATTACTATATCTTCCACTTCGCTGAAAGTTTTGAGATATTTTTTTAACTATAAAGAAACCCTGAAAAAATCGTTTCACCGTATTAATTACTGATACGTTACTTCAATTTTTATAAAAAAAAGCTTTTGTCTCTCATATTTTTAATAAAAGAAAAAAAAATTTCTAAAAAAAAACTCCATACCAAGTAGATAATGATCGTTAATTAAGATTTTGTTATATCCAGCATATTTTAATTTCTATTTGATATTATCCATCATTTATAAAATTTGTAACTTTGAATTCTCCCCCCCCCCTGCCCCAGTAAATATGGATAGTAAAAAAAGTTAAAACATTTTTTTTAAAAAAATTCATGTATATATTATATTAGAATCAACGATTAAAAATAGTCCACATTTTGGTTTTAATACTTCTGATTAATTTGTTGAAATAAAAATAGTATGGTAAATTATTTTTAAGCAATTGGTTTATAGCAGGAATAATAATAAAATAATGAATAAGGTTAGAAAAACATTGTCTCAACGGCGAAAAATTCGAACAAGAATTTAATTTTTATCTTTCGATAATAAGTTCATCTTATTGCTAAGCAAATCAGATTTTAAATGACATTTATTTTTAGATATATATAAGAAATTGTGCAGTTTAGGAATAAGAGTTGTTTTATATGTTTTATTTATGAAAAAGAGTTTTTTTTTTTTGAAGAAAAAGATTAAAAAAATATTTCACAAAAATTGAGGAAACATTGATATAAATGCATAAAAAAATATATGAATGTATGAGCCTTCTTATGTTTTTTATTCATTCTGTTTTCAGTTTCTATAAGCTAAACTGCTTTAATTACAGAGAAAAATAACAGAATTGGTACTTACGTACTACCGCAACAACACCAACGTTCAAGTTAACTCACCAAGTTAGCAACCCCAATTTCGCATGCGCTGTACGAGCTGAATTGGCTACCATGAGCTTCGTTTCATGTAATGTCGCCAATACGGTTGCGATAATACGTAAGTACCACAGTATCAATACATTTTCTTATTTGTAAAGTAGTGTAGTGAATTAGAATTAAATCTATTTGTAATCATACAGTTCCTTTAAATAATAGGTACTTACGTATTATCGCAACAATCACCAACATTCAAGGTAACTCACCAAGTTGGCAACCCCAATTTCACATGTGTCGTATGCGCTGGGTTTTGTTTCAAGTAATGTCGTCTATACGGGTGTGATAATGCGTAAATGCCACAGAATCAATATATTTTCTCAATTAGTTAAGTAATGTAGTGAATTAAAAGTAAATCTGTTTTTAATCAGACAGTTCCTTTAAAAATATTCTTATCGCACAGCCTATTTTTAAAGAATATTTATGCCAATCTGCTGTTCTTTCTTTTATGTTATTCTAAAAAAATAGCCTACGATATTTTTTCCGATAATGCTTCTTAAATTTTCTTCTGGTTTAAAAGTTTTTTATGCGATAAATACATATTTAAAAAAAAAAAGATAAAAAAGAGCAAACTCAAAGGTCAGAGGTTCAAAAAATAAGGCATAGAGCTTTCAAAAATACATTAGCTAAATTTAGCATAAATAGTAAACCCAAAAGAGAGATATATATACAGAAGCAGGGAAAAAATTACTCCTTTGGCAATTTGGGGGGCATAATGGAAAATACACTTTACTTGCATTCATTCGCGATTTTTTTTCATATATTATAATGAAAGCATGAAAGTTAAATATTTATCGGAATAAAACTGATTTAATGGTGAAAATGTAAGATTTTTTTTCTACTTTAGTATTTTTAGCAATCAAAATAAAAAAATATTGTGTCAGGAAATAATATTGGGGCTCAGTATGAAATTCCTTACTTATGTTAAATGTCACGAAAATATTGGGTAATGGATTAAAAGATAAAATGGGGAAAAAATTAGAGATTAATGCATAAAGGCAAAAGGAAATTTAATTACCCTGTTTTTAATGTATGTTTCGTTGAAGAAGCAAGTGGCCTTTTTGAAATTTAGTGCTTGGTCATATTTTGGCTCATGCGTGGTTGCGCTTTTAATCTATATAAGTAATAAATTATAGTTTAAAGAAACTAAAAAGCACGCTTTTATAGTTAATCGAACTAAAACGTAAAAAATAATTCTTAATATAAGAATAAAATGACTAACGAGAAAATTATTGTCATTGTAGTAAAAGAATAGGGAGGGGGTTGTACTACATTTTACACTAACTTTGCATTTCGGAATCGATCTTGTAAGAAATTATAACAGTTGATATCGAGTACCCTATACAATTGTAACTATTTAATACTGTAACTTTTTATACTAATTTTAACTTTTTAATAAAAAGTAACCAAAATAAAAAATTTCTTTGTTGACCTAAGTAGGAATTGACTTAATATTTTTATGTATATATTATACTTGTTTCAATTATAAACTGAAGACTTCTGTGAAATTCCCAACAGTCATTCGATCTTCTGAAGAAACTTATATAAAAACTCAGACTTCTTCAATGTCTTGCTCTTGCTTATGCATTTCTGTGAGCTCATCAATTGTCAGCTCCTGATTGCCGTTATCCAGCAGTTCTTGAGCGTCATCACTCTATCCACTTCTTCCGCCAGGCAAGACAGGCGAATTATTCAATCACATTACCAATTTCACCAGATTTTTTGTTTTTGTTTTTCCCTCAAACAAAAGTTGAATCGACGAAATATGAAAATCGCATAAATTGGGGTAGCGTAAGTCAAGGTATTAGTATTTTTTAAAAGTTATCAAAAACTCCCAAAATCATCAACTTTTTGCACCTTATGCTTTTTTTTGATGGATGAAATTTGAACATGTTAAAAGAGCTTGAAATTTCTTTCTTAGTAACTTTTTTTTAAAAAAATCATGCAATATAAACTTGTGTAATAAATATTTAATTTATTGGTTTGTATTTAAAGAACCTTTTTATAAGGGGGTTCACCCATGTAATGGGTTAAAAAAATCAAACAATTTTTTTTTCATAAATTACTTCCTTAACACGTCTAGAATACGGTAGTAAAGGGATTTTTTTAAAATTCGAAATCGTTATAAATAAGCAGGTGTTCAAAGAGCAGATGTTTCGTGCTTTAAATTAAGATTTTCATTGCTTTAATCGGACTTGAAATTTTAAACGGGTTTTTCTCAAAACTGTGTTTTCCAAACTTTCCTCCATTATATCTCAAGAACGGTTTGACCGAATGACTTCAAATTTATAGGGTAGACTCAGCATAAATATACACATCAAATAAACTACGATTATTTCAAGATTCAAAATATTTATATTTTTTATAAAAAAACATAAAAAATAAACCCCATGAAATTCGGAACTTTTTCTTGAGAAGTCTACCAAAAATCTAGTTTTAGTTATTTTCAGTTGAGTGTAGTTTGTATTTGTTGCATTTAAGCTTATAAATTCAAACGCTATTAATTTTTTTTTATTTCAGTTAAGCCAATCATCCGGAATCGTGGAAGAAGTGAACGTCCATTTTTTCGAGATGGGTGTGTTCAGAGCGCTATAACTCATTTTCTATTTGATTTTTTTGGCTAAAAATTAATACATATACACTTAAAACACATATAAATAAATGATACAAAATGTTAAGTTCTATCTTTTTACTGGTTGTTAAAAAACAATTCCCTAAAAATGCTTAAAAAAACAGGCCGTCACGTGGGTGAACTCCCCTTAATCAAATTTTAAACAAACCGTATTTAAATATGAAACTTTCAAAAATCCACATCAAATTTCTAAATTTTAATTAATTTACTCGAATAAGATTTACTATCTATTTGAAATACATAGTCTTAAAATAAACACGTCATACAACTCTTTTATGAATTGAAGCTATATGGTAAACAAAACGTTTCGAAATTCGAAGATCAAAGTAGTTTCATATGCATTTACGAAGAATTATTTGACAGTTTAACTTGTCACTACATTCACTCTAAGGCGATAGCGAGTGTTACTAAGTAAATATTTAGTCATGGTCTGAGTAAATATTCCTTAAAGCTGTAGAGGTCAGTTTTATTGATGACCGCTCTAACTTATTCTCTCCATAAAATGAGAAATGGTGACTAGAGAGACGTGTAAAGTTCCATCAACATGAGTAGTTGGAATAAGGCTTATAAAAGGATTTATTTTGAATAAATTTCAGTGGATATATACAATATTACTCTTAAAGAAAAATTAGTTTTTTAAAATACTTTTTATTCAAAAAAGTAAAAGTGAAATTTAAAATAATGTATGAAAGTATTCTTATATTTTATATATTATTCAACTGGGAACATATTCGGAGAATTTTAATGTATAAAATAATATACAGAATTTATGAAAGTTATTTTGCTTAAGGTATCCGACTACGTTCGAAACCGTGATTTACAAAAAGCGCATAAATGGATAATTTTCATGATACGAGGTATATCCAGAAACTAAGTTCCGTTTGGTAATAAAAATAAATTGTATACAGATACAGAAAAAACATTTATTGGACAAAAATAAAAAAATTCTTAAACTACCTTTCCACATAACTGCTGAAATTTTGCAGGCATGTGTCATATCGTGGCACAAGTTTTTCTATGCCTTCTTCATAGAAGGTTGCCGCCTGTGTCTTCAACCAGTTGGAAACATTTTCTTTCAGCTCTTTGTCATTGTTGAAGTGTTTACCGTCAAGGAAAGACATGAGATGTAAGAAAAGATGAAAATCGCTAGGAGTGAGGTCAAGGCTGTACGAAGGATGACCAAACACGTCCCAGCCAAATCCTCGTAGGAGGGTTTGTCCGTAAATTCACAAATTTGCCGATAAAATTCTATTGGTTTCATTTTCTTAGCATTCAGAAAACGAATTACACTGGTTTCACTTTCTTAGCATTCAGAAAACGAATTACACATCTGATTTCGCACGCAGCGGGATTTTCAATCAACACCGACATTGTAAACAAGCACAACAAAGCGTACGTGGCTGACAGTGATCTAAAAATGACGCATGTGTGTGCTTCTTCTCCTTGATACTGAGCGTCTGTCGGGCATGCGCGGAACTGCGATCGCTGCGCTGGAGCGGATATAAATAGAAACAGAACTTATATATAGTTTCTGGATATGCCTCGTATTTAGTGTCACTTAGATTAGAATACATGCATAAAACTGTTTTAAGGACATTTTGACAAAAAAAAGTTATTTAAATACAATATTTTGGCAAAAAATTAACTTAGAATAACCTTTTCTACAAAATGTTCTCTTTTTATAAAAATGTTTCTAAAATAATAATGTTTTGCGTATATAAAGTAAAGACCTCTAGAGAGTCCGAACTATTTTTTTGAAAAATTCACATTAGTTTCAGAGTTACAATCATTTAAAATAATTATAGGCGTTTTTTTTCTTAAAATTTCTCCCCTTTGTTGTCGTAAAATATAGATAAACCCACTTCTAAGTTATATATTTCAAAAATTCTAGTTGAGCCGCTGTGCAGAGGTCTGAGCTATATATACAGGCAAAATATTATAATAGAAGCCTTTTTCACAAAAGGAGAATATTTTGAAAATGGGTCATTCAATGTTCATTTTTTGCCAAAATATTGTACTTAAATATTTTTTTTATTGTAATAATATTTTTAAAACAATTTTGTATACATTTTCGTATCTAATTAACACTAAATACCATAAATATTATCCATTTATACGCTTTTGCAAAATCATGGTTCCGAACGTAGTCGGATACCTTTAAAAAAAACCTGATTCTTTTGAAAGAAAAAGAACAATTTCAGAAAACATCATTCTATGTTTTGAAAAATAATTTTCATTCATTGAAGAGCTTATTTAATTTCAAGTGTAATATTTGTACGATTTTACAAATAAATTGATTTATTATGTGCATGTATTCCTATTTATTATTTATATTCATGAACTATTTATGTCGCGTATGTATCTAATACTTTTAATATCATTATTTAATATTATATTTTTATTACTTTATATTCTAATATGGTTTAAATTGACCTTTTTTGAAATTCAAGAAATTTCCTTTCAGAAATAAATTGCTTTAATACATTCACTTTTAGCAGGTATGATATCGCTGTTTGAAAACTCTTGTCCGAATAAAGTACCTATGAAATAGAAACAAACTAATTGACGCTATAGTTGTTTCCTGTCATCGTGTAGTAACGAAGTAAGAGTTTAAATCTATTTTCAGCTCAATTAAAAATCGATGTGAAGCTGTAATAAGAAATAAAGGCTACCCCACCTAGCACTGATAACCCACTGCTATCATCAGTATCTAATCTTATATCGATAGTTATTGAAGCATAATTTTTTTTGCGTTGCAAATATTCGATTTTTTTTGTATTGAATTTAGTATTAAATTCTCTTTAAAATGTTATTAAAAGGCTGCGTTTTGTTCAAAGTAATAAAGAGTGTTTTTTTCCCAGGTATAGAAGTTTAAGTTGGCATTACTTTCCTAGATGGCGACCGATTTAACAGCTGTCAAGTGATTTATTCTCAGTTTGGTTTGGCAATTCATCAAAACGATCATCAAGCAAGGCGTAGATTCGTCGAATGGGCCCAAAACGAGATTGCCATTATTCCCGATTTTCATAAGCGAATTTTGTTTAGCGATGAAGCGCACTTCTGATTGAATAGCTACGTCAACAAACAAAACTGCCGCATTTGGAGTGAAGCTAATCCACAAGTGTATGTCGAAACACCGTTACATCCAGAAAAACTGACTGTTTGTTGCGCTTTATGGGCTGGTGGAATCCTTCTTCAAAAACGATGAAGGCCACAACGTTACAGTCAATGGTGATGGGTATAGAGCCATGATTACTAACTTTTTCATTCCCGCATTGAACAATCATGATGTCCAGGAGCTGTGGTTCCAACAAGACGGCGCAACATGTCACACAGCTAGTGCCACAATCGATTTATTGAAAGACACGTTTGGTGACCGCCTAATTTCACGTTTTGGACCTGTGAATTGGCCTCCAAGATCTTGTGATTTAACACCGCTAGACTATTTTCTGTGGGGCTATGTAAAGTCATTGGTCTATGCGGGTAAGCCACAAACGCTTGACCATTTGGAAGACAACATTCGCCGTGTTATTGTCGATATACGGCCACAAATGTTGGAAAAAGTCATCGAAAATTGGACTTCCAGATTGGACTACATCCGAGCCAGCCTTAGCAGTCCTATGCCAGAAATCATATTTAAAATGTAATGCCACAAGATTATCTTTCGAATAAAAAAAAATTCATGTCAATCGAATAATACATCGTTGTTTTGTTGCAACTTAAAGTTCTATACCTCTAAAAAAACACCCTTTATATTCTATAAGCATACAAACTTAAAAAAACATAACATTTTTAAAAAGTGTCCACAATTTTGGCCGCACATGTATTTAAATAAAGAAAATAAAATTTCCGGGAAAAAGTGTGCATGAAATTTTTACTTAAGGCCGTATCTATCCCACGTGCATTTTTGGTGCAATTTTTTCGACCAATTTTTCGTCCTATATTACAGTGAAAGGTTGCCGTACACAAAATATATGCTCTGACGTCATCCGCGCTCTATCTCCACATTGAGAAATTACTCGCCGATTTTTCTGCTTCGGAAAACGAACATCCAATATTATTTCTTTTAGTTTCACTCTCGCTTTGTTGATGTTCGTTAACAGAAATGGATCACCATTCTGCTTAAAATATTATACACCATTAAAATGTTATACACCATTAAAATATTATACGCCATATCTGATACATTTGACGAAACCGAAGCCGCCATCTTGTTTATGACGTAGGGTGCCGAAGAACCCCATTGGCTGGAGTTAAAAAAACATGCCTACTCTGGATCCGACTAAATTCGAGTGAACGTAACGCACCCGAATCTGACACTTCATTTAGAGTCACTCTTCAGTGAAATGCGCCTAAGGAAGTAATCCCTTCAAAAATAGGCCCTTAACACGAGAACGTCCGCGATTTCGATTACCCTTAAACGAACACCGTTGTCGTTTCGATACTGCGATATAAAATATATAAAATAATAGTAATAACTAAATAATTGCTGGACTACTATTCAGTAAGGTTTAGTTTTAAGACTTTTAATATTATTTCATGTAATTATCATATATTATGACCCTTTACATCATAAAAAACTGACGTTGACATTATGTTTCGGGACGTTTGTTGGATCACTGCTTTGTTGCAAAACATTTCGAGTCGCAAATCTGCCGAGAACATTACTATTATACGGTATCCCTTCTGTGCACTCCCTAGCTACTTATATAACAGGATTTACTGGAATATTATCAATTGCATCTGTTCAGATTCTTCGCATTCACTTTCGCTCAATCTTATGATTTCATTGGAATCTAAATTAGAGAAATACAACTAACCACCATCTAATTCATTCTCAGAAAGCTCTCGCAACAAATTAGTAACTTCATCAGGGTTTAAACCTTTTCTATGAGTCATTATTTTGGGATGTCAGCTGTACACAAGGTTCGAAATTCGTATGAAATTCTTTTATGAGCAAATAAACAAATACTATGTAACAAAACAACTAGCCACAGCGATTTTAGTATAACTGATTCATTTCCGCTGTGAACCCAATAACGCTATATTCAAGGTCAAATAAATGTGCGGCATTACTTCCAAAAGTTTGTTTTACTAATGGTATCTACTTAGTGAACTTTCTTTTGCTGAGCGACAGCTTTTTATAATGATAAATTGCCTTGGTGTCGAAATGACACCAGTGGACGTTCTAGGTATATTTAGTTAACAAATCTCTCCTAATTAACCTTGAACCACAAAATTAGTTCCGTGTAATACCCCAGGAGAATGATTAAAAGTCACGAAAAATTTTCAAGTTCCCTGCAAAACTGCGGAAAGAAGAACACACTAAACAGGCTCAAGTATTGAATCGAGGCCGATGGACGTTCTGATGTTAAGAGACTAATTATTAAAGTTATTTAATTCACTTAATATATAAAAGAAAACTTTTATTTTTGTTTCTGAGATATAATAAGGGGTGGGGATATGCTTAGAAGCGCAATGGATCCCCAATTCATTCTTCCATACTTAATTTAAGTGAGATAATAGGAAAATTGGGTACCGTTTGTCATCATCGAAGTCAAAGTTCTTGTGGTGATCGATTTATAAATTTTAATGATTGGAACTTTTAAATTATGCAATACTTTTAGAACTTATATGCGATGATCTAATTAGCTCCAAAACTTTAGTTCTCTCTCTCATATTTTACATTCTCACATAATTTAATTTTCTCATATTACTCGTGTTCTATATTTATCGTTTGTATTAGTATTGAATAAAAGGAAAAACTTTATTATTTAAGAATAATAACATGTTTTATAAGCAAAGATCGAGTCTGTCGGCCAATCAAAACACTTACTTTGAATTCACTATAAAATTGACACTTCCCCTCACACTCATGCGCTTTTATTTCAACCATCCTTTTCCATCCCAATTGGTCAGAACTTCAAAAGTCTTTGACTTTTTATTGGTATAATCCTGTAGCAGGTTGAAATTCTTACTTATATCTTTTGTTAAATTCTTGAATTCAATTCCGTCTCTTAACGCAATGTTTTTAATTTCAAGTCTCTTTTACTTAATTCGTAGTATTAACTTTAAATTCTAAGCAAGTAATTGTGATTGTTCTGATTGTGGTTTAAAATTACAAGACAAACCAGGGGGGATGTGCAAAAATGCTCCTATTTTTAATTACCAAACCTCCGAAACAATAATTATAAAAGTAACTCCCAATAGTATTTCGATTTATGAAGTTAATGTGCATTTTTTCAGTATTTTCACTACATTTTTACGTGTTTAAACTCATAGAAGAATTTCGGTACTGCAAGTAGATTAATAAAGAAGTGCACACTTTCCAGATAATGTAAAACAGTAACAGTCAAAGACACACATCAAATCAGTGAACTGTAAGGTAAATGTTGGCTTAAAATTTGTGTCTCGCCCCTGATGGAAATGACGTAGGCAATAGCATACGTGTCATGTGACTAGTCGGTCAAAATTTGGTATCTGCTGTGTAAAAGGTTTTTTGTGCTTTTGAATTAAGTGACTCAAAAACCACTTTTTTGGAAATGTTAATTCTTTGGTTAATGCTACAGTTGCAGGACGGCCTTGACAACTTCATTCTTCAATTGGTGTATCACTATGTGACGGGGCTTTATCGCGCCTTCTACTAAACCCTCTTGGGAAATCTTTGGGGTCAGAATGGCATTTCTTACCAACCAACTCAAGAAGAGAACGCGATTACGTAGATTAGGAATGTGTATAATATATTGGAGCTTTAGTATTAGCGTGGAGCTCTAAGTGGAGGTCTTAGAAAGCGGGAGTTCCTACAAGGAGAGTTCTATGAGTGCTAAGGAGAAGTTCTAATGAGAGGCTAGAAAGTCTTAGGAATTATTATAAGAATCATATAGAAGTGGGTTCTAAGCCAGAAGAATACCCATTTGCCGGATCAAGTTGGATTACAACATTATATTGACGATATAAAGACTGGTAGCTGTTTGCCGGGGAATATCGGTAAGATAGATAATATTAAACTTTAATACTAAAGCGAATTCTAGTAAGTTAAGGAATCCTCCATAAATATAGATTCGGTGGTTAATTTATCATGAAGTTAGTGAGTAAGGTTTAATGCGCTATTTGTTAAGAATTGTAGTTTATGTCATATCACTCCTTATCATTAGCCTCCTAGACTTCTGTTGCATTGTGTTGGGGTGAAGCGAGTGAACTATTTTTTCTGGCGGAAGGATAACTGTGTGACCCGCCCACGCGCGTTTTTCCCGCTTCACTCCCACGCATTCCTTCTACGGGGTTCACTAGCTGACCGGTAGCTGCGTGCTTTTTGGTCAGACTTGCTGTGTGCAGTTTCCGTGATCACTATTTTCATATTTGTATATAAATAAATGTGCTGTCCAGAGTTACCTGAGTGGAAGTAAAAGAACAACACATTGCTTAATATTATTTGAAATAATAATAAACTATTTTTACTATGGAAGCTTTGAGTGGTCAATCTTTGTCCCTACAAACTCAGGTCGCGTGGATGAAGAGATGATACCCACAGCCCGTGGGGTATCACAACTACACTAGTCGGCCAACATGCAGGAATATCCCAATGAACATCTCCGTCACCTATGGATTGGACGAGGTGCGGACTACAACATGCCATTTACCTAAAGGCCACCCAGAAGTCCAGACTTAAAACCGTGTGATTTATTCCTGTGATGTTACGCAAAGGACTAGGTATTCGTCTCTCTTCTTCCTGTAGACCTAGCTGAGTTGAAACAGCATATCACAACCACTGTTGATGTACTTGCTTCAGATACCTCAACACGAGTTTGGATGGAAATGGATTGCCGACTCGATGTGTGTCATGTGACTAAGGGCTCCATTATAGAACATCTGTGACAGTGTCTAACAAAACGTAATATAATCCCATACAATTCTGTTACAGGTGACATATAATATCTTACATTGTTCTTGATCTATAGCGCATTGAAATTTTATACTTCTATATACCCTGAATTTTTATATTAAATATCTGCATTACTCCCGCTAAGCTTTGTTTATGAACAATGAATTCATATCGCTTGTAAAAAATTTTGCGGAATAATGTTGTTTTATGTGTACAAATTACATTGAATGAATTAAATTCATGACGGTCACATGATAAATGCAATTACGTGTTCTCCATTAAATTCAAAACTGACATTGGACTTGTACTTGTTCTATCTGTGAAGTTTGAGATTTGATAATTTGAAGAAGATTCTTAAGAGAGAGAGAGAGAGTATTAATGTTCTTAACAAAATTTTTCAAAGTTAAAAAAACTTGTGATAATTCCTACTTAAGCTCACACTTTCTATATGTTTATTTATTTATTTATCTTGGTGGAATTTTCAATTGTTAATAAAATACAATTTAAAGCACTCAATCGAGCTGAAATTTTATATACATGATGATTTTGGATGACAATACAATAATTTAATTATAATTAATAAAAATCAATTGATTAAAACTAATTATTCAAGCAATTACAAATACAACCACGTTGGCATCATTTTTGGCGACTTAGCGACCCTTTTGGCGATTTGTGTCAAAACTTGAAAAGGTTTTTTTCTCACGTTTTAAAGCATTCAGTTGAACTGAAATTTTATATACACGATTGTTTTGGATGACAATACGATACTTTAATGATAATTAATAAAATTAATGACTACTTAATGTTGTGGTTCTGTCCCATATATATACATATTTATATTACTTGTAACTATTTAATAAAAAGTAGCTAAAATGAAAATTTTCTTTGTTGATCTAAGGAGGAATTGACTTAAAAATTTTGTTTTTATTTTACTTGTTAAAAGAAAATTTCTGTAAAAGCAACATTTGGCAACAGAGAAGAGCATTATCTGATTGGTTGGAAACTCGTGATTGTATTTATGGTGTGACTATGACGTCACAAAAATTTATGAACTGAATGGCTAGAAACACGTGATTGTACTTATCTTGTGATTATGACGTCACATGAATTTAGCCCAATGAAGTTTGCTGTGCTAAAAATAAATAAAGCAACTTTTAATTTTTCTTTTCCTTTTTTTTATCCTTTATCTTAAGAAATTTACCTTTGCAATTTAGTTTTGCATTTTGAAACGTGGAAGTTAATTTAAATACTGAAACCTTTTGAAACCATTAAAAAGGTTCTTTTAGGGGAAAACAGAATAGGTCAAATGGTTTTATTCAACAGTCCAACATCTTAAAAGTCTAAAATTAGATCTATAAAATTTCTTTCTGTTTTCTTCCTAATCCCTCTAAAATAAAATAAAGGATATATAAAATAAATTTCCATTCCATTAATTGAAAGGATTTTCATCCCTTTCTAAAAAAATCATTTTATTTTTAAAATAATCCACCCCTTGACGTCATATTCTCAATGAAGTCTTCCCCTCCCCCTTTTCTTCCGTATATATATATATATATATATATATATATATATATATATATATATATATATATATATATATATATATATATATATATATATATATATTACCGTGAAAAAAGATTATCTCAATTAAAGTAATGACTGTCCAGGAAAAAGTTAATTAAAAAAATAATCGGTCGATGTTCTCTAATTTCTAAAGTTAAACAAAATAATATGAAAATAATTTACTTTACTCTGGAAAACTTTTCCCATTTAACGTATCGATACGCTTATGAGTTCTTATAAAAATTAGAAGGAAAATAAGCCATTAAGGAAATAAAATAAATTATAATATATTAGTATAAAGTACACCACTCTCTTATCGTAGGAATTATTTGTTGGGAAAAAAGAATTCTGGAAATTATCAAGGTTGTTTTTTGTGGAATCCCACTAAAAAAAAATTTGAAAATTACTTTTATCTCGTTTTCTTATTTCTTATTCTTTCTTTTACCGTTTTTATCCTGTGATGCTCCTTGAATCCTTTTGAATAATATAAAAATTGATTTTATAAATGTAATGCAGTGCTTCTCAAATTTTAAATATTCGCGACCCAATATTCTATCATCATTTTCATCGCGCCCTCTCCATACAATAACAATGTATTGAATTCAATAATATTATATTTTAACACAAAAAATACAATACTACTTTAAACTCTTATATGCAACCAAAGTATATAAATATCTCGCTCGGCCAAAACATTAATTTTCTGGACGTATATATACGTCTTTCTGAAGTACGATCTTTTCTGTGCACTGCTATCCATAAAATTATTCCGAACGTTTTGGAATGCAAAAAAAAAGACCTTGATAGTGTTTGCAAAGGATTTACTCATTTCAGAGGATTTTTTTAACTAAAGTATATAAATATCTCGCTCGGCCAAAACATTAATTTTCTGGACGTATATATACGTCTTTCCGAAGTACGATCTTTTCTGTGCACTGCTATCCATAAAATTATTCCGAACGCTTTGGAATGCAAAAAAAGACCTTGATAGTGTTTGCAAAGGATTTACTCATTTCAGAGGATTTTTGTAACCAAAGTATATAAATATCTCGCTCGGCCAAAACATTAATTTATGGACGTATATATACGTCTTTCCGAAGTACTGATCTTTTTCTGTGTACTGCTATCCATAAAATTATTCCGAACGCTTTGGAATGCTTTGAATGCAAAAAAAAAGATCTTGATTGTGTTTGAAAAGGATTTACTCATTCCAGAGAATTTTTGTAACCAAAGTATATAAATATCTCGCTCAGCCAAAACATTAATTTTCTGGACGTATATATACGTCTTTCCGAAGTACGATCTTTTCTGTGCACTGCTATCCATAAAATGAATTCGAACGCTTTGGAATGCAAAAAAAAAGACCTTGATAGTGTTTGCAAAGGATTTACTCATTTCAGAGGATTTTTGCTTATTTATTCTTTTTTCTCCTCCCCCTCCCCCCAAAATTATATCAAAATACGCGCACCTATGTGGAAAACGGTAGCATTGGGGAGCGAATCACGTAACTTTAAATCGGCAGAGTTAAGGAATTAATTATAAACCGTACAAATTGAGAGCGCCGCACAGTTTGAGAAACGCTGATGTAATGCATGCTTTTTTTGTGTCTAACTAATTAGTTTGGTACTTACGTATTATCGCAACAATCGCCAACGTTCAAGAATACTCGCCAAGTTGGCAATCCTAATTCGCATGTTTCATATGCGCTGAATTGGCAATCATGTGCTTCGTTTCACATAATGTAGCCAATAGGTTGCGATAATACATAAGTAGCATTGGGTTTTATGCGAATAAGGATGAAGTATTGATAAAATTTCAGTTTTATATATATAATTAGTAAATATTTTAACATTTTCACCATATTTATATTATATATTGTTAGTCATCTAAAATATATGTATAAGCCTCAATCTATGCATATTGCAAATTTCTTACAATATGTATAGACCGATAAGACACGCTTTTACTCCTTCTACAGGGTGCCCGTGGATAACGAAGCGATTCGCAAACCCGTATCCATTAGAATTGGGTAAGAGCCTTTGAGGAAGTTGAAGTAGCTTGGTGTCTATAGGAAACTTTTTGATTGGCTGATGAGTGTAGTGTGAGTGATGGCAAGGAGGGGAGTTATACTGAGAAGAGATTAAGGCGAGAAATGGCCGTGAAGTTCTTTTGAAGGATGAAAGGTAGCTTTCCCATCGGTTGCAGAGATATCGTGAATTGGTTCTGGATAGCCTGCTGAGACTGTATTGTATTTAAAAGAACTGATTGAGATGAATGATGAATGTGTGGAGAGTAGCATGAAGTTAACAATAAAATGTGAACCAAAGTTTTATATAAGTAATATAAAAAAAATTTAAGTCAATTCCTACTTAGATCAACAAAGAAAAATTTTATTTTAGCTACTTTTTAATAAATAGTTACAATTAATATAAATATGTACATGCATATGACAGAATCGCAGCATTAAGAGGTAATTAATTTTTATCAATTATAATTAAAGTATCGTATTGTTATCCAAAACAATCGAGTAAATAAAATTTCAGTTCAACTGAATGATTTAAAACGAGAGAAGAAAAACCTTTTCAAGTTTTGACACAAGTCGCCAAAAGGATCGCTAAGTCGCCAAAAAGGATGCCAACGTGGCTGTATTTGTAATTCTTTAAATAATTAGTTTTAATGAATTAATTTTTATTAATCATAATTAAATTATTGTATTGTCATCCAAAATAATCATGTATATAAAATTTCAGCTCAATTGAGCGCTTTAAAATGTATTTTATTAGCGATTGAAAATTCCACCAAGATAAATAAATAAATTAATATATAGAGAGTGTGAGCTAATGAATGGAATTGAAAAAAAAAGTTGATAATTTAAAAACTTACTATTATTGTCTGCCTTTAAAGACAAGGAATTAAAGGGTAAAGGATTTCTCAAACTGTGAGGCGCGCCCCCCTGAGAGGCGTAATAACCCTACGAGGGTGGCGCAAACATATTAAAAAGTTGAAAACAAAATATTACTGAAAGTAGGCAAATGAAACATATTCTGACTAATAAAAATCAAAATACACATTTACACTTATAAATGTATCAGTACTGCACAATGTACTTGATAATTAATTTAACAAAACTAAGTTAAGACTAAATTTAATAATTACCAGGGACTCCCACTTGCTTGTTATATATAACATTATATACACTCAGGAACATTGAAAATAGCGACCCAAGAAGGATGCTAAGTACAATCGCGAAACTTTGCAAATAAGTACAGCGTAATGTGATATGCAAATGATCCAAGTATTGTGCCAATACGCATGCTCATACACACCGAGATGGCGTTACAATCAGGAAGAAGATGCTATATAAGCCAGCGCAAATTCGAAGATTCATAAACCTGACGATTACCTGCCGATTGTAGGAAGACTTTGGTAAGCGAAACATGCCAGATAAACGTGCTAGAAGACATTTCTCACAGTTAAGCGAGTTTGAGAGAGGTCTGATCATCGGGATGAAAACTGAAGGCTGGTTGATGCGCCGTTTTGCTGGCCAGGTGGATCGTTCGGAGTGTGCCGTTAGAAATTGTTGGGAGCAGTGGACACGAGAAGGTACCCACGCGCGGAAAACCGGGTCTGGAGCGACCAGGTAGACCACGAGGAGAGAGGATCGAAGGATCGTGCGGCAAGCACTTGTGGACCCCACAGTGATTCGTTCAACGATACGAGCAGACGTAGACGTAGCAATTGTTCCACAAACAATTTCAAGACACCTTGCAGAAGCAAATCTTAAATCCAAGCGCCATTTCCGTACACTCCCTTTAACACCGGAACATCGGCAACTGCGTCTACAGTAGTGCCAAGCCAAATCAATGTGGAATGTCACAGATAGGAAAAAGGTTGTGTTTAGTGATGAATCCCGGTTTGTTTTGGGGACAGATGATAACCGTGTACGGGTGTGGAGGCGCCCTGGTGAGCGGTACTATTCCCCCCACACCGTTCTACGTCACACTGCCCGCACAGCTGGTGTAATGGTCAGGGGGGCCATAGCCTATGATAGCCGGCCCACTTTAATTGTGATGTGTGGAACCTTAACGGGCCAGCGATACGTTGATGATATTCTTCGACCCCATGTAGGACCTTTCCTAAATGGTCTCCCAGGGGCAATTTTCCAGCAAGATAATGCTCGTCCGCATACAGCAAGAGTTGCTCAAGACTTTCTACGTCA
The DNA here is from genome assembly GCA_019973935.1 of Trichonephila clavipes. NCBI lineage: Eukaryota > Metazoa > Arthropoda > Arachnida > Araneae > Nephilidae > Trichonephila > Trichonephila clavipes. The sequence continues at coordinate 1,364,967 of BMAU01003532.1, forward strand.
TTTGAAGACTCTTCCATGGCCGACCCGCTCCTCCGATTTGTCCCCTGTAGAGCACGTGTGGGATCAGCTAAAACGGCAGATGCCATCGTGTCACTCTGCACATCATTTAGAGTTGTCTGTTCAAGATTTGTGGGCCCATCTGCCTCAGGACAACATAAGGTGTCTAATCAACTCAATGCCGGACCGTGTGGTGGTATGTATTGCAGCTGGAGGTGGTCCAACGCGCTATTGAAGTTTCCCAGTATTTGTGTCGTAGCACACCCTGTATTCGTTTAATTGTCTTGTTTTTGAGATCAAGTGAATCTCTCATCTGTGTCATTATGTGTATTAAATTTCATTTCAATCCGATGCTTTCTTCTTGGGTTGCTATTTTCAATGTTCCTGAGTGTACAAAAATTAGCACTTGATAATGTGTACGGTTTATAATTAATCCCTCAACTGCCGAGTAAAAGTTACGCGATTCCCCAGTGCGACCGTTTTCCACGTAGGCACGGGAGTATGAAAGGGAGGGAAGAAGAAAAGGAATAAATAAGTAAATCCTCTCTGAAGTATATATAAGTAAATCCCTCGCAAACATTGTCAACGTCCTTTTAGTGCATTCCAAAGACTTCGGAATCATTTTATGGATAGCAGTGCTCAGAAAAGACCGTACTTCGAAAAGACGTATATAAACGCCCGGGACAATGATGAGCGAAATGCTGAAACACGCCGGTGGCACTAAGACGTTAAAGTCGTATTGTAGTTTTAACGTCAAAATGCAATACTATTGAATTCAATACATTGTTCATATGGAAGGGGATGCGATGAAAATTATGATTTAATATTGGGTCGCAAATATAGATAGTTTGAGAAGCACTGTTGTAAGTACTATGTATGTAAAAGAAATGATACACCTAATAAACTTTTATTCTTGGATAAAATGAAAAGTTCGTCATATGTTTAGGTATATAATAGAATTTGGTTTCTAATTTACCATCCCTGTTACTCTGATCCATATATAAATGATTATTTTCCATCCCATCTAGATCAGCGATACACAAACTGCGGCCCACTGGGCCTTTTTAAGTGACTCGGTCATGGCCCATTAATCAGAGAAATTCATTTATTTATGAAAATTTGAAAGGAAATTCTTTGTTAAAAAAATCAAATAGTACATCAATTTTGCTTTTTGCTGCCAATGTCGTACGGGGGCGAATTGATATATTTTTTCCCCTGATTAGTGATAATAGATAACAAGTGAGTACCGACAATTTTATGAGTGGAGCTAATTTTTAACTGTTTTTCATATCTTGCAAGCGAAAAATATTCGAAGAAAATAGATTGTTTCAACACGATTGGGAAGTTGACTACTTTGTAGAGACAAACAAGCATGGTTCAGAAATTGTTTGATTTGTCACGAAATGGTATTTAAAAAATACCTATAAACAGGAATCATTCATTGACACTTTTCCTCGAAGATCTCTTTCAAGAGGTGATAAATAGGCTTTCTTCAATAATCTTTACAACAGCAAAAAAGTGTTTTGTCATTGGTAATGTCACTGCGGTAACAAAGGCAGCCTTTGAAATTTATTATATATATTATTAGTAATCATATGAAACCGTTCGTTTACTGATGCAGAAATTGTGAAAGAGTGATTTTTAAATGCTTCTAATTTAGAAACATTTAGTGACAAAAATAAAAAAATATGAGAAAATAATAATTTTAAGAAACAAAGTAGGAGTTTTATTATTTTTTATCAATTTTCACATTTTAAAATTTTTATGTTACCTTGCTCATAAAGCATTTCTCCCTCTACACCACTAATTCTCATTTTGCAGTCCGCGTGAAATAGTAACATATGTATGTGGCCTGGCAGAAAAAAAAGGTTGACTACCCCTGATTTAGATCGTTAAATACACCACATTTAAAAAATGACTTTTTTAAATGTATCAGGTTTAACTTCGTTCCATGCTTTTATTATCCACTTCACACACTATTTCTATAAAGGCATGACGCATTCGGCTTCCTTTTGAAAATACTTTACCTTTTCTAATATCCGCATACTTTATAACACCTCTTTTCTTGCTCTTTGGGGCTTAGAAGTATACCGTTGCTCAAAAGCTTGGTATAATACTTGGAATAGATGACTTCAAAAGATAAGTTCACTGCACGTATATATTTCAGGTTCCTTCATTAAAAACTAGGAGCTTGTCATACTGCGAATATACCTAAGAATTAAAAAAATGCAGTTTTAAAGCATAGCTGCGGGCTATACGCCTGAATATATGGCAATTCAATTAATTAATTAATACATTAACATAATTTTGCTCATTTTAAGTCATTAACAATGATGCTAGTTTTGATGGTAATTGCAGAAGTTATAAACTGATTGATTGTTTATTTTCATTAAATCTGAAAAAAAAAACACTTATTCTTTAAATTTCCACACCACATCACTGTGAGGACTTCGTTGACATTATAAAAGAAGATCAATATTTTATGTAAAAGTACAATAAAACTGATTATTTAATCCAACTGTAATACTACATCGCTAATAGTTTTACAATCATACAATTACATATGAATTTACAGTCATATAATTACATATGATTTTACAATCATATAGTTACATATAATTTTACAATCACATATGATTTTACAATCACAAATGATTTACAACTACATATGATTTTACAATCACATATGATTTTACAGTCGCATGTGTTTTACAATTACATATGATTTTACAGTAATACAATTCGCTGTTGAAAATTGCATAATCACAAAAAATTGAATAATTAAAAAGTAACTTAAATAGAAAAAATAACATGATTGTGTATATAAAATTGCAAATAAAATAAAATCCGAACCAAAGGAATTGAAATACATGAAGATATTTTTTAAAAAAAAACAGAATATGAATAAAGCCCAAACATTTATTTCATGCTCATAAAATATTATGCACATGGAATGTGTGCATATCAAACAAAAAAGTAAAGTCTCTATAGATCTCGCCAAATAGTCAAATCACATACAGAAAAAAAATTCAAATAATAGAATTCATTGCATAAAGCATAGATTTTATGCATTTGTGAATTTCTGAGACATTTCGTATATGGTAAATAGGGAATGGAAATGCAAAATAAACGGCCTAGGTAATCGGAAATGTTTTTTTTCTTTGTATTTTCTCAATGAATATGGAAATATAAATCCATCTATTTCAATTCTTTGAAAAAGTGATAAATTTTCTTTGAAATTTAGTTTAAGTCTCGAATTTGAATATCTTTCAATATATATATATATATATGTGCACTGACGGGAAAAATATCCTAACATGAAGAAAACATTACTGAAGAGTATTGAAATTTCGGAAATACATATTTAATTGATTAAGAGGTCTCAGGGGTGTTGTATTTCTCTGGAGGTGTGAAAATATAAACAATTTTCAAACAGGTATAATTCTTTTAAATTTAAATTAAATAATTCGAATATTTTACACGTTATTTAGAAAGTAATGGGATTTTAGAAAAGTATAAAATGTTTAAAATATAATCATAATTAAAAAAATTATAAGCATATGAAAAAGGAACTTTTCTATAAGAAATATTTATTAAGTTTTACTCGCGCATGCTATTTTCTAAAATAGTAGCTTTAATATTACTAGATATAAGTTGATTTATAAAGATAAATGGATTCTTATTACACTGTAGCTACTTTTATATAAATAGAATAATAACTTACATATTTTAATGAATAAAAAAATTCATTTTTAAAAAATATTTAAAAAATTGCAATATTTTAAAAATATTTTGAAATACAAAAGATATATAATACTAAAATTAGATAGGGTTTAAAGAGTATGATGCATTTTATAATTCTATAAAGTTTTATACATCAGAGGCTACTATTTTAGAAAAACCGTGCGCAACGCAAAAATATTAATATTTATTATAGAATTTTCATATGCATATGATTTTTTTAAAAATTATTATTATATTTTAAACATTTTATACTTTTCTGAAGCCCCATCCTTTTATAAATAATGTGTAAAAGATTCGAATCATTTAATTTAAATTTAAAAGAATTATACCTGTTTGAAAAATTATATTTTCAGACCTCTAAGAGAAATTTAACACCCCTGAGACTCCTCAGTTTCCAAGATAATAGACTAATGTAGTCATGAGAAGAGCTATTTCAAAAGTGAAATAATGTGACATTAATAGCAAGTGTAACCGCCAGAATTTTGATTGCAAGCATGCAAAGTGTATGCATTTTGTCGTACAAGAATCGGATTTCAGTATGTGAAATAGAGTTCCATGCCTGTTGTACTTGGTCGGTCAACAGATGGATGATTAATACTAGTTTTATATAATGCTAGAGTTATACAGTCCAGTGGTGTCCCGTTCATGCTCGATTGGAGAAAGATATGGTGATCCAGCAGGTGAATGCAACCCGTCTACATTCTGTTAGGCATGTTGGGTTACTATAGTGGTATGTGAGTGTACAGTATCTTGTTGGAAAACACCTTTTTAAATGTTGTTTATAATGGCCTGGAAACAAATAGAATCACCAGACTGACGTACAAGTTTGCAATGAGGGTGCGTGGAATAACGGAAAAAGTGCTTCTGCTGCGTAAAAAATGTCTCTCAAACTACAGCTCCAGATATGGATCAAGTGAAACTAGGCCACAAACAGATTGGTTGCCGGAGACGCATAGACTCCTTTTAACTAAAATATGTCTTTTACTCGCACTAAGATAGAAACGACTTTGTTGTCATCTGTTTTGGGGACAAAGTATTCTTCCACTGCTATTTGTGACTATCCTGATAATTTATATGTTCTTTTGCTTCAAGAAATTTTGTAGTGACTTGAACATATGATAGGGATATGGCTGAAGTAAAGTTTAACTACCGAAATCTGCAATTTTTTATGCGGTGTTTCTTGCTACGTGTAGTCTAGCGTTTTTGTGATGAAGAATCACACTCTTTCTGTTGACCAAAGAGGGGATGTTTATGTTGAATTTCTTTATTCAAGTATCAAAAAAGTTGTGAACAGTAACGACCGTGTATCATTTTCTTTTTAGAAATTCATTGTGCGCTATGTCTTGGTGTCTCACCAACAATACAACATAACCTACTTCTGATGCACGCCAACTTTGAATGTGGATGGTGGTGTCTCCGCTTTGTATGCAGATGCTCTTTTTCTACCAGCGATTCTCAGCCTGTGGCCCACGGGCCGCATGTGTCCCACCGAGCCGCCTTTTTAAGTGGCCTGGTCATAACCCATTGCTTTGAAAATTCAGTTATTTAAGAACAATGTATTAAAAATTTGGTGGGAAATTCTTTGACAAGAAATTTAATCTATCGACTTTGCGGATGAAGTATGGCTGCGACTTGATATTCTTTTTTCTATTTGTAACAGCTACGGTTAGTGATAACAGACAACAGTAGAGTAGCAACAATTTTATGGGTGGAACTAATTTTTAACAATCCTTCATACCTTTCAAGAGAAAAATATTCGAACGTTTTGGAGGTTGACTCTTTTGTAGGGGAAAAAAACATGGATCAGTACTTGTTTGATTTGTCCCAGAAATACGGCATTTAAAAATGCCAGTAAACAGGAATCGTACAATGACAATTTCCCTCCAAGATCTCTTTCAAGAGATGTAAATAGGCTTTATTGAATATTCTTTACAACACCAACAAATTGTTTTGTCAGTGGTGATGGCACAGCAGGAACAGAGACATCCTATGAAGTTTGTTATAATATTGTGATGCGACGCTGATGATAACTTATTTAATTACTTTCTTTTCTTATCCTAAAATACTAATTTCTTGACTTTCCAGGTTCTTAAGTTAACATCGCATCATAACTTAGTTTAAAATTAAACACTAATATTCTATAGACAAATTACAGTACTCTGAATTAAGAGTCCGATAAAATAGAGATAAAAATTAATTTTATTGAATAACATAATTTTTAAGTAACTGTAAATATACTGCATAACAAAATTGAAATTTAACTTAGCTTTGAGAGAGATAGGAGGTGGGATGAAGAGGGGGACATGGTCGCCGCTCGGAGTCTCGCGGAGTCTAGTTCAAGGCCTGGATCTGATTAGTTTGTCTCTGTCTCTCTGTGTCCGAGTGTCTCCAAATCGGGGTGCATCCCGTTTTATTTGGCGTCCTCTTCACTGCCAAATTCTAGAGCGGACTCTTTACCTTGTCCACTTAATTTCCTCTGATTGGTCCGGAACCAGCGCAGAGTTACCGACCAAAGTTCGTTGACTTTGGGAACGCGGGAAAATCAATGACACACCCCAATATTTATGGGTGTATTGCCCCTTCCAGGCGTGGGAACGTAGGCACCCTTTGCTGAGGAATTCACCCCTCAGTGCTGGGGAAAGAGAACAAATTGAACCAAACTGAGTTCGCAACTTTGAAGTTCTGTTGAATATTCCTGAATGAATCCGCTCCTCCCATCAATTGTTAACCATACGAAACCATTTGCAGATGCAAAAATTGTGAAGGAGCGTTTCTAAAATTCTTTTAATTTAGTGTTAGTGACAAAATAAAAAAAAAGTTGTAAACAATAATAATGAAAAGAAGCAAAATGGGAATTATAATACTTTGATCAATTTTCCACATTTTAAATTCCCAATGTTATCTTGATTTTAAAACATTTCTCCCCCCCCTACCCGTTTAACCTCACATTGCGGCCTGCGTGACACTGCATAGCTAACATATGTGCGGCCCGCGTGATATGGCTTATATGTATGCGGCCCAGCAGAAAAAAAATTGAGTACCCCTGATCTAAATGCTTTTTTTAAAATGCTATCCACTTTTCATATCCAGTCACCAAGTGGTCCGAAAACGGTTTCCTTTTGTAACGAGCAAGATTTTAAAACACATATCAAATTTCTGTCCATTAAATTTTTTTCTCGCTTAATTCATACGGCACCCAAACAAGAGGTTGGACACGAAATCAAGCAATCAAAGCAGCAGTCTGATGAATTACAAGCTGGGAAGCCCACTTCTGGAGGAAAGTTAACGTAGGATTTGTCCTGATCATACTATATGACACCTCATCACTGACATCTGATGGCCTTCATGATCTCTGTGTGTGGGGCTCATCTTTCGAAGAAGACTCCCGCAAAGGAAGTTTCTCAAGTCACCTCTGGCATGTTCGAGCTGTTACTGCTTCCTCTCGAAACACGTCACACAAGTTTCTTTTCGAGTCTATCGCGTTATTCCCTTTTTTGAACTCAAATAACACAACATGTCTTAAGAGGAGTTGGAAACCTCTATATCGACAATGTTAAATTGGATGTATTCGATGCACTTTTTCTCAAAGTTTGTTACATGTACATGCTTGAAATTTTTCATACAATTAAAGTTCACCTTTCTCATTATGCTGAAATGAGTTTTTAGCTATATATAACTTTGAAATTTTTTAATAATTCATAAAATATTTTATCAAGCATAGCGAAATTTGATCCATTTTTTTAAACAAAAATTGTAACAAATAAATTTGGAGAGATTTTTACAGAAAGTTCATTTCAGTACATATTATAAATATGTTATAAAAACTTACATACCTGTGAACATTTTTTCCGAGAAAAGGTACATCGAACATCAAAAATTTACATTTTGAGATAAATGAACTTTAATGTATAATGACTATTTTATAAAATATTCCTCCCCATAATCCACAAAATAAACTACATTTTTCGAATCTCATCAGCCTCTCTCTTTCCTTTTAAAGTCTTTTTTTCTTTCCTAACTCCTTTTGTTTTTGTAAAACAGGAGTATTTAGCCTTTAACAACCTCTCTGTTTGTCGAGACGCTCCATTGCCTGTACCGTGTAATCACCAAGCTCAATATTAAGTTTTTCTCAAAATTTCTGGTTTTGATACATTTCCCATATTAAATGATGAAAATGCATCATGTGCAACCAATGATAATACTTCTATTTGTACAAATATTTTCTTAGGTACACGAGATCATATTACATTGTTTACATTTTCATTAGAATTTTGTGTACCTCCATGTCAACACTTTTTTTTAGCAATTCTGCACTGAATGTTTTGATTTCCATCATTCATTCAACTTTTATGCAAAAACAAAATACATTCGGACCTCTATATAACGAAGTCGCTAAATCACGGAAAAAGTTAGTTATATAGGAAATTCGTTACATAAAGGTTCATCTTTTATTGTACTTTATAAACCACATAAAACAAATTTAAAATTCATAAACACTATATATTGAAAAAAATAATTATTCACGTCTTTTTTAAAATTAATACATGTTTATTTTATTTATCTTGCCCATCAAAAAGGGAAAAGAAAACAAGAAAAGTAATGTCGAAGAATTCCCTGTATTTTTCAAAACTAAGAAAATAACTTTTTTATACTAAAATTAATGAACTTTAAGGACATTTTATAATTTTAAGCATACAGGTAATATTAAACATACATTATTTTATAGTTAGAACGCAGGTACACGGGACAACTCCACTGAGAATGAGAGAGGATACCGGTTTCTGAGTGAACTGGACAATGGGGGGCTAACAGGTTGAACTTCTTGGATGAAACGTCCAGAACTCTATTTGCTCTCGGCGATTTAGGATCTAATAAAACCAGTTCAAGATTTATCACCACCAAAAATGTGTTAAAGAGAGAATAACTTGAAATGTGTTCAGAAATACTTTAAAAACAGGGAGACAAAAATGAATCACAAAAGAAAAAGTTCGTTGTATAAAAAATGCACTTCGCTATAGAGAGGTTATTTTACGAAGAAAATCGTGAAATGTTCAAGGTTTCAGGAAAAAGTTCGCTATATAGAAAAATTCGCAATATGGAAGTTCGTTATGTAGAGGTTAGACTGTATTCTGTTAAAATTTTTCGCCAATTAAATGGGCGTGGCTCAGTTTCAATGATTATTTAAAAATAGGTTTTAAGGGCTTCTAATTACTCTAGGAGTTAAAGTAAAGTATTTTTAGAAAGGTTAAAATCTATACAATTTGAAAATGTAAAAATCTCAAAATTATCATTTAAAGAAGATTTTAGGTTTCAAACACCTCCTCAGTGTACTTTTTCTTCATTCATGTTGGCTGTTTTACAAGTTTAAGAAAACTAACTAAAATGCGAAAAAAATGTATTTAAATTATCACTATTATATTAATCTAATTGTTTGAACCGGTTTCAGTCAGATCCGAGTTCCTACTAGGGGATGGACTATGCATTAAAGTGCACGTGATAAAAAACGACAGAAATTTCCTAAAATCCAATAAATACTTAATATTTTGATTTATTTTACCCAAATTCTGTTTTATTTGTCAAATAACACGTAATGTTTGATCAAGAAATCTCTAAAAAGACACATTTTTGTTTCTTTTTATATTAAAAAAAAATCATTTTCTAATATAAATTACACGATAAACAATCGCAAGATAATACGTTTAATATATATAAATAAAATCTTTTCTAATTTAAATGACGAATGGAATATATATATATATATATATATATATATATATATTTAGTATTATCTAAAATTTTTATACTTGAAATTTAATTCTTAAATTTCATTGCTTAAAATTTCCTCTTTTTTTTTTTTTTTTTTTTTTTTAGATATATCTTTTTCTACACTTTTTTCAATTTTTTTACAGATTCGCTGTATTGTTTATAGATATTTTCTTAAAATATCATTGGAACACACACCTTAAAAATAACAAATTTGATTACGTTTATTATAGCAACGATATATGGAAGCAGGTATATCTTATGTATCATATTTTGTTTTCTACTTTTCTTCTCTCGGCAATATATATCCAATACAAGAACATCTTTATCTCAAATCGAGACAATATATTAGACAACTAGGATCTATAAATTTGCAAAGCAATTTCAGTTCCGGCAGGGTATATCGAAAGGTGATCATATAATATACCTCATGGGTAAGATAACAACCGGTGAAAACAAACTATTTTTTTTCGTATATACTTCTGAATTTCTTTTCATGTGAAGATTTTCCAAATATTATCAACAGCCCGCTTCAATCATAAATCTTAGAGTAATTTTATTTTATCATTGATAAAGAAAATACAATTTTTGGTACTCTTGTGGAAGACGTTCTTACTTTTCAATTCCTACCATTCAGTTCAGTCTCTCCCTATATATATATATATATAACCTAATTCACTACAAACAAAAGATAAACATCCATATACATTTAAATATATACATATATATATATATATATATATAAATTCAAATTTTCAATCAGTCATAAAATACTTTTCATTCCTCCACTCAAGTTCAAATACATACACTGGTGTGCAAAAATTAAGGACGAAGTCGAAAAATTAGCATATCAGCTGAACGAAGAGGCAGAGCGGACGGAAAGACCAATCAGAGATTATGTAAGGTGATGTACGGTAGCACATGCGCAGATATGCAGGTAGACGTAATGGGGGAGTGTCTGAGTAGTATAAAGCATGTTGCCGGTGTAAGATCAGTATTTCTGGCAAAGAGATTGCACGCCGTATAGCAGTTAAAATCACACCGAGTTGCTGCCTCAGCGAGAAATGGCGAATAATCAATCTGTTAGACGACATCTGGATGCTTTTACCCGAGGTCGAATCATTGGGAGGTTGGAGGAAGGCCGCAGTGTGACAAGTGTGGCTGCAGAGTTCGGAATTGCTCACAGCATCGTTTCACGACTTTGGAGACAATTTCAAACTACAGGAACAGCTATCCGGGGGTTCAGTAGTGGTCGTCCACGAGGAACCACACCCGCAGATGACCGGTACATTGTCTTACAGGCCAGAAGAAACAGGCGGCAGACAGCGGGATAAATCGCTAGACACACGACACAGGCGACTGGACGACCGATATCGCGTTTTACCGTGGCCAGAAGACTGCACGGTGGTGGTCTGTTTGCACGACCCCCTGTACGGTGTGTACCTTTAACGCCTGCCCATCGGAGAAGGCGTTTTCTGTGGTGCCGGGAACACCGGAATTGGAGAGACAATTAATGGGGACGAGTACTCTTTACAGATGAGAGCAGATTCAGTTTGAGTAGCGATTCTCATCGCATACTCATCTGGAGAGAGCGGGGAAGCCGCAATCATCCCTCGAACATCATTGAAAGGGACAGGTATGGAGGTCGCGGTGTCCTCGTTTGGGGAGGCATTATGCTTGGTAGTCGTACAGACCTTCACATCTTCGACGCAGGTTCAGTCAACGGGACGCGTTATTGTAACGAGATTCTTCTTCCATATGTGTGCGTCTTTTAGAGGCGCTATGGGTCTGCAGTTCCTTTTCATGGACGACAATGTACCATGTCATCGCACAGTAGCTGCCGAACAGCTCTTAGAGAGTGAGGATAATGAACGTATGGATTGGCTGGCACGATCTCCAGATCTCATTTCCATCGAGCATGTATGAGATTTTCTAGGCAGACGCTTGGCAGCTCGTACCTTACCATCAGTAACGATTCGGGAGCTTCGATTGGTGCTGCAAGACGAATGGGCAGCAATGCCTCAACAAATTGACACCCTCATTCTCAGCATAGGCAGACGCTGTGAAACCTGCCTAGCAGTAAGGGGAGATCATATCCCCTATTAAAGACCGGATTTTTCTTGCTGGACACCCATCACATGGATGTTTCGGCCTTCAGTCGCATTGCGCTCCATGCTACTTTTTCAATAAAGCTTCTTTTTATCCCTCTGATTTCTCTTTTTGTAAGTGTTGCTTACATATTACACATGTCCTTACATATTGGGGATCTTACGGTATTAAATGTGTTGATTTGGAAAACTTTTGTACAAAGTTATATTGAAAAACCGTCTCGTCCTTAATTTTTGCACACCAGTGTATTTTAAACTTCTAGTGGATTTTACTTCATGTTAATACAGTTTTTCAAGTATTAATTCATTAATTAAATATAATTAATTAATTTTAGTTTTATATGGGAGAAAAAAATTAATTTGTTCAGAATGAAGGTAATAGATGGCGACAGTATACATTGATCATCTAACTACCTGGTATGAAAAGCTCCATTTGTTTTTCAAGTAGGAATTACTTTAATTTTTTTTTATATTACTTGTTAATTTTATATTTCGAAAGAGATTGTTTTAAATTCCAGTTTACAGATTCTACTTCTTTACATTCATTTCTAGAATGTTGTTTGTGCTAGTAATGAAAAGGACTGTCTTTCGTTTTCATTTAATACATAACGGCAACTAATATGTATACCATTCACCCAGGATTATTGGAACAAATTTTAAGATGAGGTAGAGAACATCAAAAGGATTTATATTTACATAGTAAACCACAGTCGGAAACGTCGTGGGAAGGTAGTATGATAGGTACAAGAAACGAATGGACACAAGACCGAGAACACCTGAAATATTTATTGGTCAAACACATTGCATGTGATGTGGTAGATGATATGTGAAAATGTCACAAAAGATGTCCAAAGTTTTCACTATTACTAGGGATGCTTGCGTTACACCGTCAGGTCATGGGTTGGTGGACTCGCTCAAATACACCACGCAGCAGCACAGACGATTTTTGCAACCAGATCCATTTTAGAATCCACAGTAGTGGCGTACAAAATACTTTTCAGTGCACTTCAACAAAAGAGATCCATCTTGCTTAATTCAGAAGAGCATGGTGGCCAGATAACTGGTCCACCGCTACCAATCTATCGGTGTCTAAACACCTGATTCAAATGTTCACAAGCACATCTGCTATAATGGATAGGTATCCCTACATGTTGGGACCACATACGGAGTCTGACACATTGTGAGACAGTGTCAAATAAAATTGGTAGCAGCTTTTGCAAAAGATAAGGTAATCTGCAGATGTTAGAGGTTCAGACAACAACTAAGCCTCAACTAAAAGATCTTTTTCCCCATCAGCTCAAACCTGCACTGAAAAGCGATGTTGAACAGTATGTGGTCTTATGCCATGAGGATTCCGTCAGCCCATACATGTGCATTGTGGTGGTTGAACACACCATTCGATTATCAAATGAAATAAATATAGAAAATAGTGAACATATCAGAGAAAGTTGCTCAAAATTCTTGACTGTAGGTATTGTCTTTGTCTCTTGAGAGAGGTTCAAAATTACGAGGTCCGTCGCCAATAGTTCTTGAGGAGCTTTGATGTGCGACGATAATAAAAATCAAATCAAACCTTGACTGTAAATATATATTTGTATCACAAGAATATTTACTTTAGTACTAGTAGGTTTGATAATCTAAAAAAAATTTGATTAGGATAATATATATGTAATAACGTGTTGGCTGGTGTTGGTGTATTCGTTTGTTTACACAGGGTTTCACAGAAAACATCTTCAAAGTGGATGTTCATCTTATTTTGACATGAAGCATTAAAGGCGTTACGACAACACAGTAAGCTCACGGACACATAAAACACAATAGATAAAAGAGCTGCAGTTATTTACACATATTTAAGACGACGAGCTGGAGGCAAAAGCATACGGCGACATTTACATGGTTAAGGCAAGCAGACAAAGAGAGCGATCACAAAAGATTTTCGCTTTATATACCGGCAGTGACAATTGTGTGACTATTTTGTAATAAGAGCTCTGATTTGTTAAAATTGGCGGGAAAGGGATATCTGGTACTAGTTGATTACGATTAAGATTAAGGCGTTAGTTTTGAACCGAAGAATTAAAGCTTGTTTAAATATTATTAAAAAGAGTTAATTATATAAAAGGATGCTAGAAGGAATTATTGAAAATATAATTTAGGATAGCCAATATAGTATAGACCAGGGATTGGCAATCTTTTAGCTGTGGCGTGCCAAATCTTTCGACCGATATGATTCAGGATGCTTAAAATAGGACACTTTTGAAACAATTTGATTCCCGATAATGCATTCAGTGTTAAAGAATAGAGGTCATTAATGTATATTTACAGTTTTATTATATATTAATTTTGCATCATTTATAGATATTTCTAAACATAAAAATAAACAGCATACAATATATCTATCTCCTCAACAAAAATAAAGAGAATTAAAATTGTACATGCATTATGTATTTTTAAGCATATTTATTAAAATAAGAAATAGATATATGACGTAATTTATAGAGGTATTCCTCTTCACTATAGTTAAATAAAAATTTTAATGCGAGCTTAATGCTTGTACCGCTCTGCTTTCATTTCGCAAAATCAGGGATGTAATTTGTGACTTTCAATTCGGCACGATTCTGAGAATTCTTTTATTTAAACAATTTCATTTTGCGGATTTGAAATATTTTTCATATGAGGAAAGGTTATTTTACTCTTAAATCTGTGGAACTAAAAGCCGAGAGCACAGTGCATGGAATTTTTTTTCTTCAAACAATTAAATCCCTCCGGCGATGGCATTCAATAATTTTCAAATTAGCTGTAAATTTATATTTAGAGTTCATCCTTTAGATTTTTTCGAAATTCCGTAAGTGTCCATAATTCCAGAGATGTTAGTAAAATAAGTTCCATTACAAATTTATCAACTTCCATCCACTCAAAAATTGACAAATTTTTTGAGTAGTGCAGAGTGCCACTGAGAATTGAACTCCGTGCCATAGGTTGGCGACTCTTGGTGTAAACGAATATATCATAAATTTCAGTAGAGTCGAACTATAAGTAAGTAAGATATACTAAAAGTAAGATACACTTTAATAAGTATAAAACAATATAAAATAACAAAAAAGGAGTGGACAAACAGAGGCCCGCGTGCTCCATGCGGCCGAAAAATATTTGTGTGTGTGTGTGTCCAAGACAGTCAGGAAATACACTTTGAACAATATTTTTATGTTCTCTATATTTGGGTCGATATATATTTATGAGAAACGTTTTTCTTGTACAAATATCATCAAGAATAAATATAGATGCAGGTTGGCAAACATTAACTTTCCGGATGTGATGAGAATTTCAATAAGCAAGCTGGATGTAAAAAAGAAATTTTGAAAAGTGTGATAGAGAAAATTTGTCTCATTAAACTGATTCTAAAACAAGTAATATAAAAGGAATTTTAAAGTCAATTCCTACTTCGTTAGAAAACTTACTGGCGCCATCTATTGGAGATAAATCTAACTTCTCGTCAGAAATAACGCAGAATAAATTTAAAATTAAAAACAAAATTTAATTAATGAATTAATATTTGAAAAAAAAACTGTATTAACATCAAGTGTAATCCTTTACAAGCTTAAAAATGTATTTGAACTTGAATGGATTAATAAAAAGTATTTTATTAACGACTTAAAATTTGAACAAGATATATATGCAAATGTATAAAGTGAACTAATAGTAGGAATTGAATTAAATGCATTTTTAGCGATAGATTGTGTAAATTAGAACAGTAAATAAAATGAAAAATAACTGCCCCTATTTTATTTAACATATATTTATTGGTTTTCATAGTATAATGTATACTTTTTCTGACAGACAAAATTTACTACACAGGTGTGCAAAAATTAAGGTCGAAGTCGAAAAATTAGCATATCAGCTGAATGAAGAGGCAGAGCGGACAGAAAGACCAATCAGGAGATTAAGTAAAGTGATGTACGGTAGCACATGCGCAGATATGCAGGTAGACATAATGGGGAGTGTCTGAGTAGTATAAAGCATGTTGTCGATGTAAGATCAGTATTTCTGGCAAAAGAGATTGCACGCCGTATAGCAGTTAAAAATCACACCGAGTTACTGCCACAGCGAGAAATGGCGAATAATCAATCTGTTAGACGACATCTAGATGCTTTTTACCCGAGGTCGAATCATTGGGAAGTTGGAGGAAGGCCGCAGTGTGACAAGTGTGGCTGCAGAGTTCGAATTGCTCACAGCATCGTTTCATGACTTTGGAGACAATTTCAAACTACAGGAACAGCTATCCGGGGGTTCAGTAGTGGTCGTCCACGAGGAACCACACCCGCAGATGACCGGTACATTGTCTTACAGGCCAGAAGAAACAGGCGGCAGACAGCGGAAGAAATCGCTAGACACACGACACAGGCGACTGGACGACCGATATCGCGTTTTACCGTGGCCAGAAGACTGCACGGTGGTGGTCTGTTTGCACGACGCCCTGTACGGTGTGTACCTTTAACGCCTGCCCATCGGAGAAGGCGTTCTCTGTGGTGCCGGGAACACCGGAATTGGAGAGACAATGAATGGGGACGAGTACTCTTTACAGATGAGAGAAGATTCAGTTTGAGTAGCGATTCTCATCGCATACTCATCTGGAGAGAGCGGGGAAGCCGCAATCATCCCTCGAACATCATTGAAAGGGACAGGTATGGAGGTCGCGGTGTTCTCGTTTGGGGAGGCATCATGCTTGGTAGTCGTACAGACCTTCACATCTTCGACGCAGGTTCAGTCAACGGGACCTGTTATTGTAACGAGATTCTTCTTCCATATGTGCGTCTTTTTAGAGGCGCTATGGGTTTGCAGTTCCTTTTCATGGACGACAATGCACCATGTCATCGCACAGTAGCTGCCGAACAGCTCTTAGAGAGTGAGGATATTGAACGTATAGATT
This sequence comes from Trichonephila clavipes, assembly GCA_019973935.1. Taxonomy (NCBI): domain Eukaryota; kingdom Metazoa; phylum Arthropoda; class Arachnida; order Araneae; family Nephilidae; genus Trichonephila; species Trichonephila clavipes. The sequence goes on from BMAU01003532.1 coordinate 1,381,503, forward strand.
GGCCGGCATCTCAATTCCATCGAACATGTATGGGTTTTCTAGGCAGACGCTTGGCAGCTCGTACCTTACCACCAGTAACGATTCGGGAGCTTCGATTGGCGCTGCAAGGCGAATGGGTAGCAATGCCTCAACAACTCATTGACACCCTCATTCTCAGCATAGGCAGACGCTGTGAAACCTGCCTAGCAGTCAGGGGAGATCATATCCCCTACTAAAGATTGGATGTTTCTTGCTGGACACCCATCACAGGGATGTTTCAGCCTTCAGTCGCATTGCGCTCCATGCTACTTTTTCAATAAAGCTTCTTTTTATTCCTCTGATTTCTCTTTTAGTAAGAGTTGCTTACATATATTACACATGTCCTTACGTATGGGGGATCTTACGGTATTAAATGTGTTGATTTGGAAAGCTTTTGTACAAAGTTATATTGAAAAAACCGTCTCGTCCTTAATTTTTGCACACCAGTGTAATGATTGCAATCATTTTTGAAAGGTTCGGCCCTCACCAGTGTCCTCCTCCTCTACAATACGGGCTTCGAGCCAAAACAATTCCCGAGATATGCCTCGAAAGATATGTTGACAAAAATATAAAACAAAAATCAGTTTAAAAAAAAGACTAACAGAATTACATTTCAGTCTTATCATTTTCATGCCAATTTTCTATTTCATTTCCTGTTTTCTAAACTTTGCCTTCAATCCCTGTTGAGAAATGAATTGAAATAAAAACTTATAAAGTTTTTAATTTAATTTTGATAAAATAAATTCTCTTTATCAAAATAAATTTTTTAAAAAAAAAATGTAACCGAATTATTTTTGAACAAAACAAAATGCCGAATAAAAAACATTGAACATAATTTAAAAATTAGCACATCTATTGGTTATAATTTGAATTTTCCAATTTTATCACAACATTAATTTATTCATTTTTATTCTTTACATTTGCTATTTTAAAGTAATTAACTATTCGTGTATTATTCATGGAATTTTCAAAATCGCAATATTCATTCTCGAAACAAAAAAGAATCCGAAATTTAAATTTATAATTTAATTAAATCTGAAATTATCTTATTCCTACTATTTGAAATTTACAAAATTTTCTGTTAAATATTCAGGATGATTTTCTTTGAAAAAAAAATTAGGTTGTCATTTTTATCGTGGGAAATATACACTTATTTAAAAGAAAATTTAATCACTGAGACTTATATGTACTCATGTCTATAAATTAATGATAGTGCAAGTTCAGGCAAAGAAAAGTCAGAAGCAAAACAAATGTGATTTATTTGAAAGTCTATTTATTTAACAAAAAGTAAAGAGCAAAAAAGGTGCTATATGTTTGATATCATTATTAAAAATTGCAATTTTTGCTCCCTGGAGCAAATTATAAAAAAAACCTAGCTACTAAAACAAATATTACATGATTGGTATGACGGTTAATACATAATATGTCTCCCAGACGATGCAATATAATCCGTACAATGCCTAGGCATGCTGAATATCAAATTATCGATCTGATCTTGAAGATTGTTACACCACTCATCAAGCAATGCTCTCCGAAGTTCCTGTAGACATGTTGGAGGTGGTTGATGGGCTGAAACTCGTCGGCCATGCATATCCCGCACATGCTCTACTGGATTCAAGCCCCGTGAGAATACTGGTCAGTCTATATAGGTCATATCATCCGATTGAAGGCATCCGTTTATGATGTTTGCATGGTGAGGACGGACGTTGATTTAAACACAGATTCTGCGCCCCGAAACAAACGTACATGTTGTTCCAGAATGACGTCCCGATAGATTTGGCATGTCTTGGTTCCAACTTTCCATGCAGGTCAGTTCTGGAATCCAGAATAATCCCCCCTCAAACGACCAATGCAGCATCACCAAAACGGTGTCTTTTAATGACGTTCTCTTGCTCGTAACGGGTACCTTGTGCTCTCCATATGCAATTCTAACGAGAATCAGACTGCAAGTTAAACCTGGACTCGTCGGAAAACATTACACAAGCCCATTGTTGCGGTGCCCACAATCCATGCTCTCTATTCCAGGCTACTCGTAGGCGACAGTAAGTTTTAGTAAATGGAACATATCTGAGAGGTCTACGAGCATATAGACCAATCTGCCCTAAACATCTGTACACAGTCTACCTTGAAACTGTCGTACTAGTGGCTGAGGAGAACTGACGAGACAGGTCTGATGCCGGGCTTCGTCTTCTTTTGGAAGTTATTGCCAAATACCGTTCTTCACTCGGTGATGTAAATCGAGGCGACGTGTATTGTAACGTCTACTTACGTTTCTGTCGTCTTAGAATCATTACTAGAGCCAAGAGATGACACTTTGGGCAATTTCAGGTTCGTCGGATACTTCCATTTGAGTACGTTCTCATTCCAGGTAGCCGATAATTCTACCACATAAAAAATCATCCACATGCATCCTCTGTGTCATATTTATTCAGTTATAGATTCGAACGGCTTACAAAACGCCTGTGAACAACTATACTTCTTTTGCCATCATTCCCTATATATCCCCTTACACTCGTCATTGTGGCTTCCAGTAATTTGCATATTATTTTAGATGTGTGTGATAATTTTACAATTGAAACTTTTACTCTAGAGTTCGATTTCTGTGTGATTCCGAATTACCCTTAATTTATGGACACGAGTATAGTTTTTTTCTCTAGATTGATCGAAAGACTGACCATTAATCAAGAAATGTATTGTCGTGGTCCACAATAATTTTGGACTATTGGAAGGTGTATGTCTGACTCTCTGAAGAGGGCTACATTAATTTAAAAGTAAACCTTAGTTTGAGAGAGACACTTTTAAGGTTCCTGAAACCTATGCTCACACAAACAGCGATGAAGAAAAAATTCGGTGGTCAAACGTTTTTTATAGAATCATACTACCCACTCAGAGGTGCATTTCTATCATTATCCAGCAGAATATATGAGGCGGTACAAGAGAACTATTCAATGGAGGACGAAAATAGATGATGATCGTGTAAATCTACCCTCCGGTAGGAAAGGGTATCTTTTCAAAATAACACATTTCTTTCAAAAAATTGCCTTTATTTATATTTTCCATGATCTTTAAAAAAATTCTATTTATTTTGTTTTCTTTTTCAAAATGTTGTTCTTTGTTCCACAAGCTATTCGATACGTGACTCCATTTTTTTTCTCGTTTATTCGACTAACAGTTTAAAGTTCATTATTTTTGGCGTAATAGTGGCGTACTTTCAAATCGCGTCGCCAAGCAGTACACCAAAATAGGACTTTACTAAGATTCGAAGAACATATATATTTGAAAATGAATGTTATACGTCAAAAATATTAGAATTATGATTTTCATCTATTCTGGAACTATGAATATTATAATGTATTGAAAATAAAACCCACCAATTGAATGAAAAAACTAAATAGAAGTAATTCTTCCATTTTGTTGAACAATTATTTCATTTAAATGGATATTCAGTGTTACAGGTAACATGTCATTCTCGAAATGGACAACTAATATTTCAAAGTTAATCACGCGAGCAGTGTTTGGAATTTAAAAAAAAAAACTCCTGATTCCCCTTACTAAAAAATTTATTATAAATAATTTAAAAAATTAGTATGTGATAAAAAAAATCTGACAAAAATTGCAATCCAAAATTGTGTTTTTCTATGTCCATATTAGCTTCTTTAATTACGATTATTAAAACGCTTTGAACTGAGTTTCCATGCCTACCGAATATGGATCAAGTACCAGTTGAGAATCATAAATTATGACTGAGAACTTCTGAAACGAATTCTAGAAAGAGCTCTACTACATCTTAATTTCATCATATATATATATATATATATATATATATATATATATATATATATATATATATATACACTGGTGTGCAAAAATTAAGGACGAAGTCGAAAAATTAGCATATCAGCTGAACGAAGAGGCAGAGCGGACAGAAAGACCAATCAGGAGATTAAGTAAGGTGATGTACGGTAGCACATGCGCAGATATGCAGGTAGACGTAATGGGGGAGTGTCTGAGTAGTATAAAGCATGTTGTCGATGTAAGATCAGTATTTCTGGCAAAGAGATTGCACGCCGTATAGCAGTTAAAATCACACCGAGTTGCTGCCTCAGCGAGAAATGGCGAATAATCAATCTGTTAGACGACATCTGGATGCTTTTACCCGAGGTCGAATGATTGGGAAGTTGGAGGAAGGCCGCAGTGTGACAAGTGTGGTTGCAGAGTTCGAATTGCTCACAGCATCGTTTCACGACTTTGGAGACAATTTCAAACTACAGGAACAGCTATCCGGGGGTTCAGTAGGGGTCGTCCACGAGGAACCACACCCGCAGATGACTGGTACATTGTCTTACAGGCCAGAAGAAACAGGCGGCAGACAGCGGGAGAAATCGCTAGACACACGACACAGGCGACTGGACGACCGATATCGCGTTTTACCGTGGCCAGAAGACTGCACGGTGGTGGTCAGTTTGCACGACGCCCTGTACGGTGTGTACCTTTAACGACTGCCCATCGGAGAAGGCGTTCTCTGTGGTGCCGGGAACACTGGAATTGGAGAGACAATGAATGGGGACGAGTACTCTTTACAGATGAGAGCAGATTCAGTTTGAGTAACGATTCTCATCGCATACTCATCTGGAGAGAGCGGGGAAGCCGCAATCATCCCTCGAACATCATTGAAAGGGACAGGTATGGAGGTCGCGGTGTTCTCGTTTGGGGAGGCATCATGCTTGGTAGTCGTACAGACCTTCACATCTTCGACGCAGGTTCAGTCAACGGGACCCGTTATTGTAACGAGATTCTTCTTCCATATGTGCGTCTTTTTAGAGGCGCTATGGGTCTGCAGTTCCTTTTCATGGACGACAATGCACCATCTCATCGCACAGTAGCTGCCGAACAGCTCTTCGAGAGTGAGGATATTGAACGTATGGATTGGCTGGCATCTCAATCCCATCGAGCATGTATGGGATTTTCTAGGCAGACGCTTGGCAGCTCGTACCTTACCATCAGTAACGATTCGGGAGCTTCGATTGGCGCTGCAAGACGAATGGGCAGCAATGCTCAACAACTCATTGACACCCTCATTCTCAGCATAGGCAGACGCTGTGAAACCCGCCTAGCAGTCAGGGAGATCATATTCCCTACTAAAGATCGGATGTTTCTTGCTGGACACCCATCACAGGGATGTTTCAGCCTTCAGTTGCATTGCGCTCCATGCTACTTTTTCAATAAAGCTTCTTTTTATCCCTCTGATTTCTCTTTTAGTAAGTGTTGCTTACATTACACATGTCCTTATGTATTGGGGATCTTACGGTATTAAATGTGTTGATTTGGAAAGCTTTTGTACAAAGTTATATTAAAAAAACCGTCTCGTCTTTAATTTTTGCACAACAGTATATATATATATATATATATATATATATATATATATATGCAAATTTACTCCTTATGTAAATATTTTTGTGATAACATTTTAAATTTATTCATATTCTAACGCGCGAGAATAATAATACTCAATATTAACTTTTTTCCTGAAAAAAATATTAATAGGGTATGATTGGAAATAATTTTCTATCGAATAATTATATCTTTAATGAAAATTGTATTTAATTAACAAAGAAGTAAAAAATGCAATATTTTTATCAAACATAGTTATTCTTGTTCAATTTGGGGAAGAGCGCAGACAATAGACTTATGATAACTAAAATATGACACATATACTTGTGATTTCAAAGTATTTAAAAACCGTTGAAAAACAGTGTCAATAACGGTACCACTGTTAGCAGTTGAAACATTTTGTGCTCATTTCGAGCTTGAGTTCATCATTCATAAAAGCTACGATTGGCTCAGCTTTTGGCAAACTGAAGTTAAAGTTAAAATCCCCACTCAAAATTAGGGGAAGTGAGTGATATTTTTTTAAAGTACAGACCCACCTTCGTTATATTGTAAACGTACAAAATGCAGAAAATCTTTAATTTTTGAACCGTTTGATTCAAAGAAATGTATACGACCACCGAAATCACTGTTTGTCCATTTTCAAATAAGCATTCTGCCGCACTTATGTCCCCCAATATCGAGACTAACGGATTTAGAGTCAAACGCTCGAGTGCTTGATGGCTACTAGAGTTGGACCTCCATGCGAGAGTAGCGAAAAGAAACAGCCACGCACTCTCATTGGTCAAATCAAGTAGCGCGCGCTTACGTCACATCCTGTTACACACATCCATCCCTTTTCACGAAATCACTCCCACAAATATCCAGCAACCGAGAGGAAAGATGTTACACATCAAAAAGCAGTAAGTCCTGTTAAATATTATGATTACAATTTATTATGCTACAATATTTGCCTGAATGATTATCATCACTACCTTTAATGGGAATGCCACCCGCCAAACTCAATTTATAATTAAGCTGTATCGCCATGCTATTAAGAAATTTATATATTACTGATGAACTGTGTAATGGCACAAGCTTGGTAGTGAAAAATTTTCAGAAGAATATATTGCAGCGTATATATAAAATTTGATCAGGAGATGAGAAAGGCGAAATTGTATGCATAAAAGGACACTGGTCACTCGAGGTGACATGGATATGCCATTCGTACTGAAACGCGCGTAATTCCTTGAAGAGTGGCATTTACCATGACTATTAATAAATCACAGGGGCAGAGTTTTGAAAATGTGTTTATGTGTAGCATCAATGGTAACATATGTGGCTCAGTCAAGGTGCAAAAGCAAAGACGGAATAAAAAGGCTTTAAATTGAAGTACAAATTAAAATGCGGAGAGGAAGACTTAAAAATATGTATATTGCTTTTCTGCTTACAATATACAATATATAGAGTAATTCGTTGAAAGACGCCAGTTGGGGGAAAACGTCAGTTTGTTAATTTTATTTATGCTTGTTAATTTCTTTTATGCGTCGATAGTTGGCAATTTTGAGCCACTTGTTTGAAGAGTCTAGTCCCACATTGGGTGTGTCTTGTGAATTTATCTGAATTAATCGTCTTTAATCGGCCTTATTTTTGATTTTGTGAGCATTTAATGTATTGAGTACAACTTTTATAATATTACATTCCTCATGTTTTAAGTTCATAAACGTACTTGTTATTTAGCAATCATAGCAATTTAGATATTAGCAATATAAGTAAGTTACGCATTATGTTACACGTACGATGCATGTAGATGTGGCCATAACACAGCGGCCATAAGGAAATACGCATGTGAGGTATTTCCCCCTATATTTGGGGGAAGACGCCACATAACTCAGAAATAAATGAAATAAAGTTTAAAGTTTGTTGTTTTTTTTTAAATTGTAATACTTTATATACTAACGTACAAAATATAAATGCAATTAATAATTATTAATATAATTAATAATACTAAAATGTAATTAATGATAAGTGGTCTATCCCCATCGGTTGCCTCCAACTGCACAGAAAACGTGAGCACAGCCCTATTCCTCTGGTCAGAAAACGCAAATCAACCGGGCTTTAAAACCTTACATCAGAAGTCTTAACTAAATCAGGGAAGAGAGCAACTATGTGGGAAAAGGCCCGAAGAAAGCTAGAAAAGGTGAGTAAGGTCAAAGCAAATAACAAGAAATCTTCGAAGAAACGGAAGAAAAAGAGACGTGTCAGTTTGTCATCCTCAAGCGAAGAAATTCCTCTAGATACTAGTGGTGACAGTTTTGATGGGGATAATAATGACGATTTTTGTGCTGTGTATAAAGGATACTTTTATACTAAAAGAGGTCCAAGTGTGACTGGATTCATTGCATCGAATTCAACAAATGGTTGCACGAATATTGCAATGACAATCATTTGCACTAAGTGAAATGTTGTGTAGGCTATCATTCGAACCTCTGTACTGTTATTATTTTTAGCAAGCGGATTATGAAAGAATTTAACTTTTTTTTGTTTTTCTATAGTTATTGTTACTTAATATTTAATTTTGTAATGTTTGCCTAATTTTTTTATTTACTGTGATGTTGCTACAACTTATTCCATGACTGGTGGCATCTTCGGAGCCACAATTAAATGAATCTCTTCAACATTAAATTTCTTAATTATTTTCATACTAAGAAGAGAATTTACTTGTATACATAACCAATTAAATATTGAAAAATAAAGTGTATTTTTTCATGATCTTGACATTTCAATTTTCAATGTACTTATCGAAAAATCCTTAAATGTGGCGACTTCCCTTGATTTACCTTACATATAACCAAGTCTCTAAATTCCAGAAAAAAGTTCGTTATACGGAAAATTCGTTATATAGAGGTTCATCTTCTAATATACTTTATAAACCACATAAAACAAATTTTAAATTCATAAACACTGCATATTAAAAAAAGTTATTATTCACACCTTTTTTTTAAAGGTTAATATATGTTATTTTATATATCTTACCATCAAAAATGAAAAAAAAAAAAGAAAGAAAAACTGCAAGGAAAAAAACAGAGAAAAGAATGTCAAATGTCACTATATTTTCAATATTAAGAAAATAATTTTATATTAAAAATGATGAATTTTAAGGGTATTTTCTAATTTAAAGCATACAAGCAATATTAAACATACGCTATTTTATAACTAGAACATGGGGACACGGGACAGCTCCACTGAGCGTGAAAGAAGATTTCGAAGATGTTCTTAATGAACTGGACAATGGAGGTTAAGGGTTGCATTTCTTGGATGAAACGTCCAGAACTCTGTTGCTCTCGGGGAGTTAGGATCTAATAAAACCGGTTCAAGATTTATGACCACACCATAAATTGTGTTAAAGAGAGAATAGCTTGATATGTTCAGAAATACGTTAAAAATAGGGAGAAAAAAAATTGAATTACAAACGAAAAAGATCCTTATGTAGAAAATGCACTTCGCTATAGAGAGGTTATTTTACTTTGAAAATCGTGAAATGCTCAAGATTCCAGGAAAAAGTTCGCTATATAGAAAATTTCGCAATATAGAGGTTCGTTTTATGGAGGTTCAACTGTATATATATATATATATATATATATATATATATATATATATATATACATTGAAAACAAGTATAAAATCCCGTGCAGCACAAAGTATCACACTGGGCTAATTAATCACACATTACAAAGAAAAGAAGGAAAAAAGATTTGAGGTTATGAAGGATTACAAATATTTACAACAAATTTACAGAACTTTTTAAAAGCGTTTCCGTGGAAAGAAGTTGGTGAAAATTCGGAAGACAATTTATATTAAATCCATTGAAAGGTGGTCTTATAATCTTTCTCTGTCTCACATACTTGGAACACAGAAGGAGCACATGTATTATACATTTTCCTCGCCACCAATATTACAATCACAGGAAGATGACGGAAGTAAATTAAATTTGCTCAAGTAGCTTTTAAAGTTACCATGACCAGTGAGAAAGTAATCGAGTTTTTTTTTGTAATTAATATAAAAATGATGGCATGATAGTCGCTTATTAATGGTTGAAAAAAATTTCTTAGTTATGCACCCTAAATATTGGGGAATAAAAAACTACATAATACACGCAAATTAGTTTAACAATTTGAGCAATGAGTATGAACGGTTGTATATTTTGTACAATGAGGGTTGGTTCGCCCCCCCTCCCCTAGTTATTATTTAAAAATAGTTGCATGGAACTGTTACAAAATGAATTAAGAATAATATTATTATATATTATTTGACTTTGGCAATGTGTATATATGACAACAAATGTTAACCAAATTCACGTAAAGAAATTTTAAGTTCCTTAAAATTTTAAAGCTATTTTGCGTTACTTACTGAGAGGATACTAATTTCCACTTAGGAACGTTACCATCACTGTCATTCGAGCATTTGATGAATGCGACTTCATGATGCTACATTTCACTTTACATTTCGCTGCGGTTGCATTATTCATTGTGATAGTAATCGTGAGAGATTGTTTTGAAATCCATCCGGATACTGATGCCTAGAATTACATTGTATTTCCCCTCAACGAACAGCGATGTAACGTTGTTGTACTTCGCAGCTGCAAGGTTATCTTTTCTATGAAGATATGCTTTTCTATGCACCCCTAAAATATTACAGGATCCTTTCATCGGACATCTCACCAACAACCGATGGACATGAGAAAAACAACACTCCCCCTGCAAGCCGAGCCTCGAGTGAAATTCGAGGTGTAAGAAGGAACCGCCCCACCCAAGATAGTGGAGAGAGCAGTCCGCTTGAAACATTCGAAAAGAGATGTTCTGTTTTGCCTCCTCCATCTCCAATAAAATATTCTATAATATTGAAATACTTAATATTTTGAATAACTTGTATATAAGTGTAAATATTGTAATTAGCAGCTATAGACGCGTAACGTAATGAAACAATAATTTAATTTCTTAAGGTATACGACTACGTTTGGAACCGTGATTTTGCAAAAGAGTATAAATGGATAATATTTATGATATTTATAATGTCACTTAGATTAGAAGATGTATATAAAATTGTTTTAAGAATAGCATTACAATAAAAAATGATTTAAGTACAATATTTTAACAAAAAATGAACATAGAATGACCCATTTTCAAAATGTTCTCCTTTTGTGAAAAATGCTTCTATTACAATAATATTTTGCTTGTATATAGCTTAGACCTCTGTTCAGAGGCTCAACTAGAATTTTTGTAATATATAACTTAGAAGTGGGTTTATCTATGTTTTACGACAACAGAGGGGAGAAATTTTAACAAAAAACGCCAATAATTATTTCAATCGGTTGGAACTCTGAAATTAATGTGAATTTTTTCAAAAATCGTAGTTGAGCCTCTGTAAAGAGATCTGAGCTATATGCAGGCAAAATATTATTATAATAGAAGCATTTTTCACAAAAGTAGAACATTTTGAAAAAGGTTATTCTTTCATTTTTTGCCGAAATATTGTATTTAAATAATATTTTTTGTCAAAATATCCTTAAAACAATTTTATGCATCTATTATAATTTAAATAACACTAAATATCATGAAAATTATCCGTTTATGCGATTTTTTAAAATCATGGTTCTGAGCGTAGTAGGATACCTTAAGCCTCACGTTACTCATCAATTTTGCCAAATCGTCACAGCGGTTTCTTTGTTCATTAATATTTCGTCTTTATACTCAAAAATATTATTAATCTTTTTAACAAATAAGCAGTGTAATAAATTATAATACAGGATTATTCATGTATAGTTGTGTATATCAGAGCAGTGTGTATTCACCGACTCTTTTGTAATGACATTGGTTTTATGTGATAAATGCATTCATTTGTTTTCAAAAAAGAATTATTTCTTGGTTAAAATATTTAAATATAATAAATTGAAACATATATTGTCTTTTTGTGTTTCATCATTTAAAAGAGAACGTTTTTCATTCCTCCCACCAAATCTTGGTTCGGAATTCTTCTCAATATATTTTTAATGTAAACTAAAGCTTTTGAAACACATACTCAAAAATTACAATAAATATGACTTTTAATAAATATAACTTGTTGTTAAGAAATTCCACTCCTCTTTTTCTGCTTTTTTATCAAGTGTCTAGAACTTGTTGTAAAGAAGAACTCAAAAATAAAAATATTTAATGTTGGAATGGGTTTCTTTTAATTGCAGGGATCATTAATAATTTTATACACCAAGAATAACAACCATGTTTACTTTGAAATTTTTTAAAAAGCGTTGTAAGTTAATATTTGCTATACGGAAAAAGATTGAGCCAGAAATTCTTTGAATAATCACGAATTTCAACAATCTGAGTAGAAGTGTTCGATTAAATCTATCAATAACACTTATTTAGTTTAATATGTATGATACAGTAAGCTAGTGAATTTTGAAAAGTTCTGTGAATTATTTACATTACAAAACCCCATTCTACACTCATACTTGTATTTTTAGTTTTATTTTATTTTTAAATAATTCTGTAAATTCTTGGAATTTCCTATTGATTTTAGGTAGATTTAAAAATATAGTTTAAAAAAACTAAAAAACACACACACGCGCGCTTTTATGTTTAATCGAGCTAAAAAGTAAGAAAAATAATTCTTAATATAACAATAAAATGATAAACGGGAATATTAATGTCATTGGGGTAAAAGCGAGGGGTGCTCTATATCAATTGTTATAATTTCTTGCTAGTTCTATTATGAAATGCTGAGTTAGTGTAAAAATTTAGCTCAAAGCACCCTCTACTTTTACCACAACGACATTAATTTTCTCGTAAATCATTTAATTCTTATATTAAGAATTATTTTTTTTTACTTTTTAGTTCGATTAACCATAAAAGCGTGTTTTTTAATTTTTTAAAGTATAATTTAATTTTCATTTTTTAGTTCGATCTACAAAGAGTATGTATTTTTAGTTGTTTTAAACTATCATTTATTCATACACTTTTTTTTTTAATTTTTGGCCCGCGACCGAAAAAGTTTGCCTGTCCCTGAGTTAGAACAAATTATTTTTTCACATTCATGAGTCTTTTTTTTATTATTATTTCCATTTTCAGAAAAACTGGACAATTGTTTATATTATGATAAGAAACTATTGACGCAAAGAAACGTTTTAGCTATTAGGGTTACTCTTAATCTTTTAGTCACCAAATCTGGCAATGGTATGTGGAATTAGTCGCCAAATCTGAAAATCGTTATTCCTGATTATACTGATCGGGATAATAAAACAAAATTATGAAATTATTGTATTGTCATCGGTCCTTGACATGTGGGCAAAATTTCAAATTTATCTGACCTTTTAAAATAGGTAAAAATCAAGTTCAAAGATTCCATTACATACAAGTGACACTTATAAAAGCGTGTTCATGAAAAGAAGCATCTTTGAGAAACTAGTATTGCGTAAAACTATTGAGGTCTAAGGAGGATAATGTTGAATTCATAGATCCACAAAGGTCAAAACAACTTACTGAGATTGAAGTGTATCAGTGCGATTACTTGGGTTCAGTTTTTTATTCCATCATTTTATTTTTTTTAGATTTCTTTCATGGTGGATTTTTCTTCCGGTTTTATTCCCCCTCTCCTTTTTTAATGTAAACAGCTTACTATATTGTTGAATTGTTATTGGTATTTGTGTTAGATCGACAGTTACGAAAATCTTTTAAATTGCTGAAACTGACATCAACTAACAAAGCGCTCTGAGATAAATAAGCTTATATAATAAAGCAATGTGTTATTTAACTGATATTTAAAAATAAATAAATTGTGATAATTAAACAATTAATTGAAAAACATCTCTCTTCATTAGATTTTGGAAGCTATATCGGAAGGATTTCATCTCAAAACAGATTTAGGGTATTTTTCTTTAAGATATTAATGATACAGGGTGTGTAGTTCTTTGAATGATTTTTTTATAGTTGGCAACTCTGGCTGGAAGGTCGGAGCTTCGGGCGAAAAAGTTGAGAGGCAGGAAGAGATCTAGGCTTCGAAACGAGATCAATGTCAGTCGCTTGAGGGCAATTTTAAGGCAGAGATGAGTAAATTTGGACGATCTGTACAACTTCTAACATCCCATGTCGAGGTCCTGTCAGGGTTATTTTGATCCTTGGGAATAAAAAGAAATCCGCTGGTACCAGATTTGGGCTGTACGGTTACAAGGCCAGCGTTGCTAGATTTATTTTGGGCAGAAGCTCGGAGCAATGAGTACTGTGTGGCTTGACGCATTATCCTGATGCAAGATCCAGTTACCACACAGACTTTTGCGTGTTTACTACAGCATGTCAGATGTTAAATATCATATGCGACTACTGTAAGGCTCGTTTCTTTTTTTTCTAATTATTTTTGCTTGCGCTTCTCTACCTTCGTTCACTCGCTGGAGTTAAGAGGAAGTGGGCTGCATGACAGTAGTATTTAAATAAAGAAAATAAAACTATCTTCACTGGAAAAAGAGTGCGTGAAATTTTTACTTTCTAAAAACACGCGCCTAAAAAGTTTTCAATTAAAAACTAAACGAGCGTCGCCAATCCGAGCACGATGGCCGACTGGAGCCGAGTAAACCCGAATGAGCATAACGCAGCCGAACCTGACGCTTAATTTAGATTCACTCTTCAGCAAAACGCGTCTAAAGAAAAATAATAATGTCATTTCTGTTAGCTCTAAAATTTGTTGTTGACCTGATTGCATTTTTTAAAAAAATGTTTTGAATCAAAGTCCTTTGTTATTTTTGTTCAGTAAGAATCTCTGGGCTAAGATTGCTAAGGTAAAAAATAGATCAATAGATCCTTTTATCGTCATTAATCTGTATTGTTTACAACATAATATCTGAGAGTCTTTTTGGGGGCTCTAAGTTGTTTTCTATTTCTGAGGCTTTGAGAAGACGTTTTCTGATTTCTTAGAACCGAAACAAATTTTGCCAAACGATATTATTTCGTTCCACAGAAAAATGTTCTTAAGGGCCGCCTCCGTAAATGGATTGCTGAACGTTAAAAAAAATAGTTCTCATAATCTCAGTTGAGAGAGCAGAGTTAGATTATTCGTTCGAAAAAACTGACTATCTTTGACGTCACGGATATCTGCTGAAAATTCAGCTTTTACAGTTGTTACTATTTTTAAAATTGTTATATAAGTTCAACCAAGCAGAAATTTTAATGAATAAGTATTTGTCCATCTGTATGCTTCCAAAAATCAAAATAGTCATTTGCAGTGCATGCGTTCAGATTTAGGATTAGTTATAGAATCAGTTCAAATATGACAAAAAAATCCTTTTTCTTGCCCCTTGTTTATTTGTCCTTAATATTTCACCCGCTGTAATAATGATTATCCACCGGATGAAAAATGCATAAATCACATACAAAAATATCAGAAACAATTTTTGGTAGGTTTCAAATTCCAACTAACATGATAATGTAACTAATTATAATAAAAACACAACATAATAGTAATTATGGGTTATATCCTTGTAATATTAAAATCATTCTTTAAAACTTAAATTACATCTTACGAAAAATTTTTCCAATAAAATTTACGTTATTTTTTATGTATCAAAGAAACATTTTGCTTTAAATTCTTAAATATAGCTGTTATATAAAATTTATTTGTGTTTTTTTATATTTTGAGTAGGTTGTAGCTATTAGTGGTGGTTGTAGCCGTTATCCACTAGCTTAGCTGGGTATTCAATTATGTTGTATGACAGTATAATGCTTTTAAAGTTTCTAATCCTTGTATTTAACTCATAGCATTGAGCTTTTGATTGTATTGAAAAACACATTTATAACCCTCGTCTCTTAATCTTAAAATGAATCTTGATCGGATGAATTTTTGAACTGGAAGTATATTTATCCACGACGCCCCCGAATACCCCTCCTCAAACTTGTTCTTATTGGATCTCTATTCAACAAAAGAAACAAGCTTGCTAAATTTAAAGTCTGTTGGTCTAATAGTTTTGAAAATCTGGTGATGAGTGAGTGTGTGAATTTCTTTTTTCCCAATAAATAGGGTGATTCCTAAAGAAGTACACAGCTTCAATGCAGTATAAATTAAGAGCAATCTAAGATATTGTGTGTCATTTGTAACAGAATTGTATGGGATTATTTAAAATATTGTTAAGGCCATATCACACGTACATTTTCCATGCAACTTTTCCGTCCAATTTTTGGCCTAATCTGAGAGGGAAGGGTTGCCGTAAACAAAACGACATGCTCTGACGTCAGTCGTGCTCTATCTCCACATTGAAAAATTACTCGCCGATTTTTCTGCTTCGGAAAACGAACATCTAAAATTATTTCTTTTATTTCGCTTGCACTCTTGTTGATTGGTGTAAGCAGAAATGGAGCACCATCCTATTTAAAATATTATACGCCATTCGTCGTTAAAATATTATACACCGTTAAAATATTATACACCATTAAAATATTATATGACATATCAAACCGATGCCGCCATCTTGTTTATGACGTAGGGCGCCGAAGAACCCCATTGGCTAGAATATTTCAAGCAACATTTATTTGAGACAACTTTCTGAGCTCAATAGCAAAATATTGTTCTAAAGCCGTTGCTTTGGCAACTGAGTAAAAGTTGCACGAATTGGACGAAAAATTGCTTGAAACGTGTAAGTGTGATACGGCCTTTAGAGACAGTCACAAACGTCCCATGTACGAACACTTAGTCACACCACACATCGAGTTGGTAATCCATTTCTGCCTAAACGCGTATTAGGGTATCAAGTCTATTAATGGTGTCTGTGATACGTTGTTTCAGTTTCGTCTAGGACATTTACTTTTACCCTAACAGCCCTAAGTTTTAAATTGTTTATACCATAGAGAGAATTTCTAGTTGGAGGTTCTTTTCCAAATCGTGATCAAATATGCCGTTAAGCAGCAGTTGCGAATTCCATTTTGCTAAATTCAAGAACACAAAAAGCCTTCTTTACTGCAGACACCACCGTTTCGACAGAATTGTCACATGACATGCTCACTATGGTTTCCGTCACTTTTGTCAAGGGCTAGATACAAACTTTAAGAATATTTCTATCTTACGGTTCTTTGAGATGGTACCTGTCTTTACCTGTTACTGTTTTACAGCATCTGGAAAGTGTATACTTATTTATGAATCACCCTGTAGATATATAGATAGACTGTTCATTATAACGTTGCACTGAGGTTGCATGACATAGTTTCCTTATATCGGGTGTCACATAATTAAACTTGAAATTTGCGATCAGTCTGTACAAAAAATTATCTCCATTGGAATTGAATGAAAATTGAGTAATGGCAAAATAAAATGATGGGAGTTTTATCGAGGAAAAAACCAATGAGTTTCAAAAACCACCTCTAGAGGGCGTTGTGCATTGTAAAGTATTGGCATATGCAAATATCGTAACCATAGTAATCCTGTGCGTGCGTAGCAACCCGCAGGATTTGAAGATGCGAGAGGCAAACCGCAGTCATACTTTCCAAGTCAAGGAAAATGACGTTGACTCTCTAAGAAAGTCCTTTACTGGTGAAATTATTTTAACAAAACAGAGACTGTTACCAAAGCTTTGTTGAAATTTCGGTCTTTGAAGTCGTTATAAAAGGATCCACTCAGTAGTCAAAGACTAACAAACATGATTAAAAAATTTGAAACAACGTCCGCAAGCATGCACCGTCACCACTCAACGATCCGTTATTCCGACTCTTCAGGTGAGGCGATGTGATACAACCACAGTGTTTATGCTGGATGGTGCTCCTCCACAAATCGCCCGTTGTGTAAAACAAATACTCCGTCCCCATTTCGGTGACGACAGAATCATCAGTCGGCATTTTCCTTCAACTTGGCCTCCTAGATCCCCGATTTGAATCCTTACGATTTTTGGCTGTGAGGATGCCTCAAGGCCATGGTCTACCATGATCCCACCACATTTCTTTTCGACCTTAAAGAAAGCATAGAATGCCATATGCGTAACATTCCCCAATTCATGCTGCTTTCAACAGTCGATCATGCGATTCTACGCTTCCAGATGGTGGCAGACAATGGTGGACAGCATACCGAGCATGTTTTCTAAACTTTTGTGGATTATTTATATGTTATCAATAAAACTATGATAGGCTACCTACGGACTGTTTTTGACACTCATTGTTTTTCTTACTCTATAAAATTCCCATCATTTCATTCTGTCGTTACCAAATTTTTATGCATTTCTGCTGTATAGTTTTTGCTGCAAATTGCTCTCAATTTTCAAGTTTAACTATGGACACCCTGTATAATGCTATAATTTTCGGCATACACTAAAAATTCCTAATTTACGTATTAAAATATTTCTCTCGCCTCTTAAATATCTTTGCTTGACTACATTGACATAGACAAACAGATATTTCATCAATCAAAATAAATTATTATTTTTTTTTTGATAAACTTACATCAAACTCAAAAGAAATTCAAAGACTATTACCATAAGTGAATAAAAAATGAACCCAGAAGCTTTAATAAGAAGCTTTGAAAGTTATTTGAGAATTGCTTAAAGCTTTATTCTGTCATTTTGAAATTATCTCATTTTCGTTTCGCTTCAAGACGGCATAGGGTATTTTTTTGTTATTTTTGACATTTCTTTTAGTTTATTCCAAAACGCCTGAGGTGATTCTTTTCTCCATGTCTTATTCTTAAACAGATTTCAGTTTCCTTAAGATTATTTTAACGAGAAATCGCAAATTGAATTTTCCATTTTCCCTTTGATTTTGAAATCCAATCTATTCAGTTCGAATGTCTGAAGTATTATCTGCAAATATAATCTGTGCATGTAAAGGAAAAAAGAAAGAGACTTGCATCGTGATGTCTTCAGAAGTGTTAGACCTACAGACTTGAAATTTGGCAGGCATGTTTTCCTTTCATGGAGTCGAACGCGAAGAACGGGTTTTGCGAAAATCGATTCCCAATGGGGTTTGTGAGGTTTAAGAGGCGTTATAGATAAATATTCTTGTTTTTGAGCTATGACACCTATAGACTTGAAATTTAGCTGGCATGTTTCTTTCATGGAGTGCAGAGAGAGTGAGTTACCGTAAAATCTGGTGTATAACGCGCACTTTTAACTCAAAAAATAAGATCAAAATTTACGATGTGCGCGTTATACCCCGGGTATAAAATTTAGACCTTTAAAAATAAAAAAAAAGATGATCATAGAAAAAAACTGGACTTCTACATAGATTGAAATACTGTTTATTAAAAAAGAAACCACATTCATTATGAACTGAAAGGTCTGTAGTTCTCTAAAAGTATACTATTTTTTTTCTAAATGAATAATACCTCGAATAAATAACTTTAAAACAAGAACATTGCGCGCGTACATTTCAGGTTTCTTCGTAAAAAATAGGGGGTGTGCGTTAACGACAAATATACCTAAAAATCAAAAACTGCAGCTTCAAAGTAGGGGTGCGCGTTATACGTCGGATTTTACGGTATATTAAAAGAATGTTATCTGAGCTGGTATCCCCTCTCCTAACTTCCACACCACGCCAAACAGGAGGATGTTTGAGCCTCGACAAATTTAACTTGCATTTTTACCTCTAGACGGTGGGTCTTTAGCGACGCAAGGTTCGAACTTATGCCATGTCAGCCTCGAGTCTGTGACCATGACCACCAGGCTACCGTGGCCACTTCATGGAGTAGAGATCCGTTTAAAATGGATTTTGCAAAAAACGACCCCTAAGAGAGGTTGCGAGGGGTTAAGGTATCCGAATACGTTCGGAACCGTGATTTTAAAAAAGCGCATAAATGTATAATTTTCATGATATTTAGTGTCACTAAGATTAGAATACATGTATGAAATTGCTTTAAGAACATTATGACAAAAAAACATTATTTAAATGCAATATTTTGGCAAAAAATTAACTTAGAATAACCTTTGTTCAAAATGTTCTCCTTTTATAAAAATGATTCTATAATAATAATGTTTTGCTTATATAAAGTAAAGACTTCTCCAGAGAGTCTGAACTAGGAGTGTTTTGAAAAATTCACATTATTTTCAGAGTTACCAACCATTGAAATAATTATCGGCGTTTTTTTCTTAAAATTTCTCCCTCTGTTGTAGTAAAATAGGAATAAATCCACTTCTATGTTATATATTTCAAAAGTTCTAGTTCAGCCTCTGTGCAGAGATCCGAGATACATACAGGCAAAATATTATTATAATAGAAGCATTTTTCATAAAAGGAAAGAATTTTGAAAATTGGTCATTCTGTGTTCATTTTTTGTTAAAATATTTTATTTAAATAATTTTTTATTGTAATAATATTCTCAAAACAATTTTATATACGTTTCCTAATCTAAGTGACAGTAAATATCATAAATATTAACCATTTATACGATTTTGAAAAATCACGGTTCCGAACGTAGTCGGATAACTTAAGAGGGTAAAATTCCTGTATTTGAACTGTTAGACCCATGTGCTTGTGATTTTTTTAATATATTTGGTTTTTGCAGTTGAAATTCGCAAAGAACGGGTCTTACGGAAATCGACTTTCGAAGGGATCACGGGGCCTGTTAATAAAACAATTTCCATTTTTGAACAATAAACTCGGACTTGAAATTTGACAAGCATATTTATTTTGTAGAGTACAAATCAACTGAAAATGAGTTTTGAGGGAATGCACTTTGGAGGAGGGCGTTAAGGACACTTAAAAGATCATTCTACTTTAGTTTTAGAAATTTAAGTTCTGTCTTTTTAAAGGAATGGGGAAAATAATAAGAATTGGAGATTTAATGCTAGGACTTAGGCATCAATAATTTATAAATAATGAATATTTATACATTATGAAAATTCTAGCAGTAACGGAAAGTATTCATATAAAACAAATAATATACAGGAGAGTTTATTTGGAAAATTCGACGATTAAAACCAATAATCTAATAAAAATAGAATTTTTTTTCATTTTCAATTCATTATTTGACTTAAAAAATAGTTATTTACTTTAATTTTACACTCAAATTTCCATTAGTATAATTAACATAGCTTCTTCTAATTCTTGTACTTTTAAAACTTAATAGATGTGAGCTTTCATTATCTTAATAGTAATTAATTTCTCTTTTTTACTGCAACTTAACACCCACATTGAACTATGTTTAGTAATATGCGTTGGAGTTTTAATTAATTATTTAGAAAGCCATTCGGTTTGGTTATCAGAATTGTTAAGAGACGAATTCATCTGCTCGTAAAAAGCGTGGGATATTATTCAAGCATTAATTTTTAGATGAAATTAGATAAAACTCCTTCACGCCATATTACAAAAATACCATACAATTTTAATGTTTTAATGTTACAAGTTTAATGTTTTTAGTTCTGTATTTTCCACATTCATCCAATTATTTATGAATTTGATTTAAATGATATGTGATCCGTATAGAATGTAAAGAAAATTGTATGGTCATGTCCTTTAATCTGTTAGACTTCATGTTATATTTTTTATCGTTGCTGTTCTAACAATCAATCAGTGTGTAACATTTTTTAGACACTGAATAAAAGAAAAAGGAAATTACACGATGTTAATTAATTTAACGTCACTTAACATCCTTTAATGAAACTACGGAACTAAACGCTGTCGTACACACAAAATAAAGCTCAACCAGGAAACATCTATTTTGTTGTTTGGAAATTCAGGGAAGAATTAACACTGATGGAGGTTGATGAACGAAGATAAATGTAATGATTTTAATTTAAAGTAGCAGTGGGTAATTTAAATGCTTTTACATCAAGTAATATAAAAAATATAAACAAATATTATCATTTAGGCTGTCTTTGTGAAATGTATGAGAGTTTGAACTAAACGCGAAGCACATTTTTGGACAGAAAAATGTCTCTATTTTCATAAAAAATATTTTAACATTGCTATACTGATACATTTGTTTATGATATAGTGATTTTAAAAATTCAAAATAGTTTATTAATTTTTTTAACATGTTAAAGTATAGTTTATTTAGCGTTACGATATAGGAGAGAAATTGCGAAACACATTTTATAAAGGAAAAAATGCGTCAACCCAAGTAAAAATGAGTAATATGATAAAACAAATGATTTTCTACAGGATAGTGTAGCCAGAATATAATATTAATGCGTGCGTACTTTTTTATCTGAAAAAATATTCCGAATTCGAGTCCTATTCTTTAACATTAACCGAAGGCAGCCTTAAGAAAAAAAAATATTAAAATTCTACGTAATATATATACTACACTGTTCGAATTAATTGACACAAACATTTTTTTTATCTGAGTCGGCTTGTGTTTACCATTTATGTCTCGAACTACCTCAAACCGGTTATATCTGCCCATACGTAATGCGATGCATCGAACTTGACTATAATTTACTATTTTGATTGGTTTTAGTACATCATTATTTCAGTTGTGAGCCTTTCAGTGCAGTAACTGGTGATTATAATTTTTCGTTCCACGTAACACGCGTCACTTTTGGTTGTTCAGAGATAGATATTACTTCGAGAAAACCTTCTAAAGTAATCGTTCTTAAGGACCACACTTCTGTGACTGTGAGAGATATAGCTACGGTAGTTTTTGTGTGGGCAAATCAAGTGTTGCAAGAATTTTAAGAATGTTTCAAAATTGCTGATCATCGTCCCCAAAAAGAAAAGGAAAATGTGTTCTTAAACGGAAAATTATTCCAAAATCTGATAAAATTCTAATAAGAAATAGTAAAATAAATCAAAGTAAGACAAGCACAGACCTTCGAAGGAATTTATTCGATTATGATGTTTAACTGTGCAGAAAAGGGTTCTGAAAGTTACCCGTAAGGCATCAAAACCGAGGAAAAAGCCATTTCCCTCAGAAAACGATGAAAAAGTGTTTAGCAAAGGCCAAAAATACCCATATTGGATTGTTAACGACTAGAAGAAAGTAATTTTCAGTGATGAAACTCATTTATTTGTGTGTTCAAGGATACAAATCAAGTGTAGTTTGACGAAGTGCGGTTTAAGTTCTGCTCCAGATGATATCCAGACTGTAAAACACAATTCTAAACATATGTTTTGGTTTTTTTCACAACAAATTGCACTGGAAGCTTAGTTCTTCTTAAAAGAATGATGAATAACACATAGAAATATTACGCAGTAGAATTTTTCCATTAAAGGAAACATTTGACGGAACATTTCAACATAATTTGGCTTCTTGTCACTATTGGATATTGGTCCAGACTTTTTGCTAGAAAGTAAAATAAAAGTACTTAATTGACCTGGAAATTCACCGTACCTAAATCCTATTAAGAATTTATGACATAGTAACGTTTCTCGCCTCCCAGCTGTGAATCGGCCTCTTAGTGGAAATAATCATCACACGGGCATCCTTTACCTGCATCTCGAAAGTTATTGCGTGGTCTGCCTTGGACCTCCCCCCAACCCCTTGACCTACAAGGGATCCCTTCCCGCCACTAGCAGGATGTAACGAGATGCTAAAAAAGGCGCAGGTCCCTGATCCCCAAATCAGAGATGCTTTGAACCTTCAAAGTGAGCGGACACCGATAGAGAACTCTCCTCTCCCAAGCCACAACATTTGAACTCTAATACTCTTTTAATAAGTTTAATAACTTCAATGTATAATCAGTAAATAATAGCTGTGACATAAATAAACTAAATGTTTATATTATTCAATATCACGCTACCGTTATTTATCTGAAACGTCGCAACTTATCTTAAGGAATCGTTTAGCTAAGATAAGTTGCTCGACAACAGAACAAATGATAAAAAGTGCTAAACAAGTGTGGTTCCTCGATGATGAAGTTAAGGACATGTGCACTACACTAGTGAAGTCAATACCAAGACGAGTTGAAAAGGTAATCTCTGCTACCAGAAGACATACTTCGTACTAATATAGAGAGTTTTCTGTCTACTTAAGGTATATAATGATTAAAAGCTAGGATCTTAGAAAAGTTTTTTTACCATTTATCCTAATTAATCCGAGCAATACAGTAATTACCTTCTATACAGATCAAAATGCTATAGTAAGTATAAAAATTTAATTCTTAGAGGTAAATAAAAACTAATAATTATATTTTAACAAATTTCAAGAATTTAATGTTATATTCTTAAATACGATCATACATCACATTTTAGAGATTATTAAAATAAATGTCATTTCGAGCTTCTTTGCGTGTGCTCGAGATACCTTTTGTAAGAAGCGATAGTAAAACGAAGAAAACATTTTTTACAATTTTTTTTTTCTATACCCTTCTTCAACCTTTTGGTCATAAGTTGACGAGCAGCCTAATACAACATAGAACGATAAAAAAAAAACTCTCAAGCACAGTCCCCAAAATTTTTTAAAAAAATAGTTCAAAACAGTAGGGCATAATTTGAAGTGATCCTCAATCATGGCTACGTTAGGATCACAAAATCGGCAAAAGTTTGAATCTTCCATTCCCATTCTATACAAGAAATCCTGCTAAAAGTCATGACCGGTAGCAAGTCTAAAGCAGCCACGTTTACTGCTCTTTGCAAGTTACCAGAGGTTCTTGTTGACATCAAAAAGGAGCTCCGTTGCGTCTCTGAAGCCTTCTATATATACAGACTGGAACCGTTGACTCTAATGCAGTGCTGGATGTAAAATGCTTGATACACCGCTAAGATAAAAGATTGAGACGGCGTCATTTGAGATCCACAATTGGCTAATAGGGTGAAGGGATGAAAATCAGTTACTACACTCCTGTTTTCGCCAAACGATAGACAGCTTGTAAACTTGAAACGAGTCATATCTGTACATTTTTTTCGATTATGAATCTCAAAACATTAGCCCTCTCCCGGTTTTTCCTGAGCTGAGCTCGGGCAGGCGAGACGTACCATCCTGGCTCATCGCAACTGTAGCTCGGACACTCTGAAAATATACACCGTGCAATCGGTCTTTTCTGAGTTATTCCACATGTTCTTTTTAAGGTTTCGAATAATTGACTAGTACCACTTGGTGGAATTTTCTGCAAAAAGAGAACGTTCTTCTGCTGAGCACACCCCTACCCCTTTCACATTTGCCTGAAAGACACTTGGTTGACTACATTCCTCTAACAGAGAAGAAGACTAATCCAACTCGACAGTGTATTACTTGCTGTTCAAAGAGAGACAGTAAAGGGAAGAAGGTATGAAGAGAAACAAGATTCTACTGTCCATATTGTGATGTTGGGTAATGTGCAACACCGTGTTTTTGAACTGATCATACACGATCAAACTTGGATTAATATTTTCATAATCATTTATGTAAATGCTAAGGATGTAAAAAAATTTGTAATTCAAGATAAAAGCTAGGTGTTCTAAGTTTTATATTAATAATTAGTGAGAATCGACTTCAGAGTTTGACAATTTCTGTCATATAAAAAGCCAACTTTACAGGGAAGTTAATCATTTGTTTAAATAGATTTTTTAATACATTAAATTTTTTTTAGGAAATTGTGTATGTGAATGGTGCTATTATGTTTAAAAAGATATTATATTTGAAAATAAGCATAAAAATTGACATTTCTGGATCCATAATCCAGAAATAAAATGAACCTGGAAGGGCTTAAAAGCAGGGCAAAAAAATAGATTCTCTAATTTCTGTTTCGATATCTCGATGCCTTCCTTCTTACTGTTATTCGATTCACATCAAGGGTTTAAAGACAATTTGAAGACGTCTGTCAGGAATCTGTGGAGATTTGGACTAAATCTAATACAAATAAAAGACTCTTTAAGTCAAATTTAAGCTTTTTAGTAACTGTACAAGTTATAGTTCCAATGGCGTACACAGGCTACTTTCATGGAAAGGAGTTATATTTAAAAAAACACTTAGACGAAAACCTAAATACGTAATCTGCATACTAACAAGTAATATAAAAAAATTCTTAAAGTCAATTCCTAAAAAGGTCAACGACCATGGTTCAAAATTACGTGGACCGTCGCCAAACGCCCTCGTGTAGCTGAACAGTGCGACGGTAATATTCAATCAATCAATCAAACCTACTAAGGTCAACAATGAAAATTTTTATTTTAGTTACTTATTATTAAATACTATAAATATGTATATACATATGATAGAATCAAAAATATTAAGTGGCAAAATATCTTTTAAATTAACATTAAAAATTTTTAACCACATTAAATCTGTACTTAATTTTCTAGTAAAAGTTGAAAATAAAAGGAAAGAATTTATCTTAAAACCAGTGTAAAAGCAATGCTGACGTCTAACTAGCATTGTTTATTTAGGTTAAGTTAAATCTTCATCACAATTTTAATAAAAGCTGTTTCATCCAATGCAGCAATCATCTAGAGGAATAATTTCGACTGAAATGTATCTCTTAAGCTATGCTTAATTAAAATAAAATAATGAATTATAATATTTGAAAAAACTGCATTAACATCGAGTGTCATCCACTACAAGTTTAAAAAAATGTATTTGAACTTGAGTGGATGAATAAAAGGTATTTTATTAACGATGGGAAATTGGAACAAGATACATAAATAAATATATATAGGGAAAGAGTGAAGTAATAACACAGGAATTGTGAAAAATTAAAATCAGTTGGTCTATAAAAGAGCTCTGAACCTCCAAGTCCCCCCTTGTGTACGTCATAGTATAGTTCGAAAATAATGTCCAAGAACTTCAAAGGACGCTATGTCCGCGTAGCCGAGGGGTGGTCATAGTCTTTCACGAACGACATCCATTAGAGCCCAGGTAATGCTAAAGACCTATAGAGAGGCTAACTAATGCACGTTGCATGTGCCGAATCGCAATAAATTCATGCTGGCTTTATGTGAAATTTTGGTAATGTGTTGTCACCGAGAGTTCATGTGTTGTCTTCGTTACTTTATCATGGTTCAAAATTACGAGGTCCGTCACTAGTGTTATGTTACAACTTACCTTTTCTACTAAAAAAGAGATTTTTGATTTATAAAGGCTCAGTCCTCTCTATTCGAGATTCCACCAATAGTCATCGTGTCGTTTAAAAAAGAAACGCTATTAAACAGTCAGTGAATCAAAGTATGTAACTTTTTTTAATAATTTTCTTAATATCTCTAATTTTATAGATACAGCAAAACCGGTTTTTGTACAGTAGATAGGGACCGCATAAAAAGAAACCGCACAACAAAATACGCGAAAACACACACACTTCATAGATATTTACATATAACTAACAATTTTGTCGGAATTCTACAGAAACATTTTTTATGCCACGATGAGTGACCTTATAAAAAAAGTAACATTAAAAAAATATGTCAATTATTTACGAAATTTAAAAGGAAATGCTTACAAACAAAATGAATAATTAAATTACGAATGGAAACTTTTTCAAAACATTAAATTTCTCATTGTACAAATGCATAAATTTTCAAAATGCACGTACATATAATTTCAAAATGCGCGTACGTACGTTTTCCTGCTATCCTCTTTGTTGCAGCTTCCCATCAGGTAGCGCTACAACGTATCAACTCCTGCACCACTCAATCAATCGCCAAGTTGCCAACAGGGTTGCCAAAAATGATGTCAACTTGGCTCTCGCCAACATTTCTCTGTTTCTTTTGAATCGCCATTATAATGTAAGGAACGGTGTTGCTTGCGAATATTACAATTTCAATATAAAATAAATACAACAGAAAGTAATATTAACGTGTTACACATCCAGATATAAATTATTTACATTATTTTAAGTGTTCATTATACAAAATTTCTAACAATGTGTTACTTTTGCTGAGCAGAGATCAACTTAGGAAGATGTTTTCAAAAATCGATCCACAAGAGAGTTACGAGCGTTATAAATTAAAAAAAAATCCCTTTTATCAGCTATTTGATCTACCGACTTAAAATTAAACAAATAAGTGTTTTCTGCTCAACTGAGATATGCACAAAGCTTTTTTTTTGTTTAATTTGCAATTCACGTAAAATTAACTCATTAAAAACTTCTTTATCCTTCTATCGGTATTGTTTAATTTTTTAATTCACCCATGCGAAGAACGGGTATACCAGCTAGTTACCTCTATAAATATAGCTTTGAAACAGTCAGTTATAGGTAGTCCATGATAAGACATCTGATTCCGCTTCAGCAATTACATTGCATCACGGGATTAAATGTAGAAAAGGGAATTTTTTAAACAGTTTATTTTATTTCTTAAATAAATGTATAGTGAAAATTAACTTTTATGTACCGTTAAATCCGGCGTATAACGCGTACCGTCGTATAACGCGCACCTATAATTTCAAGCTGCAATTTTTAATTTTGATGTAAAGAGTGTTTTTTTCCAGGTATAAAAGTTTTAGTTGGCCTTACTTTCCATCAAAACGATCATCAAGCAAGGCGTAGATTCGTCGAATGGGCCCAAAACGAGATTGCCGTTGTTCCCGATTTTCATACGCGAATTTTGTTTAGCGATGAAGCACACTTCTGGTTGAATGGCTACGTCAACAAACAAAACTGCCGCATTTGGAGTGAAGCTAATCCACAAGTGTATGTCGAAACACCGTTACATCCAGAAAAACTGACTGTTTGGTGCGCTTTATGGGCTGGCGGAATCATTGGTCCGTACTTCTTCAAAAACGATGAAGGCCACAACGTTACAGTCAATGGTGATCGGTATAGAGCCATAATTACTAATTTTTTCATTCCTGAATTGAACAATCATGATGTTCAGGAGCTGTGGTTCCAACAAGACGGCGCAACATGTCACACAGCTCGTGCCACAATCGATTTATTGAAAGACACGTTTGGTGACCGCCTAATTTCACGTTTTGGACCTGTGAATTGGCCTTCAAGATCTTGTGATTTAACACCGCTAGACTATTTTCTGTGGGGCTATGTAAAGTCATTGGTCTATGCGGATAAGCCACACACGCTTGACCATTTGGAAGACAACATTCGCCGTGTTATTGCCGATATAGGGCCACAAATGTTGGAAAAAGTCATCGAAAATTGGACGTCCAGATTGGACAACATCCGAGCCAGCCGTGGCAGTCATATGCCAGAAATCATATTTAAAATGTAATGCCACAAGATTATCTTTCGAATAAAAAAAATTCATGTCAATCGAATCGTTGTTAAACATCGTTGTTTTATTGCAATTTAAAGTTCTATACCTCTAAAAAAAACACCCTTTATTATCGTAGTATAACGCACACCCCCTTTTCTACGAAAAAAACTGACGAATCCGAGCGCATTGTTCTTATGTTTTGAAGTCATTATTTGAGATATTATTCGAAGCTTTAGAAAAAATAGAGTACTTCTAGAACAGATATCGGCAATCTTTTAGCTGTGGCGTGCCAAACCAATCTGCCAATATGATTCAGCGTGCTACACAGAAGGACATATTTGAAACAATTCGATTCCTGAAATAAGGTATGCAGAGGTAGAGAATAGAGGTCAATAATATAGAGATTTATAGTTTTATCGTACATTAATTTAGCACCATTTAAAGATATTTCTCAACGTAAAAATACACCGCACAAAATATAACTATTCCTTCACGAAACATAAAAAAATTAAAATTATGCATATATTAGGTGTTTTTAAACATATTAATTAAAATACGAAATACGCAACATAAAATGAAAGTTTTCCTTCAATATATAATTTTGAAGAATAAATATTTTAGCGTAAACTTTGTGTGCACCGCCCTTCTTCATATCTCAACATCAAAGGTAAAAATTGTGACTTGCAATTTGAAACGATTCTGAGCATTCAGTTGTTAAGAAATTTCTACACGGACTCGATATATTGTTCATTTGAGGAAAAAGATTTTTTTATTTTCATCAGTAGAACCAAATGCGGAAAGCAGAATAGATGCAATTTCTCTCTTCAAACAATTTAAGGAGGTCCGGCACGTCCATAAGAGCACATGTTAAATTATGTAAGTTTATGTACCTTTTTCTCAAAAACTACTTCCTTCTTGTAGATAAAATTTTAACAGTACGTTGTGTGGGCTATTAATAACACTTAAACGGAGGGATTTGATATTTTGTA
This sequence comes from Trichonephila clavipes, assembly GCA_019973935.1. NCBI lineage: Eukaryota > Metazoa > Arthropoda > Arachnida > Araneae > Nephilidae > Trichonephila > Trichonephila clavipes. The sequence continues at coordinate 1,410,892 of BMAU01003532.1, forward strand.
CGAAATTAAATTAATTATGAATTTTTTTTAAAAATTTCCAATTTCCCCCAAAAAATTTAGTTTTAAAGAGTCATATCTAAAACACTTTGCTAGATATACCTAATTCCCTCTATTAAAATGTGTACACATGCTAAAAGTCTGCTCACTGAAAATTTGAAAATTATATGAAAAGTAGTTTTTGTGTGAGAAATTAGGTACATAAAAGGAAAAATATTACATTTTGAGAAAACAGGCTTTAAAGTGAAAATTTGTAATTTTTTGAGCATTTACTTTTTTTAATACTTTCCAGAAGCACATGAAGCTTTTTTTTACTCTCTACTCACACAAAAGACTTTTCTTATTTTCTTTTTTTCATTATTTATAGCAGTTTTTTTTTGGGGGGGGAATCTCAAGATAAACACACTTCCGTTGGGCTGCACGAATCCTACGTGTATCCAGTTTTTTGAAGCGTGACACACATGTATAACTTGGTTCAATATCAGAATGCTTTAAGATCATTAATTCTGTTACATGACTCATATTGAAATGTGCAATAGCCATATTTACTCCTAAGTTTAGTTTTTAATTACATAAATGTAGATCTTGGAATCACTGACCATATGGTGTTATTAACTGATTCATTTGGGTTCTAGGTCTATACATGTAAACATTTTCTTAATAACATAGGATCACATAGATCTCTAAGAATTGATTTTATTTAATTCATTATGGTATATAGCACGTATGCGTGTGTTTATGATCATGGTGCCTTTCGTTGCATTCAGCTTCTGTTTTTGAAACTTGCACCAGGCATTTACAATCGCAGGGCACAGTTCATGTTGAGGGCTCTCGTTTGAAGACAGAAGATGAAAATAAACAGCCCAAACAGCAGTTTTCATGCTGTGTAGATGATTGATATTATTTACAATAGCCATACTATAATATCTTTGAATTTTTATATTAAAATGTCGGCGAGTCGGTTACGACCACTTAGGCTTTTTTCCTCACTTAACATTTTTTTTTCTCTGTTTCGCTTTTAAGATCCTAAAAACGCGTACCCATACACTTTTGGATCAGCCCAATACATTGTAATTTTTCCACTTGAACATCATATGGATTCGCGATCATCAGAAAACTATGCAAGGGAAAACACAGGTGCTCCTAGCAGAGCTTCATTTAAAAAATAAATAAAAATACTTCTAATATTCATATTTCCTCATATTATATATCATTTTAAACAGAAACATACGAACTTTTTAAAAATATGAAAAAGTGAAAATTCATAATTTTTTGAAAATTCAAGTGACGGACCCTCTCAATCTCTCCAGCAATGAAATTCAATAATTTACAAAATAGCTGTAAATTTGTCTTTAGAGTTATCTTTCAGATCTTTTCGTAATTCCGTAAGTGTCCATAATTTTGAATATATTTGTCAAATAAAGTTCATTGCAAATTTATCAACTTCCATCCACTCAAAAATTGACGAATTTCTTGAGTAGTGCAGAGTGCCACTGAGAAATGTACCGTGTGTCACAAGTCACGCGTGCTATAGTTTACCAGCCCCTGTTCTAGAACTACAACCCTTTAAGTTCACAAGGAATGTGATTTCTTTTAAATATAAACAATATTTAAACAAATCTAGAAGTCTAATTTTTTTCTATGCTCATCTTTTTTTTATCTTTAAAGTTCACATTTTTATACCCGGCGTAAACTCGCCCCAATAATTTTTGATCTTATTTTTTGTGTTAATGGGTGAGTTTTACACCGGATTTTACGGTATTTTTATTTGATATATAAAATGAAGCTTTTATTTTTTATGGTATTTAAAGAGGCAAATGTGCTTAGCAATACAATGTGGCAACTTATTTAACCCATCTTCACAAAAATAAGACAGGAGAATCATCAAATGATATATTTTTCATGCCAGATAACAGATGGATTAGAAAAAATAAAAAAAATATATTTTTCCCGAAACGATAAATCCAATATGTTAGCATGCCATTCTTCTAGCTACCAGTTACTTGCAAAAAAAGTTCTGTCTTCTAAACACGCCAGTTTCACTCGCCATGACGAAAAGAGAATTTGAAAAGAAATCATTGTTGAAGTAGAAAGAACACTACTGATGCATTCCCATTCGGTGTTATGAAAGATTTTAAATGTTTTTCTTAAAACATCTTCATTGAAAAAATAGTTAACAAAGACAATAAAAAGTAGTTGATAAAAATATCTGAAAATTAAAAACATATATACTCTAGTCAAACACATAATTTTAAAGAATAGAATTGAGAAAAATTATTCGAAATATCAAATGAAATAAATCTCTCTCTCTCTCGTTGCCAAAATAATAATAATAATACATAAATAAAAACCCTGTGGAATAGAATATTCAGTTTTAACAAATATCGTCTGGGTCATACAAAATAATTACATAAACGAAAATCAAAATGTTGTCTGCATCATGAAATAAAAATAAAATAAATTCTTAAATATTAATTTATTCTTACATAAGACTATTTTTAGCTGATTTACATTCAGATTCATTAATGCCATCTGTTATTAATTCTTTTATCAAAAAGTTCAGAATATTTTACATCCGGAGTGGCCAACCCGCAGCAAGCGTGCCCCAGTGTGGCACGGCTGAGTTGCAGCGGTGGCACGCGAAAATAAGTGTAGTTGCGGAAGCCTAGTGGTCAAGGTAATGGACTCGTGGCCGGCGTGTCATGAGTTTGAGCCTAGTACCGCTGAAGACCCGCCGTGTAGGGGGGTGATGTACGTTAAATCTATCGAAGCTCCAACGCCACCTTGGTGTGGTGTGGAAGTTAGAATAGACGGGTGGTTCAGGTGCCGTCCTCGTCACTTGACCATGGTTCAAAATAACGAGATCCGTATCCAAAACCCTTGAGTAGCTGAATAGTGCGACGTTAATATTCACTCACTCACTTCAAATTTACATGATTTAGCAGTCAGATATTGCTGTAGGTTTAGGATCAACATGTTTGAAAAGTTTTCTACTTTGAACATAATAAAATCAGTGGTGTTACCTACACCCCCTCAACCCCCGTATCATAGAGGGGGGGGTCCAGGGTTCTACGGGGTCCAAAGACTGACTGCCACCAAGTACATACCCTTTGTAAAATCCAACTTAGGGGCCCCAAACCTGACTTTGCAGGTGTGCCAAAATTTTCTCCGTTACGCTACTGAATAAAATCAAAATATCGCTCAAAATTAATTGACGTACACCTATAACAAAAACTTTGTTATATCTTTGAGAACTAATTCTAGTATAAATAACTTGTTGAATAAGGCTACTAATTCAAAAACCACATTAAGAAAGTGACTGTTTAATAATTACTTACGAGTAAAGTGTTTCACGTGTTACTCATTCAGAACCTGTAAAAAGTTTATTAATAATAAAATCTAGTTTTTTACTTAACTTTTATATCAAGAGATTAGAGTTTTAAGAATGTTTTTCAATCCATTCGAATGCTTAAAGTTCGTACCACTTCATGAAATACCCAGAGAAGCGGGCGGGTAATGGCGAGGATTTCATATTTTAAGAGCTACTCCCGTATAATGGCTTTTTTTCTGTAAGAAATATTGAGTAAGTTAATATCGATTATCAGTCCTAGGAAATTAATTACAAATTGTTTTTATCTGAAAAAGAAAACCTGATTATTAAATAAATTTAAAATTTAAAAAAGTATGCATATATATAATACAATTCAAATAACAATACACGTATGCAAGAAATAAAAGAATGGATTCTCTCATAATTGACAAAAGAAAACCGTTTTATGTATCTAGTTCATATTATGTATATAAATAAAAATGAATGTTTGGTAAAATGAATGTGTGTGTGTTTGTGTGTCTGTACATCTCTAATGCCTTTGTAAACTGTTCATCTGATTGCAGTGAAACTTCGGAGAATGATTGGATGCATGACAACGAAGCTTTCTGAATTAGTAAAATTTACCTCCAAGGGCCGTTGCGGGGGCTTAAGGGGCGTTAAAGATATGTATTCCCGTTTTTGAACTATTAGACCTATAAACTTGAAACTTTTGGTAGGCATGTTCCTTTCATGGAGCAGAGGTCCTCCATGAAAAATGTTTTTACGAAAAGTAACCTCTAAAGGGCTTTACGTGGGCTTAGGGTGTGTTAGAGATGAGTATTTTCGTTTTTAAACTATTAGACCTACATGCTAGGAATTTGGTATGCCGGTTCCTTTCATGGGGTAGAGTTTCGCAACCATAAATGTTTTGAGAATCGACCCGAAAGGTCCTTGTGAAGTCTTAAGGATCGTTAAAGATAAATATTACCGTTTTTGAACTTTTAAACGAGCAAACATGAAATTTTATTTGCAAGGTTTTTTTAATTGTGATTAATATAGATCCGCTAAGAACGGATTCTACAGAAATTGGCTCTTATATTGGAGAAGGAAGGGGAACAGGGACTAATTTATTAAACAAATTCCGTTATCGTACACCCACTTACCTTAATGAAATTTAGTATGCATGCTACGTTCATTGAATGAAAATTCGCTAAGAAAAGATTTTGTGGGAAACAACGCCTATGGAGGAGAGGGTGGGGTGTATTGATAAAAAAATATCCGTTTTCGAAATACAAGACCTATAGTAATGAAAATTGGTATTTATGTCTCTGTTGTTGAGTTGAAAGGGTCTTACAGAAATCGAATCTCAAAGGTGGTTACTGGAACTCATTTGTAAACAAATTCCATTTTTGATTTATTAGTTTTAGACTTTAAATTTGGCAAGCATGCTTATTTTATTGAGAAGTATATATGAGTAGTATAAATGGATTTTGTGGAAATCCATTTAAGGGGAGATTACAGGACAGAAAATGATAATTCTACTTCAATTATATAAATGATTACTTGGAAGTTATGTCTTTTTTAAATCAAGAATTATAAAAATATTTTGCAATACAATTGAATGCTTAATGCTATGATATCAATAATATATATACATGTAAACAGTATATAATGTTAGAGTCCAATACTATGTAATGTTTATGTCCAATACTATGTAATATATATATGTTTATATATATATATATATATATATATATATATATATGTCATGATTTTTAAGACAGAATCAGATTAAAGTTTAAAAAAGGAGATCTTTATTCAATCGTTTCGACATCTCTTCTGACACTAAGGGCAGGGAGGAAAAAGCACGCCATGGTGGTGGTTTCAGTGGATAACACTTGAAAAACATATGGTAAGTATCGCTGCTTTGAAGAGGGGCTTGCAAGTTAATGCTGACATATGTTGACTATTAAATCTAACGATCTGGAATTAGACATGTTTATTGGCTAGGCCATATGTTCGGAAGAAATAAATGGGTGATTAGTTTGATACGGGAACGGAGAATTATTATTATATTAGTTTATGGGAACGGAGAAAGATGAGTCAAGTGCTAGATAGGGAATTTAATTTTTAATCTAATTTAATTATCCTTACATTTGCCCCCCAATTTTAAAAGGGAGTCATGGCGTGGTTTTTTCTCTCTTTACAAACTTAATCAATTTTCAACAAACACAAAAAAATACATAGTTATTTAGAAAGACATATTACACACAGTAGAAATATTTAAGCAATAGGAATACTAAAATCAAAATGCAATATAATAAACGAAACTATAACAGCAAACACAGTAAGGACACTTCCAACATATCAATTGATAAAAATGAATTTCCATACATATAATTGAAGATTAGCTTGTTTAAATCTATTCGACATCTAGAATAAGAGCTCGCGTTTCCTCCTATTCCTTCATAATAATAGATTCGTATTATAGCTGGTAGATATTTTCAAAAAAAATTATGTTGGAAAATAATATATCAAACAATAAGATAGTAAATATAAAAATACATGAAATCATACAAATGTTAAAATAATAATTTTGTATAAAAATCTACTCTGACGCCATCGTAGTAATACCTTATATTGTTACACACATTTTGAATATATGAAATACATTTTTTAAAAAGATAAAAAAAATATAGACACTAATAAAATGAAATTATTAATAATATGAAAACGGTGTATAACACACAACTTCTATGCACTATCCAACACAATAAACAATGTTTTATTTCATATGCGTTTTATAAAATATAAAAATTATAAGAATATAAGAATATAAGAGCTCTTTTTATTATTTTGAGTCGGAAAAGTGGACTCCCTTCAATAATAACTTTTAGTATTTCTGAAAATTTTCACAATATTCATTGTAACTTAATATCGCATGCAATATTTTGAATCTTTCCGTAACCTTCTAAAAAATACGTTTCATAGACAAAAATTCTTGAGTTTCTCTTGCATCACACATTCACTAATAAAACTGTATCACCTTACTTAATTTTGAACACATCTCTCTGAGAAATCTGCGTCATCAACTCACAGATGTTCAGGGATGCTGATAAGAAACAATGAGAGGTGTACATATCAAACTAAACAAGTTTGTCCTCTTAATGTTTCGAGACATATACAAAATTATAATGATTGTATTCTCCCTTATCCATTGTGTAATATCCAAAAATAAGCTTCAAGTTATTAAATTAATTTTAATTTTAGATAAGGAAAATTTCGAGAAATAGTGAATCCTGATATATGGCCGGTATATCAAAACACACAATTTCAAAATAAAAAAAAAAATTAAATAACATGCAATAAGATTACTGCTGAATAAAATAATTAACAAAACAATTGAATTCAATGGAGAAAAAAGAATACAACTTGACTTTACTTTTGTTTCTTATATTTTATATCAAAATCATACATAGAAACTTTTAAAGACCATCTAAAAAGTCTACCCGTGGGATTTTTGAAATTTTTAAGCCAAACTAATGCATTATGATCGGTATGAACTGTGAAACGAGATCCATGAAGATAGCAATGGAATTTATCTAAACTATCAATTATAGCTAAGCATTCTAATTCAGTTATTGTATAATTAATTTCATAATTTCTTAGTCGTCTCGAGTGGAATGCAATCGGATGTTGATTTCCGTTGGGTTTTTGTTGTTTGAGGATACATGAGATCGCAGTTTTCGATGCATCTACATAAAGATGACAGGGATAATTTGGATTGAATATAGCTAAAATGGGCTTTGAAATTAAGCTGTCTTTAAGTTTTTGAAAAGATTGTTGACATTCTCTGGGGTCCAATTCCAATTTTGATTCTTTTTAAGAGGATTATTTAAGGGCATTCTTAATTTTGCATATTGAGGAATGAATTTATAATAGACATTAATACTACCAAGAAATCTTTGTAAATCCTTTACATTTCTAGGGGGTAAAAGTTTTTTAATTATTTCGATATTTGTATTATTTGGAGTGTATGACCCTTGTTTTATTTCATATCCTAAGAAATCAATTGTATCTTTGCCAAATTTACACTTTGATAATTTTAATTTAATATTTTGTATTCCACAAATTTTAAAAATTTCCTCTAAATGTTTTGCATGTTCTTCAATTGATTCCGAAAATACTATTATATCGTCAAAATAATTTAATGCAAATTTTATTTGGTATTTATTTAAAATCTGTCTAATAGCTCTTTGAAATATAGCTGGAGAATTTTTATATCCAAAAGGCAAACGATTAAATTGAAAAAGACCGTAATTTGATGTAAATGCAAGTTTTTCAGATTTATAATCATCTAATTTAATGTGCCAATAACCACTACATAGGTCGATGGTTGAGAAAAATTTTGCATGTGTTAATTTGTCTAAAACTGCATCTATTCGGAGAATTGGCTCTGCATCTAATTTTGTGATAGCATTTGGCTTTCTGTAATCGATACATAATCTTGTACGAGCATTATCCTCTTTTTTAAAAGCCAATGTTATAGGGGCAGCGTAAGAACTATAAGATGGTTTTATTATTCCTGCTTTCAATAATGCATCTCTAATTGCTTTTTATTTCCGTATCATCTTTAAAAGATGTCCTATATGGTCGATTTGCAATGGGTAATTCTGAGGTAAGTATTATTTTAGGAGAATTACATTTTAACTCGCCCACATCAAACTTATTTTTAGCAAAGACATGTTTATATTTATCAATAATCATATTAATAATATCATAATCACTATTAGGAATTATTTCTATATTAAACACATTATCAGTTTTCTTAGTGATAATTTTATTATTACTAAATTTAAGAGTTTCATTTTCTTTAATATTTTTCTTAGATTCATAATTTTTTAAAATTTGTTTTCCTCTTTGAAAAATTTTATAATCACTAAAATTAATATTTAATTCAAAAATACTCATAGTTTTATTAGAAATTATTAAATATTTCAGTTCTACATTTACTATGAGTAATTTAATATTTTCAATAATTTCTCCTATTTTCAATTGTAAAGTAATTGCCTCACTCACCTCAATTTCTCCATTGATGGTGGCAATTTTTGTTTTGATATACTCTACATTGTGGTATCCCTTGATTTGTGATATTATATTTTTTGGAATAATATTGACACTCTCTCTCTCTTGATCCTGTATCCAAGAGGACATCAACTTGTTTGAAGTTGATTCTTACCTGGATGATCATAAGTTCTCATGTTTGATGAGGTTGGAATACCGTATTATTGTTTTGTGTTCTTTGACGGGGGTAAAAAGTTGGAGCATTGGGTCGCAAAACTGTCGGTCGTTGTGGAAATCGTTGGTTTCTCGGATATAGGGTCGGCCGCTGAAGTGAAAAGGAAGGGTGATGATAAGGTGATGGAAACTGAGGAGAGTATACCTTATATCTTCTATTGGTTATGGTATCCGGATGTTGAGATTGGTCATTTCTCCAATTCCATCCTCCATATTGTTGTCTATGGGTAAATTGATTCGTATGATAAGGTATTCTTGACATTGGATACTTTGGGTATATAACTTCATTCTTACTTGATTTTGATTTTTTCTTGGAAATCTAAGAGTTTCATTTTTTCCTTCAGTTCCTCTTTGTTGCTGCAGCTTTGTAACTGTATTTCTATGGCTCTATTTTCTTTTAATCCTCTTATGATGTAATATTTTTCAGCTTCTTCTTCCATGTTTATCCGGGATGCGATTTCTTTTACTCTGTAGAAATATTCTATGTGGGTCTCTTTTGAGGTTTTTTCTGTTTTAGATAATTGAAGATGAATCTCCGCTGGATTGACTTGTGTTCCGAATTCACGTATTAAATTATTTTTCAGTTCATAAAAACTTTTAGGGATAGATTGTGATTGGATGTAAGTCTTCACAGCTCCATCTACTAACTTGATTATAAATAGGATTTTCTGTTTCTCTGGTATATTGAAGGAATCGCACGCACTTTCAAAATTTCTAATGAATGTTTGGATGGGTATTTCCAGGTTATATTTTTGGAAAAAAGTCTGTAGATCTACAAATCGAATATCATTTTTAATAATGGTTATAGGTTGTTGTAATTTTTCTTCATCAGCATCTAAATTCTCTTCTTGCTTAATTTTAATTTCATTCATTGCTTCCATTTTTGAAGTATGACTTTCTGAAATATTGTTAGGAGAAGAGGATGATTCTATTTCTTTGGCGGTAAGAGCGATGTTCTTTCGGGGATTCCTAGCGCGTTTCTTTTTACGTACCATAGATTAATTCTGGTAACCCAACGTCCTCAGCTAACAAATGTAGAGTGCCGTCAGTCTTCCATAAAATTCTTCATATCAGTTATTACTGCAGTTGGCTTTCGTTTTTATATTAAAATATTTTATAAAAAAGATTAGAGTTTTTTACATTAAGATCGCAGACAAAGATCCTACCGGCTTTAATTCTGTCATGATTTTTAAGACAGAATCAGATTAAAGTTTAAAAAAGGAGATCTTTATTCAATCGTTTCGACATCTCTTCTGACGCTAAGGGCAGGGAGGAAAAGCACGCCATGGTGGTGGTTTCAAGTGGATAACACTTGAAAAACATATGGTAAGTATCGCTGCTTTGAAGAGGGGCTTGCAAGTTAATGCTGACATATGTTGACTATTAAATCTAACGATCTGGAGTTAGACATGTTTATTGGCTAGGCCATAAGTTCGGAAGAAATAAATGGGTGATTAGTTTGATACTTGAATATGGGAACGGAGAAAGATGAGTCAAGTGCTAGATAGGGAATTTAATTTTTAATCTAATTTAATTATCCTTATATATATATATATATATATATATATATATATATATATATGACAGGCCCCAGGCCTGCTGGTTAAATGAGGAGGGCATCATCTTCACAATATTCCTTTATTACGCTTTCATCATATATAATCTAACATGGCGGACCTTTTGCCGCGCAACCGGGTGTTACCAAATACAACATCGCAGCGAGGAGACACCAGCCAAGTCCTTTCTAGTATGCGTTCGCCTTCGTCAGCGCTCGTTGCTCCTTTTAACAGGCTTGTTTACTCATAAATCCTTACGCGATGGTAAAGAGTTCGCTCTATTTTCATTTATTACTTCCTTAATTTTGAACCTAAACTTTTCAAACCTGACAAATTCCCCCCTCCGCTGAAGTCTGGCACAGCCAGATTGGCCAATTCTGACTGGCAAGTCCCCAGGGAAAAAATTATATTTCAATTATATCAAATTCCCCAAATGAAATAAAAATCTAGAAGATATAATAATTGTGTAAAAGAGTGGGCTGGTGAATCCTAACATGTACAAAAAAAAAAAATAGCAATAATGAATAACAAAGTATCAAAAATTTGGTATAAAACTTTGTGTTACATAGAATTGTTTTCTGAAAAATATCACACATCTAATACTTCCACTATGACTATAATAATAGAGGTTAATAAAAAACAACATAAGATAAAGATAATTCACACTAGACATTCAAAAATATAGTAGTACTAAACAAATAACATAAGATCAAGTGGAATTCTCACTAAATGTGCACCAATAGTAAACAATGTTAATAAAGTGATAAATGTTGAAAAGTTACAAGTACTTCAAAATGGTATTGAATGTTGGAATAATGAGTACATAAATACATAGAAGAATAGGTATAGAGTAAATAACATGATTTTAGGAGTAATGGTAAAGTGAGTACATACAAAGAATAGATATAAAATAAGTAACAGCAAAATGAGTTTAGGAATAATGGTAAAGTAAATACATAAAGACATATATGGAGTAACTACAGCAACATGATTTTAGGAGCTCCCAAAAAAGAAAAGATTACATAACTATAACACAGAAATTTATCAAAATAAACACGACATCAACATTATATCAAAATATCACTAGAAATATAAAATGCAAAGAAAAATAAGGGTATTTCAGATATATCAAGTACAGGTAAAAGTTCAATCAATGTAATGTAATGTTTCACAGTCCTGTCTTGGAAAAATCATAGTTCAATGTTCATCATCCAATTATTGTTTATCGCACAGTTCTTTTGTTTATTATTAGAATCTCTACTCAATCAACTCATTTCAAAAACATACAACCATACTAAAATCTTCATAACATCACATACTATATTTTAACTTTCAGAATATACTTATCACAAATAATCACAATGAAATTATTATAACACAATGTATCGTAAAATGACCTCATCACAATGTTTTCATACAGTCCATAATTCAGTTATTTTTTTTTTAAATAGTCTTCAATAATGTGTTCATTATGAATAAAGATACAATACAAATTCAATTACATTAAATTTTGATTTTCATAATGTAAACAAGTCTTAAATTCAAATTTTAGACACAACTTTTATTTATTTATTTATTTATTTTAAATAACAATGCACTTCTTTTAAAATTACAATGCACTTCTTCTTCCCCCCAATGTTTGAGAAAACAAACTCTATAACAAATATAAATAAGAATTTAGCATAAATGGAAATTGGATTTTGAATGAAATGGTTTTAATCTTGTAGAATGAACAATATCTGTTAATTTTCCTGTATATTGATTTGGTTTATCTATTTCATAAGTAACATTTGAGAGTTTTCTGACAACTTTAAAAGGACCATTATAAGGAGATTGAAGTTTACTTGAATTAGGGTATGAGAAATTTTGATATAAGACTAAATCTCCAACTTTAAATTTTGCATCAACATAATGTTTATCATACCTTTGTTTATTTATCTTATGATGCTTAATTGTTCTGTTTACTGCAATTTGTCTAGCTTGTTGTATAGGTGGATAGTTTAATTTTACTTGATTAGGTAATGGCGAATCATATAAAGTTCCAAACATTAAATATGCAGGTGGAAAGCCAGTAACATCATGTGGCGAGTTATTGTATTCATATGTAACTTGTTCTAATAATTTTGTCCAAGGAGTTTTTGTAGTTGAATTAACTTTACATCTTAATTTTGCTACTAATGTCTGATTAACTCTTTCATTCTTTCCATTGCATTGTGGTCTATTTGCTGAAGTTAGTAATTGTCTAATATTATGATGTTTTAAGAATTTCTTAAATTTAGATGAAGTGAATGCAGCATTTCTATCACTTAAAAGTTGTTTTGGGCATTGAATTGAAAAAATTTGTTTTAAGCAATTTGTATAAGTTTCAGAAGTGACACTTTTGGATGGAAATGTCCAAGCATATCTGGTAGCATGATCCAGAACAATATGCAGGTATTTCTTTTGTGAATTATGATAATTAAATCCTCCTACAGTGTCTAGTGAAATCATTTCAAATGGTTCTTCTGCTACAGGAACTTCTTGCAATAATCCATACTTTTTTTTGTGTAGACTTTTTATTCATTTGACATGTTTCACAACATTTAACAAAATTTGAAATGTCTAATATAATGTCTTTCCAGTAGTAAATTGGAGAAATTAATTTTAACATCTTTTTACACCTGGGTGACCAAATTGTTCATGTGCAGTTGTAATTAATTTTTCTCTCAAAGATAACGGTACTACAATTTTAATTAAATTCTTTTTTTAACTGTTAATACATCATTAATTTTTATATATTTTGGATCATTAATGTTCTCTGAATTTTGGTATTTAATAATTTCATCAGTATTTAAAAAATGACAAATGGGTGATATATAATGGCATACAGGGTTCCTCGACAACATGTCTGCTTCAACATTTAATTTACCTTTTATATAAACTATCGAATATTCATACTGAGAAAGTTTTAAACTCCACCGAAATAAACGTCCAGTTAAATGTTTTACACTTTTAAGCCATTGTAAAGCAGCATGTCAGTATGTATTGTGAATTTGGATCCATGTAGGTAACAGTGGAATTTATCTAAGGCATCTATAATTGCTAAACACTCTTTTTCTGAAATTGTATAATTTTTTTTTCATGTTTAAGTAATTGTCTCGAGTGATAAGCTATGGGGTAAAGTGTTCCATCTGGGTGTTGTTGTTTCAAGACTACACCTATTGATTCCTGACTTGCATCACAAAACACATGACATGGATATTGTGAGTTGTATAATTTAAGTATAGGTTTTGATATTAAACAATTCTTTAACTTTTGATAAGCTTCTTGACATTCATGTGACCAATTCCAAATTGCATCTTTTTTAAGTAATTTATTTAATGGTACTCTAAGTTTTGCATAATCTTTAATAAATTTTTGATAAACATTGATGGAACCAAGAAATCTTTGGAGTTCTTTCACATCTTTAGGTGGTACTAATTTTCTTATTGTTTCAATATTTGGATTATTTGGGGAATAATGACCTTGTGTTATTTCATATCCTAAAAATTTTATTTTTTCCTGTGCAAACTGACATTTTGATTTTTTAAGTTTAATGTTTTCTTTTTACAAATTTGAAATATTGTATCTAAATGAGTTAAATGCTCTTCCCATGATTGTGAGAAAATTATTATATCATCAAAATAGTTTAAAGCAAAAGTTAACTGATATTTTTGTAAAATTTGTCTTATAGTTCTTTGGAAAACAGCTGGTGAATTTTTCCAGCCAAATGGAAGTCTTAACCATTCATAGAGTCCAAAATTAGTTGTGAAAGCCAGTTTCTCTGCGTCTTTTTCATGAATTTTAATGTGCCAATAACCACTTGTTAAGTCGAGCGTAGAGAAAAATTTAGCATGAGTTAAATTATCAATTACAAAGTCTATCAAAGGTACAGGGGTGGAATCTTTTCGTGTGATTTCATTTAGTTTTCTATAATCGATACATAATCTTGATCTTTTCCCTTCATCCTTTTTGTATGCTAAAGTTACAGGGGCAGCATATGGGCTATGGGAGGGTCTAATAAAACCTGCTTTTAACAATTCTTCTATTTGTGTTTGTATTTCTTTAGATTCTTGTTGACTGTTTCTATAAGGGCGTAAACTTATAGGAAGGTCTGAAATTAAATGAATTCTTTGTGGCTCTAAATTGATACAACCTACATCATATTTATTTTGTGAAAATATGGTTTGAAATTTGTCAAGAAGTTGGGTTAAATCTCCCCATTGCTCACTAGTTTGTTTTGGTACTGTGTCCTCAACAACCATGGCTGGGTTAAACAATCTTTTCAGATCAGCTTCAGGGCTGTCTGGTACTTGATCTAAACCTTTATTATTCTTAACGTTAATATTATCTTCATTATTTGCATTATAGTAGTTCATATCTTGATCATTATTAAGAGTTTTACAATATGTCCCATGATATGTTCTCAACTCACCAATACACTTATTTACAAATTTAATATTACTTAAATTTTTACCACATTGAAAAATACACATGTTACGAATACTAATGTCAAGCTTAAATAAATGTAAATATTCAAGTCCTAAAATAATATAAGGCAATTTAGTATCAATTACAAACAAATCTATTTGCTTAGATATACATCCAATATTCATATAAACTTTAATTATACCTTTGGGTTGAATAGTCCCACAAGTTTGATTTATTTTTACAAGTTTGATGCTATTTTTTATAATTTTAATATTTTTTAATTGTTTAGATAAATTTACTGGAATTAATGACACATTGCTTCCTGTGTCAATTAGAGTACAAAAGTGCTTGGAACATACCATTGAATCAATAATTAGTTGTCATCCTTGCCTCTGGTTATTTTCGTTTCTGGGCGAGTACAGATTATGTCTATTCTGTTGTACAAACTGCCTAGGTTGACTGTTGTACTGTTGATTTCCACTGAATCTCATCATGTGCGATTGATGTGGCTGTCCATGATTTCCTCTTGACTGAAATCGATTCTGTGCATCAGTTCCTCTGTGTACACTACCGTATGCGTGATTCCATCGGGTATAACTTCCAGTATCTACCGGTTTTCGGTCTGCGCTGTCCGGTGTTACTGCGATTAATTGTCGCATCGTTGAGATCCATTCGCAGGGTGTCGAAATCTTCTATATAACTAGGAACTTTTGATAGTGCGTGGGACTCGATAATGTCATATGTTCCACAATTGAACTGTCATCATAATTTAGTTTCTTCCCCAACGAAAGTTTTTCCGTAAAAAAGGAAATTAATTCTTTAGTATCGTTTAGTTTTAATTTGTGAAATTTTCGAATATCCTCTTGTTTTGTCGCATCGAACACCGTCATTAATAGTTCTTTACTTTCTTTGTAAGACTTTTCAAATAATTGGTTTTCATACCAAAATTTTAAATAGACTCCCGTGATATATCTAGGAATATTTTGCTTCTTCCATTGTTCGTCTTTTTGATATTCCAAACATTGTTGATCAAAACAGTCCAAAAAACTTTTACAACTACTAAACTTATTAAGATCAAATTCAGGAAAAAAGAAGGGTTCTTTGGATGTGTTGACTGGTGACTCCTGCCGGAAAGAGTCGTCCTCCATGGTAGTATCGTTTTCAATGCAGTCGCTCGTTCGAAAAAAAAATTTGTTGAAGTTCATTCCATTGGTTTCCTCGCGTATTTTGCAATACTTTAAATCATCCTGCCGGCTCTTGACAGGCCCCAGGCCTGCTGGTTAAATGAGGAGGGCATCATCTTCACAATATTCCTTTATTACGCTTTCATCATATATAATCTAACATGGCGGACCTTTTGCCGCGCAACCGGGTGTTACCAAATACAACATCGCAGCGAGGAGACACCAGCCAAGTCCTTTCTAGTATGCGTTCGCCTTCGTCAGCGCTCGTTGCTCCTTTTAACAGGCTTGTTTACTCATAAATCCTTACGCGATGGTAAAGAGTTCGCTCTATTTTCATTTATTACTTCCTTAATTTTGAACCTAAACTTTTCAAACCTGACATATATATAAGGATAATTAAATTATAAGGATAATTATATATATATATATTATTGATATCTTAGCATTAAGCATTCAATTGTACTGAAAAATGTTTTTATAATTCTTAATTTATACTATAAAAGGCGCTGTGAAAGCGCGGCTATATAAAGATGTAGTGGTACGCCCGCAGGCACTCGAGAGAAGCCTGCTGCGAGTTACCATATTACCGAGAGTTCTATTTAGCGAATGATATTAGTATATCTGCAAGTGTTTAATAAAGTCTTGCTATATTTGTAAGGAAGTGCGGAAGTCAATGATTTGAGTAGTGAGTTATTCCGTCCTGCCCAAAACGCGAAATCACTACACATGTGTGCTTGATTCGAGTGAGTCCACAACAATACTTTCATATAACATCATGAAATACCCAACGAAGCAGGCGGGTAACGACTAGTTTATTATATAATTACTCTTTTTAATTAAAAAGCTAATTCTAGTCATTAAAAGATGACTAAAATTCAAAGTTTACTCGAAAAATGTAAAATATATTTAATCTAAAAGCTATTCCTATTAGTTTTATTCACGCTAAAAAAGAAAAGAAAATAATAATCCCCCTTCTTAAACACAACAAAAAATTGATTCTAAACCCGCCACACTCACAAATAAAATTTAAATTTAAATTTTGGGAGAAGAAACAGCGTTTTTTATAGAAATAGCTATTTGTGCAATGCTTTTTATACCTATATTTTACTTTCGAATAATTATTTAGTTCATTTAATTCTGATGATTTTTTTCATGGTGTTGCAATTTTTACAAACAAAAGTGTATATATTTTAACTATCCTGAACATGCTAAAAATTAAATATTATGCTAATAATTATGCTTTACATGCTAAAAACTAAAAAGAAAATTTTTCTGCGAATTAACAATTATTAATATTACTTTATTTGTAATAGATAAAAAAACTGTAAAAATATCCAGAATGTATCGATAGATGCGAACTATTGTGTTTCCTTTGATTCTTCTTACAAATATTTCCCCAATCCATAAAGTCCATAAAATATTGCAAATCATGTGAGTGCTATAGTTAAATATAAATTATTATTTGCCGTAAACATATTTTAAAATGTTACTCTACAAATTATCCCGTTTTATTTGAGTGGTGCAGCAAAATATTTTAAACTACTGATTCAATTACAATTATTTTAGTGAAACATTTTTGTTTTGTTTTTTCGAACTCCTTAGAAAGCACTTTTTGAAGGTTATATTTGTTCACAGAAATACAGAAATATATAAAAATGTCATTTCAAATATGAAAAGGAAATTTTTAATCAATGCTTAACTTAATTCGAAGAAAGCGCTTAAAATTATAACTTCAGTTTTTTTCAAAGGTAGAAAGATTTCCTAGTTTCAAAAGATTCACATTATTTTTCACATATTTTAAATTAAAAGTTTAAATGATGCACCTAAATTTCTTATTATTTTCAAAGCGTGACTTAAGCTTTTACAAATCTTTTACTGTATGTAAGTTTTGAAATCGGGAAACTTGTAAAAGCGTGGGTGGTTTAAAATGTAACATCGGAATAGTTATCTGTATTAACATTTCACACAAAAATTAATTTCGTTCTCAGAGTATACATTTTCTGTATTTTAATTTCTTGCAGAGAAATTTAATACTTTAGTTCTGAAAAATTGTAGCATTTGAAATGTTTCAAAGTTATGTATTTTTGTTGCTTTAAAAGGAACGGAATTATTTTTCTATATAAGTTCTTTTAAAGATTAAAATTTTTCCTTGCATTTCATGGCTAAATGTTGTAACATTTTGGATAAAAGAAATCAAAAAGATGCAAAATGTCATTAATTTAAATATATTTAAGTCCAAAACCTTGCTTTATCCCTAACTATTTTATCAATAAATGTAATATAAAATGCATTAAAAATTTTCCTGTAAATTGTTTTGTAATGAAATAATTAAAATAACTAATCAGCGAACAAAGTAATACGTAAAATGTTATACAGTTAATATAGTTCTTAAATATTTTTTTAAAAATAAAAAATATTTAATAAGGAATAAAGAAAAGTTATAATAATTGTAAAAAGGTTCACAAAATATATATTACGTAGAGTAAAAAGTTTTCAGCCGAACAAAATCTTGTAAAATGATAAATACATATAAAATAAGCAAAGCTAATGCGTATAGTAATCTCCATTTAAATCTACTGTAGTCTGCCAATGTTCTGATAACTTTTCAATCCCTTCTGTGAAGAGATTTTGGGTGCGCGAGTCCAAAAATCGATCAACGTCATTTATGACCTCATCATTTGAAGGGGAGATTGTGCTATCAAGATGTAGCTGCAGATGTGAAAACTGATAATCCGAAGGTGCCATGTCAGGGCTGTATGGTTGATGAGATGCATCAAATTTCACTCCAATGTGTAGAGTCCAGTCGGTCATTGTACTAACATGTGGCTGGGCGTTATCTTGATGGAAGAGAACCACCTTGCTTCTGAACTATTTTTTTTTGTTTTCGCGAATGGCATCACTAACTTTGACTAGCATATTGATGTATACTTCATTGTTGATAATCTGTCACTGTTCAGGTACTCTTTATAAATAACTGCAGGACAACCCCTCCAGATACAGAAGAGCACCTTCTTGTTCGCGTCCGTCTTGTAACTGAACCTGATGATTCCCTGGGTGCGGACCACCCTCTTTAACGGCTTGTATTGTTGCAGTACATACATTTTTCATCACAGGTCACAACTTTGTCAAGAATTTTCTCTTTCCTTTGATCTCTGAGCAGAGCCAAACAAGCCGCTTTTCTCTTGATTTTATCTGCAGCAGTCAATTCGTGAGGCTCCCAGTGGTTTAACTGAAACGTTAGATTTATGAATTTGAGGTCATTAACCATTTTTTTGACAAACGTCAAGAGCTAACGCAATAGTTCGTGTTGAAACATTTCTGTCTTGATCAATGATTTGCTTTATAAAACCTTATAGGTTGACCAGAACATAGTTAATCTTCAATGTCGAAAATTTCAGTTTTAAACTTTCGAAATCAAACTTTTACTGCATTTTAAGAAACAGTATTGAAACCTAAACTTGCACGCATTTTTGTGTCATTCAGTTACACTGTATTTATTTCGGAACTCGTAGTACATAATCCTTCTGATCCGTTGGCATGATAGCTCCATTTTAAACACTTTTTGGTGCACAAGATAATAAAGTTTTGACAAACAAATTACACCATCGTATAGCTCCAACTTTTTAATTTAAAATGCAAAAACCCGTTTGGAGAA
This sequence comes from Trichonephila clavipes, assembly GCA_019973935.1. NCBI lineage: Eukaryota > Metazoa > Arthropoda > Arachnida > Araneae > Nephilidae > Trichonephila > Trichonephila clavipes. Next base: position 1,430,341 of record BMAU01003532.1, read on the forward strand.
AGGTAAACTACCACGGGAATGGCAGCTGTTGATGCGGAGGTATCTCTCATTGACGGAAAACTTTTTTTTCTCAACCTGATATTAAAATGCTCTATATAATTGTCTTCCTCATCGACCTGCAATTTCAACCTTTAACTCTAACACACACCAACTGACTGCTTTAACACAATTCAGTGTCAAATTGAAATTGCGGAGCTTATTTCATATGGTTGGACTGTGGCATTAAAGTGGGTCCCAAGTCATGTTGGGATTCCCGGTAATGAGAGCAGACTAAAAACCTCAGCAGGGAGCCAGGTCGTCTCTAACTGGAAGTCCCCTTGACCCTCAGAACAGTAATGAGCATTGTATCTACATACATTGCAAATGAATTGCCATGACCCAAAAAATCAAAAGCCTTGGAAAGCCATGGAAAACCCTGGTCACTGCGGGTCCTATCCCGAGGCATTTGGAGAGAGTGGAGGCCGTTGCCCACTTTCGTCTAACCACCGGACATGACTTTTGGGTAGTATACCTTGTAACGAACATTATTTCGACACTAGTTGATGACGTCAGAGACCAAGAGCGGATAGTGTTACTACCTGAGATAGTAGGATAGAAAGGTTTCCTTTAATCTATTCCCCCAACGCGCGTTCCGAGATAGACTCCTCTAAAAGGACATGAGCGAGGACCGTTTTGAGGTTCCCGGTTGGAAGCAGAGAGGAAAACCGTGCTCTGAGTGTAAGATAGCGATTTAGACGTTCTTGTAAATAAACTTATATATTTATATCTCTAGCCTGACTGTGTGTTTCCGTATCCAATACTACGTCACAACCTCAACTGGCTTGGTTTGACCACTGACGAGGCCTGCCCACTCTGCGGCCAAGCCAGGATGAATGGCGACCACCGTCTCTAATGCACTGAACTTGATTAATAATAGTACCGACCGTCGGTACTGGGAGGCTCAGGGTTATATTGTCAAGAAGCCAAGCACGGTGGTTGGATAAATGTGTAATACATAACTTAAAAAATATATAATTAATTAGTACTGTAATTGTTGCTATATTTATATCCTTATGAAACATTGTGTGTGTCTGAGATCTTTATTTATGTCGCAATACAAAGAAACACGAGGGTATTGGCGAGGGATCTCATAATTTCGAGCCACACTCAAGTGACGAGGAAGGCATCTGAGTTGGCACCCCTCTTCAAAGAATCGCACCATGCCAAAGGAAGGTTGAGCCTCTACAGGTTTAACGTGTATCAGATCCTCTACACGGTGGGCCTTTAGTGGCGCCAAGGCTCGAATTTATGACTTTACGGACACGAATTCGTGACGATGATTACTAGGCAATCAAGGCTACAATATGGTGAACCTCAACACTAAAATTTCAAGCCATTTGCCATATTATTATTGCATTTCTACCATTAAGCAGAACTAATTAATAGGATTTATATACTTTATATACAGTCGGATGTCTATTTAACGAAATCGTTAAATCCCGAAAAAAGTTCGCTATGTGGAAAATTCATTAAATAAATACTCATCTTTTAACATTCTTCTGCTCTTGGCTCGAAGAAAAAGTTCGCAAAATATAAAAATTCACACAAAAAAAGTTCGTTAAACGGAGGTTCGACTGTGCTTTTATCTACTGTGTTGCGATTTTCTAAATTAAGTATACTGAAATATATGAATTTTTACGTCCTTTTTGAAAATATTTTATCTCTCTCTCAAATATTGTTACTTTTCACTTAAGAAAATGCTTCAGATTATACATCAAATGTTTTATATTAACTACCATATAAATAACAAAAAATAAGAGCTGAATAATGGTAGAAGTACAAAAACATAAGCCGTTCAAGTTTTTAATGCGTATATTTTTATAAAAAATACGACAATCTTAGAAAATAAATTTTTATTTTCGTATTTTCAAACTTAATATATATAAGTAGTTTATATTTTTCTGCTGAGACGCTAGCATCGTTGAAGAAAATTACAAGAACTTTCAAAGCTGTTCGATATGAAAAATTGGGAGAAATTGAATGTAAACTTCAACAGAGATAGAGAAATCACCGTTTTGCCAGAAAAATAAATCTCATAAAGAAATAGCTAGAATTCTCAATATCTCGAGAAATATATTATTGCTTTCAAGAAAAATTTTCGAAAGAAACATTCAAATGGTTGAAGACAATGCCTCAATTTCAAAAAGTCGAACCATGCATTGTTAGATTCACCAAAGAATATCAATATCCCTAACCGCATCAGGTATTTGATGCAATATATGATACTGTTAGATTTATTGACAATATATGTGACTAGAGTATTTGATATCTGTTGGAGATTTTTTTCCTGTAGGAAACATACATAAAATGCGAAAATAACAGAAAATCATGGAAGCTGTTAATAAAAACTTTTAGCTAACCATTCTCAGTATTTAGATAGTGATCTAGTACGTAGGCTATATCATTACACCTTAGGGCGGATTGAAAAAATTTTGTTCAGAATTTCAAAATTGAACTGTGCGGGAAAAAAATGTTCTGTAGTATATAGATCAAGAAAAAAATAAAATAATAAAATTTTTATGTTAAGGGCTACCCCAAAAGGGGATGAAGTTTAGATATTTGAGTTTTTTTCCCAATTCCTTAAAATACATTTTTTTAAGCTTGCAGTGGATGACACTTGATGTTAATAGTTTTTTCAAATATTAATTCATTAATTATTTTTAATTTTGCGTTATTTCGGGCGAAGTTGCAACTAGTACCAACAGATGGCTCCAATAAGTGTTTCTAACGAATTTTTTCTTGGCTACAAATGTATTTTTTTAAACTTGTAGTGGATGACACTTGATGTTGATACTGTTTTTTTTGCAATATTAATTCATTAATTAAATTTAATTAACTAAAATAAATATTTTCTTTGTTGACCTAGGTAGTAATTGACTTGTAAAAAGCATTTTTTTTATATTACTTGTTTTTATTGTAAAAAACTAAAGAACTTCTTACTCAAAAAAAATAAACAAACAAGTAGTTCGGTATTTTTTTACCGTTACTGAGTTGAGAGAACACCTACTAAAGAGTTACAAGAAAGAAAAAGCTCACATCAAGTACATTTAACAGCTTTTTTAATATTAAATTTTTAAGAAGTCTATTGTATGCGAAATTGCAATGCGTAGTATAGAGGAAGATGATACAGAAACCTTGGATTGAATTGATTCGACGGTGCAGGGAGAAAGCTTTGGTCTTATGAAGTGTTGCAATGTACAGTGGTGCGCAAAATTGTGAATACTTTTTTTAAATTATGTTTTTGTAAGTTTGTACGCTTATAGAAAATTCTTCGTTGCACAAAATGCTAAGTATTTTATATCATTAAAAAAATTTAATACGGAATTCAATAGAAAATAGAAAATTCAAGTATTTGCAACACAAAGAAAGTTATGCTGCGATAGCTGTCGATATGCATTTAATACTGATACTAACAGTGAGTTATCAGAGCTTAGTGAGGTTGCTTTTATTCTTTATTACAGCTTCACATAGATGTTTCATTGAACTGAAAATAGTTTGAGGCTCTTCCTACGTTATTACATGATGCCAGGAAACAATTATATCCTCAATTAGTACATTTTATGTCATGTGTACCTCATTTGGACAAGAGTTTTCAAACGGTGCCGCAAGTTTCCGATAGGATTGAGGTCAGGACTGTTCCTGGTCAGGATAACAATGATATTTAGTCAAAAAGCAATGACATCAAATAAATGAGTAGATTGGACACATGTGTGACGAGAAAGTGGTATTTCATTTTTTTAAATTACATAACAGGTGGGTAGTTAACTGACTACATCTTGAGACTGGATGTTTTGTTTAAGATGTCAAGAGACAAATTTAAAAAAACAAAACAGGAAAAGGCCGAAAAAGGTACACCACATCTGTTGCTGACAGAAAAAAAATACTATTTTTCAGAGATAAAAGAATTTCATGGGCATCCATCAAAGAGATCTGAGTGATGCTGGTGTTTCTGTCTGTTCAAAAAATATCAAGAGTATATTAGCAAATTCAAGACTAAAAGGTAGAATTCCATGAAAAATTTTGTATCTCAATTTACAGCAGGGCTAAAAGGGACTACAGTGGGCAATGGAACTCATTAATTGGAAAAATGATTATTGGTCACAAATTATATGGAGGGATGATTCTAAAATATCGTTATTCGGTAGTAATAGCCTAAAATATGTAAGACGAAAAATAGCAGAAGTGCTTCATCTTGACTGCATCCAAGCAACTGTGAAGTACCCGCATAGTTTTATCATTTAGTCATGCATATCAGCACATTCTATCGGTCGACTTCATATCACCGATGGGACACTGAATGTCATAAAATACATTGACACCATTCTAGAACCTAAACATCTGCCTTCCATCAGGGATCTATTTACCAACAATGTTTCATTTATTTTTCAGCAAGATTCTGCTCCTTGCCACTGTAACGTTTGAAAGAATAACGGTAGCGTATTCTTGGTTAATTTAAATGTGGAATTTATTTACGTCACAACTATTGAATATTATTTACAGAATGATACATTAAAGTTATGAAACTTAATTATAGATTGTTAGAGTCCACTATTTTGTGAGAGGAGGATTCGTTGGCCACCACTCCCGTGTAAGTTCAAAGCATCTCTCCTCTCTCATCTTCCGGTCGACGGTATTCGATTCCTCGGGGGTCAAAAAGGGGTTGCGCTGCATCTGCAAGATGCACGTGTGGGTGTCGGGTCCACCAAAGATTTTGACCGCTGCTGGGAGTGGCTACGTTACAGCTCTCGCCCTCTCTTATAGAACTTTTCCGTTGAGAAAAGTTTAATGGAATGATGATGACAACTGACAGATTACCGACACATCCCTTCATCAAGCACCACTATATTTCTGAGCTGCAATTTTAACTACTAAAGAAAACGCTGAACTAAATTTGGAATTACTTATTTCTAGTGAGTGAGTGTTCTTGCTAGGGAACTTACACAAATCCATATTACGAAAATGATCAATAGCAATGTAATAAAACACACTATAACATTAAATAAAAATACAAACACTCCTATCACAATGCCTATTATCAATTATACTAACAACATGTTACATCAAATGCTAGTGTAAGACCTTACACATAAAATATTCTTCGCCACAATACTTAAGAAAAATTATACTAACGACATGTTGATATTTTATGCGAAATGTACAACCTTACACACAAAATATTTTTCACAATATGCCTCTTGCGTAAACTAAATACTCATTTTAAAACCCTATACACAAAATTAAGCATATTAATACATTTGCTTTTCATGGCTTTATCTTTTGACACCCATCTCCATTCGATATGATATACAGTACTAGTAAATAAATAAAATTAATACAATTATTAACCTTTAACTAAAAAAAACACTATAAGCAACAATTATTATTCATGAGCAAGAGAACATTGTTAACAATTCCTAATTATCTATCACTGATCTGCTGAGACTATCTGCATTTTTGTGACTTTTACCCGACCGATGTACATTTCTAAAATTATATGGTTGCAAAGCCAAAGCCCATCGCATCAATCTAGGGTTAGAACTAACGTTTCTATTCAACCACATCAACGGGTTGTGATCGGTCATAACTAAAAAGGAATTTCCATCTAAGTAATAATGTAACCTTTTAATTGCGAAAACAATACTAGCACATTCCTTCTCCGTCGTACAATAACGCTTCTCTACCTGTGAAAATTTCTTACTCAGGTAAAGGATTGGATGCTCCTCACCTTGTTCAGTTAATTGAGTTAAAACTGCTCCCATACCTGCGTTTGAAGCGTCCGTTTGAACAATGAATTCTCGTTCAAAATTTGGCGCGTACAAGACGGGCTTATCAATTAGTTTCCCTTTTAGTTCTCGAAATGCGTTTTCACACTCGGTCGTCCACGTAATTTCTCCCTTCTTTGCTCTTCCCTTCAACGCGTCCGTCAACGGAGCAGCGATTACCGAGAACAGATTGCTATATTTTTGATAATAACCTGCTAGATCTAAGAAGGCACGTATTTGGGTTTTCGTGTGAGGGGTAGGGAACTCCAGAACAGCCTGAACTTTGATCTCGGAAGGGGTGCGAAAACCCTGACCCACAATGTGACCCAAAAATTTGACATTTTGTTGCGCAAACTTACACTTTGAAGGTTTTATAGTTAACTTAGCTCTCTTTATTATCTGCAGAACCGTTTCCATATGTTTAAGGTGTGACTCCCAAGTATCTGAGAAATTTGCGATATCATCTAGATACGGGACACAACGAAATCCTCTAGTCCATTGAGTAATTCAGCCATGAGTTTACTAAAGAAATATGGAGCATTCTTTAATCCGAAACTCATCCTTAGGGGTCTGTATGTACCAAAGCTAGTACAGTAGGCTGCGTATTGCTGTGCAGTTTTACTCAAAGGTATTTGCCAATATCCCTTAGATAGGTCTAAGACGGTAATAAATTTAGCCGCCGATACTTTTTCTACGCTTTCTTCGATATTCGGAAGAGGAAAATATTCCGTTCTAATGATCCCGTTTAATTTACTGTAATCAATACATGGACGAGGTTCTTTCCCAGCTACCTCAACTAAAATCATAGGGGACATGTGATCCGATTCTCCTACCTCAATGATTCCTAATTTTAACATTCGGTTAATTTCGTTTTTTAAGATTTCATTTTGTCGGTGCGACATTCAATAGGGCTTCGTCCTAACTGGTTGATCGCTAACTAACTGGATTTCGTGTTCAACCAGATTAGTTAAACCGGGATTGTTTGAAAAACATTTAGAGTATTTATTTAATAATTCGCGCAGTCGATCCATTTGTTTGTCGTGAAGGTGTTTGTTTAACTCGTTAGCTTGGATTACGTCCTCGAAATCATAAACGGGAGAATTGTTTTCTAAGTACGGGATTTCTAATTCCTGGTCTGCGAGTGAGTTTGGTGTTTCATCATTAATAATTACGTTAACGTGCTCTGGCCTTTTGTAATATGGTTTTAGCATATTTATGTGATAGATCTGAGATATTTCGCGTCTGCCGGGGATTTCGACTAAATAGTTCGTTTCCAAAATTTTATTTAAAATTGTCCCAGGACCTATCCACTGCACTGCTAATTTATTTGCTCTGGATGTAGCTAACACTAGGACTAAATCTCCATCCTTAAATTCACGTTTTACTGCGTTTTTATCATACCAAGTTTTCCGCTTAACTTGAATTTCCTCCATTTTATTTATAGCTACTTCTTGACATCTTTTTATTCTATTTATTAACTTAAACATATATTCAGTGACGAGATCACCTTCTTCTTCCGGTTCCATCCAATATTCCATTACTAAAGTTTCTGAGGTTCGCAAATTTTTCCCATTTACCAACTCTAACGGTATATACCCTGTACTTTCGTGAGATACAGTCCGTAACGCTAAAAGAATTGACGGAAGATGCTTGTCCCATTCGGAGCCTGCATCTAAACATAAGACTCGTAAGAGTCGTTTCAACGTTCGATGAAAACGCTCAACAGGGTTACTCTGTGGATGATACACAGAACTATGCCTGACAAGTATTCCGAATCTTTCAAAAAACTCGGTAGTCAGAGCACTAGTAAAAGAAGTACCCTGGTCACATTGTATTTCACGGGGAAACCTCATCCGACTAAAGATGTTTTAAAATGTGAAATTATTATTTTTAATTGTTTTTTTCTGATTCTACTGTCCCGTGTAGGTAGATTCCTATTATTAACATTTTTTTCTCCATCTAATAGCTATCCACCCTATTATATATGTGATTCAAACAAAACTGTGTAAGAATTACAAAACGAATAATATAATATGCAAGGTAAATTTTTGCAGATGGTATGGTTCCTATTAAGGTATCTGAATTAATTGAATACACTCGTAATCAACCATGGTGGTGTGAAAATAAAAAAAATTACAACTTTAACTTCAATATTTTCCTTTGTTTTTCTTAACAATTCTCAAAACTAATGGCATTTCTAACATATCTTAAAAACTAATAAATTTCACCATACGTTTTAAATAATACGGGACAGGAAATAAAGCACAAGTTTTATTGTTGGAGAAATACTTTTTTATTTCCATGTGTTTTTAGAAAAAAGTTGTAAATTTATAGAAAAGAAAGGCATTCTTTACACATACCAGCTGGGCTGAAAAGTTCGTAGGCTAGCAGAGAAAAAAAATTTTTTTTGATAGAATTTGATTTTATTATTCATTATAGTTCCCTTCGAGGGCGATACAAGGATTATAGCGGCCATACAATTTTTCGATACCATTTTTATTGTACGGTTTGTCTTCAGCCTTAAAATAGGCTTCAGTTTCGGCGATTGCCTCTTCATCGGCGCAAAAATTCTGTCCAGCGAGCATCCTCTTGAGGTCTGAGAACAGAAAAAAGTTGCTGGGGGCCAGATCTGGATTGTACGGTGGATGCAGAAGCAATTCGAAGCCCAATTCATCCAATTTTGTCATCGATTTCATTGGTTTGTGATACGGTGCATTGTCTTGATGAAACAGCACTTTCTTTTTCTTCAAATGTGGCCGCTTTTCCGCGATTTCGTCTTTTAAACGTTCCAATAACGCTACTTAATAGCCACTGATTATGGTTTTCCCTTTTTAAGATAGACAATAAATATTATAACATGAGTATCCCAGAATACTGATGCCATAACCTTGCCAGCCGACTTTTGCGTCTTTCCACACTTTGGAGTTGGTTCATCACGTGCAGTCCACTCGGTGGACTGTCGATTGGACTCCGGTGTGAAATAATGGAGCCATGTTTCATCCATCGTCACATATCGGCGCAAAAATTCAGATTTATTACGATTGAACAGCTCCGAACACTGCTTAGAATCATCGATTCGTTTTTGTTTCGGGTCGATTGTGAGCTCGCGCGGCACCCACTTTGAACAGAGCTTTCGCATATCCAAATATTCGTTCCCGATATGACCAACGCGTTCCTTTGACATCTTTAGGTTCTCAGCTATCTCAATCAACTTCACTTTACGGTTATCAAAAATTATTTTGTGGACTTTTTTGATGTTTTCGTCGGTAACAGCCTCTTTGGGGTGTCTACTGCGTGCATCGTCCTCGGTGCTCATTTCGCCTCGTTTAAATTTAGCGAACCACTTCTCTACGGTTGATTTCCCTGGTGAAAAGTCCGAATAATGTTTATCAAGCCAATCCTTGGTTTCAACAGTATTTTTTTCGCCAAAAAGCAATGCTTTATTAACACACGAAATTCCTTTTTATCCATTTTTTCAAAGTAACAAAAGTTCTTTCACTAAAAATGCTATAACTCAGATACTAATACTGCAACAGCTGTCAAATTTATACATGCGTCTTTTTAAGGTCAGGGCTACCTAAAATTCATATGGGTTTGATACTATTAGCGACATCTATGTGTCAGCCTACGTACTTTTCAGCCCGCCTGTTATTTTTATCCATAACTTACTTGCATTAAAAAGTGTTCATAGATTTAGATTTCATTCTATTTATCATTTTACTTTATAATTTGAGCGCAAAGAATTCTATAATTTGAGTGCAATTCTGATTTGCTGCATTAGAATTCTGTGTAGAGTGTTAACCGCTAAGTTTAAATTTCACTAAAAAATTTACTACAAATATTCCAGCATCCAAAAAAATATTGCATATTTAAAAATACTTTAGAAATTTTTGTGTTTATAATTGCTAATAAGCCTGAAACCCATAAAAGGTGTTCAAAAATTCAATTTTAAAAAATTTTCCTTTGAAAGCAGTCGGTTTCATAAATGCGTTTCCTTTTAAACTGAAAAATGTTACTTAAAAGAAAAGCAGAGGTAATTTATAAACGGGAACTGAAGCGAAATTATGACCTTGATCCATTTGTGAAAATGGGGATTCCATACAATGGGCTCAATTTATGAGACGTCATAATCGCATGATAGTGAAAGCCACGTGATTCTAGCCAATCAATTCAAAAACTTTCTAGTGTTTCCAGCTAATCAATTCACGCACTCCGGCGTTGCCAAGTTTTGCTCTTTGCAGAAATTTTCTTTCAAAAAGTACATATGTATGCAAAATGCGTTTTATTTAAATGTATAAGCATAAAAATATGATTTTTTTACTTAAAAGAATCTTTTTGAAGAATTTTTTATTTTCCAAACATTTAAACATCTTTATCCAAATAGGAAATTTGAAATTTTATCTGACAAGGAGAGGGCACGACTAAGAAAATTCATTTGGGTTCGAGACTTAGAGTAATAGTAGTACTCCTTTAGGATGTTCAACACACACAAAATAATTCTGCCGAATGGCCAGTCAATTCAGAGAAATCAGCCTTCGAAATTCATGCTTAGCTTTTATACAATTAAATTTTGATTTTCCGCAACGAGTTCGTAGCTTGATTAGTAAATCGCCTGCTTACTATCCGCGACATCAGGGTTCGATTCCACGCAATCAACTATTTTTTTTTCAATTCATTTAATTACTTTTTAAAATTAAATAGATTTATTTATGAAAGGTTTATTAAATATTAAATGATATTTTTTGTAATTATTTTGTATTTTATAAAGTAAAAAAATTACTGTAATTATATAAATAATTATATTACATTTTATATAAATATATTTTGTATTAATACATAATATTTATAATAAAATGTGTAATAAATATTAAATGATATTTTACAAAAAAATTAGTTACAAATAATTTTTTAAAGTGAAATACAATATATTTTAAATAAAATATTATATATAATATAAAATAAAACATAAAGTATGTTATTTTTATTAAATTAATTATTTTATAATTAATATAATAAAAAATGTCTTTTTTACATATTATTAATTTAATTATTTAATTATTTTATAAATTTATAAAATATTTAATAAGTTCTTTTCAAATAAGTTTATTTAATTTCAAAAAGTTTATTTGAATAATTTTAATAAATTTATTTTATAATTTCTATAATAAATTAATTATAATTTGAATAATTAATAATAATTTTAATAATAAATTAATAATTTTTATAAATTAATAATATTTCTTATTAATACTAATGCTTAATAAGAGTTAATTAGTTATAATAAATAGTAATTAATTAATTAATTATAATAAATAGTAATTAATTAGTTAATTTTAATAAATAGTCATTAATTTAGTAATTTTAATTATTAATAATTTTCATTAATACTTATTTTAAATATTTTAATTAACAATAATTTTATATATTTTAAATTAATAATAATTTTAATTATTAATAATTTTAAATGTTTTTGACTTTAATACTTTTAAATAATTTAAGTTATATATTTTTAATTTTTTTTACTTTATAAAATACAAAATAATTAAAAAATATCATTTAATATTTAATAAACCTTTCATAAATAAATTTATTTAATTTTAAAAAAAATTAAATGAATTGAAGAAAAAAAGTTGATCGCGTGGAATCGAATTCTGACCTCGTGCATAAGTAAGCAGATGATTTACCAATCAATCAACGAACTCGTTGCGGAAAATTAAAATTTAATTGTATAAAAGCTAAGCATGAATTTCGAAGGCTTTTTTTCTCCGAATGGACTGGCCATTCGGCGGAATTACATTGAGGGGTGAACAACCTAAAGGAGTACTACTATTACATCAAGTCTTGATCACAAATGAATTTCCGTAGTCGTGGCCTCCCCTTGTAAGTTATACAAATAGAACAACAAGTACAATTAGTTTAATGTTTGTTTTGACTTCAATGAAGAACACGTGTTTGTCTTTATCACGTGACGTCATGAACTGAGCCCATTGGAAGATAGAAAAAATTAAAGGTAGAAGATGTTTATTTAAACAATGTACACCACTTTGTTGAGAAAGGAATTATTTCATATTGTATACGTATATCGTTTATTATCAGCGAGATTAAGAGTAATATGCTTAAATGCTAAATTAAATGAGTGAAATACTAAATTAAAAATTCATGGCGGGCGCCAACTATTTTTGATCTAACAAATATATAAAAATAATATTCATATTTATAAAACATGTTCATTTATTAATTTTATAATTTATAAATTTAATTACAGAACAAAGTTATTATTAATCTTACATAAATACAGAAGAATGTTTGTAAGTGTTTTAAAGATGGTGGCAAGTGCAACGACATATTTTTTATATAAAATTATTTTAATGGGATATTTGGGTTGCAATATCATCTGCAATTTTTTCATAATCGATCATATACGACGAATTACCCGCTCTTAAACAGTTATCTAAATGTGCATCCGTACGCTGTGATCAATATTTAGATTTTAAATATGTCATATTTGAAAAAAGGGCTCACAGTATGAAAATATTTTTAGAGCGCATTTTCTCAAAATAGGGAAACTTTCCTCAGTAACTAATTTCCAAATTGATTTATCAACATAATGTGATTTAAAAACAATATCATTTTGCAAATTAATTATTTCCATTTCTAAGTCCTGCATGTTAGTAACATCGAAATAATTTGAAATTTTGGAAGGCAAATCAGGTTCATGAACACTGAAGGGATTGACGAAAAATGGAATTACTAATTCTAACGGTAGAAAATCTTGAAATCTCGACGAAAATTCGATTATTAATGTATCAATGGTTTTATGTACGATGTAGTCTTAAATTCATCAACACTCAAATTTAAATTTTCAATTATTCGTTTGAAATTTTGAAAGTGAGACAAGGAATTTTTCAACAAATGCGCTTTTAACAATTCCAACTTACATTTGAAAGAATTAACTGCGCTAATCATATCAGCAATATGGGAATTCTTCCCCTGCAGTTTTAAATTTAATTCATTAAACTTCATCGTCATATCTACCAAAAATCCAAGATCCAAAACAACCAATTTTTATTTTCCAATTCTTCTTAAACCTCATTTCTCGAAGCAACAAATTCTTTTACTTGAAGTAAAAGGTTAATGAAGCGTTCAAGAACTTTACCGCGAGTGAGCCACCTCACTTCAGTATTAAGAAGTAAGTCTTTAAATTCAGTGTTTTCGTTCTCTAAAAATAATTTGAACAACCTGTGTTGTGTCGCTTTAGCTTTAATCGAATTAATAGTTTTAGTAACAATTGACATAATATGGTTAAAATTAATTGTTTTTGCAAATAACATTTTTTGGTGAATAAGGCAATGATACGCAACAAATTTAGGAAATAAAGGATATTTTCTACATAAACCAATAAAACCGTTATCCTTACCAGTCATTGCTCGTGCACCATCCGTAGTAATTGATGATAATTTTTGTAATGGTAACTTATTTTCAATTGCAAACATTTTGAACAATGAAAATATGTCCTTTCCTTGGGTACGGGCTGTTAACAGAAGAATTTTCAAAAATTCTTCTTTTGTAGAGAAGTCATCAAACACCATTTTAACGGATATTGCCAATTGTGCTGTATCGACTGCATCAGTTGATTCATCCAGTTGTATTGAAAAAATTTCACAGGTCTCCACATCATTTGCTAATTTTGCTTCCAAATTGCTTGCTATTAATTCGATTCTTCTTGTTGCGGTTCTAGCTGATAATTGTAACATATTAATAGTTCCCAATACTTCCGTCTTGTTTTTGAAGTCGTCAAAAAGAGAATCAACCGCTACTAGCATAGCTTCTTTCATTATTTACGCGTTAATAAAAGGTTTTTTCTTCTTTGCCAGTAAATGTGCAACTTTAATCGATGCTACGGTTGCTGCTTTCGATTGTTGTTTGGGTCTTGTAAAAATACTTTGTTGCTTTGTAATTGACGATTTTAAGGATAGCATTTTCCTTTTACGTAGTTCTGATTTCAATGGATACTTAGAATTAAATTTGTCATGTAAACTCTTAAAATGTTTTTCTATGTTACTTTTTTAAGCAACGCAACGCTCTTATTACATAGTAAACATACGCATTTACCGTTGTATTCGATGAAAAAAAAAACTCTTCTTCCCACTCGGCATTGAAATAATAAGTACGTTTTCCTTTCGATGAGTCCATAGTAGGGACGGCATAAACCTGTGACAAACTCTCTTGATCTATGCTCTCTTGTGTACTGACTACTACTGACATGATTGCTCAGTTCATTTCAGTTCAACGCGTAAGCGCGTCACCGTTGACGTACAGTAGATTCTAGGAATTTTAAAATTTGCGTTTTGAATTTCTTGTCTAAATTAACAATAGTTTAAGGGCGCACTAAAATTTATTGAAAGGCACAGTGGCCGACCTCTGCTTTAGAGTAATAATTTGAATTTTTAAGAAAAAATAGCATTTGATTTTTCACAGTATTTCTAAGTTGATATAGATAAAATACAAATAACTTGTAATAAAGTATTTCGTTAGTACAAAGATTAATAGCTATTATATTTGAAATTTTGTTACTTACGTATTAGACCGTCGAAAATTCGCCAAATTGAAGTACGTCACCAAAAGCTGTCATTACGAATAATTGCAGCCAAAATTTATTCAATGGACGCCTTTTACTCTTATAATCACACAAATAATCAAAATGATCTCAAAATAAAAAAAATAATATCTAGAAAATTTTCAGAAATTAAATACATTTTAAAAGTTCAACCAGCTTCGATTATTTGCAGAACAATTATTTTTCTCCTCCAGAACAGATACAGAATAATTGCAAAAGATGCCAACTTATGCAGCATAACTTTACCAACAGACGATTATGTGTGTATCAGCGAATAAATTAAATAATCCGATAAATTAAAGTTACAAGAATTATATATATATATATATATATTGCATCAAAGCAGAAGATAACACGAAATAGAATTTTCAACCTAAACAATTTCAATTATTAACTGTATAATTTATGTCGTGATTTAAAAACAGGTTCAAAATAGAGAAAAGATATTTAAATAGAACTAAATATATTGAACAATATATAGTCTTGTAAGCGCGAACAAGTTTATTGTGTTTGTACATGCGTGGGAATGTGTTTCCACAATTGGCTGCATATCGTGGTATTTGGCGAAGTTTTTTCATTTGACGAATTAGTCAATTGTATAATATATTAGAGGTGAAATTTTTTCAGGAAAATGCATAGTGCAGACTTTGATTATATATATTGAAAGAATTGCTTTAATTTTATTTATTCCACTTGGAATACTTTCTAAATGTAAAACGTTAAGCGAAACTTTTAATACATCTAATAAGAGAGAAGTTCTGTTCAGTTCAGGTTTTGTGGCATATGGTACAACAAAGGCTATTAAAATATAAGAGAGAAACGGAAAAATTAAAATTTTGGTAATTATCTGTTTCGCCGGTGCAATTATCGCCAAGTAGATTTTATTGGCTAAAACACACAATCTATACATTAAAATAAATAAAATGCTAGTTCTCCGAACTTCCGGTTTAAATAATTAATTCAAGCATTTAAA
This sequence comes from Trichonephila clavipes, assembly GCA_019973935.1. Lineage (NCBI taxonomy): Eukaryota > Metazoa > Arthropoda > Arachnida > Araneae > Nephilidae > Trichonephila > Trichonephila clavipes. Next base: position 1,445,732 of record BMAU01003532.1, read on the forward strand.
ATGCATAGTATTTTTAATACTTCTTTCTTATATTGAATGTAAATAAGTTCTCAACATGTCAGTTGAATTGCTGGTACGGTTGTAAATGAACAGAAGTGAAGCAATTTCTTATCTTTATAGAGAGAAGCAAGTAATCCCAAAAGAGAAGAAAAAAAATACTTATTGAAAATATTTTTTAAAACACAAATGCTTATTATCATTGACCACAATAAATTCAACTTTGCTTTTTTTAAATCCACAAAAAACTGACTTAAAAAAAGCTGTTTCACGAAGAGGAATCTCAAAGACAGATCACACGAAATGTTTCATCGTAATCCTGACTACAAAATAAGTTTGGATATTTTATTAGACCTTTGAGACCCGATATCTGACATGAATATTTATCATTTATGCAAATTCGTGTGTAAGTATGTTTCGATGGGGAACTTCTGACATTTTTTTACTCTGCTTTTTCAATTCTTCCCAGTGGTACAATAATAGGAACACGGAAAAAGTGGAATCTAAATGGTTAATTTAAGAAATGGGTTAAAGTAACAAGGAATAAAGGCTACAATCTTCAGTTTTTGTGTTTGATCTATCTAAGCAAAGTGAAATACAAATATGTTTCAGTATAAGATTATCTAATGCATAATTTTTAAAAATATATATTCAGCATCTATAAAGTTACTAAAATTTATATCCTCATTTTCTCATGCATATTTAAAATGTAACGTTTGATTTAAAGTGCATAGTATTTTTAAAAAAATTTTATTCGTATTTAAACATAAAATAAACAGGTACTCCTATTTACTAACGATAAAGCCTACTAATGTAGAGTCTGAACATGCATTTTCTTCGGCAAGACAATTTTTAACAAAAACAAGTAATATATAAAGAAAAATTAAATCAATTCCTATCTAGATCAACAGAGAAAAATTTTATTTTAGCTACTTTTTATTAAATAGTTACAATTAATATAAATATGTATATACATATGACAGAATCACAACATTAAGTGGTAATTAATTTTTATTCATTTTTATTAAACTATTATATTGTCATCCAAAACAATTCTGTATATAAAATTTCAGTCAACGGAATTAGTTGTAATCAATTAGCTTTTATTAGACATATTTAAATTATTGTATTGTCATCCAAAATAATCATGTATATAAAACTTCAACTCAATTGAGCGCTTTAAAATGTAAAGGGTGTTTTTTTAGAGGTATAGAACTTTAAATTGCAATAAAACAACGATGTATTATTCGATTGACATGATTTTTTTTTATTCGAAAGATAATCTTGTGGCATTACATTTTAAATATGATCAAGCAAGGCGTAGATTCGTCGAATGGGCCCCAAACGAGATTGCCGTTGTTCCCGATTTTCATAAGCGAATTTTGTTTAGCGATGAAGCGCACTTCTGGTTCAATGGCTACGTCAACAAACAAAACTGCCGCATTTGGAGTGAAGCTAATCTACAAGTGTATGTCGAAACACCGTTACATCCAGAAAAACTGACTGTTTGGTGCGCTTTATGGGCTGGCGGAATCATTGGTCCGTACTTCTTCAAAAACGATGAAGGCCACAACGTTACAGTCAATGGTGATCAGTATAGAGCCATGATTACTAACTTTTTCATTCCTGAATTGAACAACCATGATGTCCAGGAGCTGTGGTTCCAACAAGATGGCGCAACATGTCACACAGCTCGTGCCATAATCGATTTATTGAAAGACACGTTTGGTGACCGCCTAATTTCACGTTTTGGACCTGTGAATTGGCCTCCAAGATCTTGTGATTTTACACCGCTAGACTATTTTCTGTGGGGCTATGTAAAGTCATTGGTCTATGCGGATAAGCCACAAACGCTTGATCATTTGGAAGACAACATTCGCCGTGTTATTGCCGATATACGGCCACAAATGTTGGAAAAAGTCATCGAAAATTGGACGTCCAGATTGGACTACATCCGAGCCAGCCGTGGCAGTCCTATGCCAGAAATCATATTTAAAATGTAATGCCACAAGATTATCTTTCGAATAAAAAAATCATGTCAATCGAATAATACATCGTTGTTTTATTGCAATTTAAAGTTCTATACCTCTAAAAAAACACCCTTTATTTTATTAACGTTTGAAAATTCTACCAAGATAAATAAATAAATATATAGAGAGTGCGAGCTATAATAGTAGGAATTGAATAAGAAACCATTTGAATTATAAACTCTGAACGAGCTGTGTTTTTTTGATACCTTATATACAGAAACACAAGAATTGAAGAAATGTTTTTTTATTTCATTATGTTCTATTTTTATTTGTTTTTTTATGATGAATACAGTTTTGTTTGGATTTATTTCAATAAAAAATAATATTAAACCAATGTCTAATATGCAACTTCAACTATGCTAATCTGTAAGAATTTTTAACAAATAGTCCTATTCCCCCAATCCCGGGATTTAAACAGTAAAATCCCGAAATCTCGGGAAGGAAAATACAACACGGGATTGTAAACTCTAGTTTCCGTGGAAACCCCTCATAGTTTCCAGAGTTCTGTGAGTCGACATAGTTTGAAGACCACTGCTCGACAACAAACGAGAATATATATTTAACCGTTCTATTTAATATTTAGTAGAGAAAGAGAAAAACTAAATTTAGCTTCAAATAATAAAACTAGCATACATTGGTTGACATCTGTCTCTCATAATAACCTGATCCTATGCTAAGGCACTCAATCAATAAACCCATTACGTAAAAACAAAAAAATAAATCATTTTTCCATTCTTTCGCACCAGGAAGTATTTTGCTGAAACATGAAGCGTAACCGTAACTCTCCACTCCCCCCCTTTTTTTTAGAAAAATGATGTAGAAGGATCTTTTTTTTTTTCTCTCTTTATGTATTGCAATTCAATTTTCAGCTGAAATCGGCTAGAAAGAATTAAATGAACTAGAATACAGATTCCCAAACTTTTTGTTTTCACCATCCAATACCTAATATAAAAAATGATAATGCCTTTTTAATTTGTCCCATTAAATCGTTTAATATTGTTAAATAGCAATTAATGTTAGAGAATTTTATTGTTGTCTGCATGAACTATTTTTTAGTAGTTGAAAATATGACACATTTTTGTCAATGTGCATCTTACTCAAATAATTTTGTAGTCCATAAAGATTCATTACTTCATTTGAAAATACTTTTTGGCACATTAAACAGACAGGTAATGATATCTTAGAAGACTGAATAAAATATTTCAAATGTTCAATTCTGAACTGTATCGTACGATATCTCTTCATAGGTTCAGATGCGATGGAATAATACAATTTTCCAAACTATTCACAGCGTAGACGATTTAACTTGAAATAACTACTTTTGTATACATTGTCACTTGTTTATGTATTTCCGACTGACTATTATTGATAACACATTTCAAAAAACAATTAAGATTTATTTAGATATCACTTCTCTTTAAATAGGGTGTCCCCGAATATCATGAACAAACTTGGAGGGGAGGTAGGGAATATCGTGAGGAGCCATATTGGGCGGAAAGGATAGGTGACGACGCTATACGTGAGTTCGCAAGGTCGGCTGATGTGGTTTCCTCATTTCAGACATGGACAACGTGCGATAAACATGAATAGTTATACGAACGCCGAGTTGGCGGATATCCACTTCATCCACGGTCTAGCCAACGGGAATGGACGTGTTGCTGTTCGGTTGTATAGGGAAAAATATCCAACGAGACGGCAACCGAATCATCAAATGTTCGCTCGAGTGCATCAGAACCTGGAAACTATCAGGGTCACGATTGAAAAACAAGCCGTTCAATTTTAAAATGGACCTGGTGGTACGAGTATCCATCGCTTCTGCTACGATCTGAAACGTCTGGTATTTTCGAAGATGTCCGCCAATCCACGTCACGTCGGCGTCGTGCGAGCATACACGTCAATGGTAGGCAATTTCAAACACCTCCTATGATGCTTTAATTCAATACTTTCAATTTTATACTGTTTTTTGCTTTGTTTTTGCAATAAAGCGTTTTGCACTGCATTCTGTGTTGTGGCCTTCCTGTCCTTGTGTCTTTGTCTCGTTAGGGTTACGTTTCTCCCTCTACCCTATGCTTTCTCATGTAATTATGACTCCTGGGGATGTTATTTATCTCCCCTCCAAGTTTGTACATGGCATTCGGGGACACCCTGTAGAACTAAAATCCAGTTAACTCTAGAGTTTTTAGCGATATCATTGAACACTTGCAGTGAACAAGTTTCTGAAGGCAATCATATTGTGAGTGTTTAACAGCGTCGCACCTTAAACCAACACGAAGGCTACTGGCAACGGACCTCATAATTTTGAGCCTCGGGCAAGTGGCAAACATGCTACTTGAGCTGACACAACACTCTCTAAACTTCCTTACCGTGCTAATGTGAGGACTTTGAGTCACGACAAATTCAACATTCATCAGCCCTTCTACAGGAGCTTATGTACGTGCAGGTGGAAGACGATTTATGTTACTAGCCCTATCACACGTATACGTATTTGGAGCAATTTTCCTTGAAAGCAACCATTCTGAGCAATTTCTATGTAACTGCCATAGCAACGGTTCCGAACAATTTTTCCTAGTGATGAAAATTGTTCCGAAAAAAATTGCTTGTAATCCAAGCCAATGAGGTTTTTCGGCTTCCTGCGTCATAAACAAAATGGCGATAAAGATGGCAGCCTCGGCTCCATCAGATGCATTGGAAATGGCGTATAATATTTTAAACATAATGGTGATCTATTTCTGTAAACGATCGTCAACAAAATCGCGAGCAGAATAAAAGAAATCATATTGGATCTTCGTTTACCAAAACTAAAAATTTAGTGGGTAATTTTTCAATGTGAAGATAGGGTGCGGCCTAACGTTAGAGCGTATCATTTTGTTTAAGGCAGTGCTTCTCAAACTTTCAATACTGGCGCCCCCCTTATCAATCACAATTTTTATCGCGCCCCCCTTATACATTAATTATATACTGAATGCAACGATAATGCACTTTTTTTTTACGCTAAAGCAATAATCTTAATTATATACCGTACAAATTCATGACATAAGTTTTAAATTTTGTATATGTTGCTTTTAAGCAAAAAAAAAAAAAAAAAAAAAAATTAAGTAATAGGATAATTATTATGTTATTTTTCCTTTCTCTAATTTTTAAATTGGAACATATTGCAAAATGCGGTGGCTGCTTAGAAGACAAAATATAGATATCTGCTTTTTTTTAGAAAGAACTCAGTGGGTCAATTTCTAATCATAAGCATTCCTTTGAAAAATTTGCTCTGTAAGACAAGCCCATGGAAGTCGCTAATACTTATTTAACTTGTTCTTAATTTAGCATTAATTAATTAGTTATAAAATACTTTGTGAAGCACTGATACATTAAAAGTATATCGGATGAAGTACCCGCTATTTGCACGAGTTCATTTATAAGAAAATAAAACATTATTGATATAATCGCTGAATTTTAAGGAGCGTAAAGCCAAGTGCGCGACAATGTTTACAAAAATGTAAAATGATTTTTTTAAATCATTGCTCAAATTATAATTAGTTTTAAGCGAACTGTAATTTTAAGCCTCACAGAATTAGCATTTAGAATTGATGTTGAATAATGAACAATAATATAAAATTCCGATGAGAAATAATTGTATTATTTTTAATATTTAAAGTGAAAAGACTTCAAAATGTTTTAAACCTGGAGCAGGCACGCACTCGATACTAATGGTCGAGTGGGGTTATTGAGCCACCCCAATTTTTTTTTATAATTACTTTTATAGTACAAAATAAAAATCGTAATTCCAGTGAATAATTTAATTAAGAGAAAATACACTCACCTACTTTCAAGAACACAGAAAATATTTCGGAAAAAAAGTTTATCACACCGGGAACTTAGTCAAAACAAGTACCTTAAGATTGTAAAAAAACGTTTGTCACTCCCAAAAAAGAGGGAGATATGTGACAAATATATTTTAGTTCACACGTTAAGACTGTCAAACAGGAGGATAGTGTCAGAGCCATTGGTAACAATTAAACAGTTCTGCCAGAATTACCAATTTCGTGCACTCTGTGCTCGGCGTGACAGCTCCGGAATAAAAGTGTATTTATTACAATATGGATGTTCAAAAAAATTATGTAAAACGTTTTTCATTGTGCTTTTTTATATGTTTGGAAATAACTCATAGAAATAAATCTTGGCCAAGTAATTCTTCAAAGAGCTCTCTGTGCTTTTCCAAAAATCATAAAAATATTTTACAAGGAAAAAATCGCTGCAGAAATAGTTTATTTGCAACTTCCCTAAATGAAAAAACAAATACATAAGAGCAGGGACGTAACTAACCGTACAAGTAGGTTCGAAGGTCAAACCGCAGCAACTACATTCTGCTGCCTATAGCTGATGACAATAATATAACAGTGATGAATTTTTTATCTTCCTAAGATTTTTTTTCGATTATGGGTCTGGGTTTTGTTTTTTCTCATTTTGCTTTGAAAAGAAACCGTAATAGAAGTAGAAGCTTTAATTTTTTTATGACGTAATATCGCAGATATATAAATTATATCAGTGTAAATGTGTATTTTTTATTATGTCAGAAAGTATTTTGTTTTACTTCATTCCAGTAAATAAATTTTTTTAATCTTTTATTTTCGATATGCTCGCGCCCCCCTTGTACGTTTATGTAATATCGCAGATATATAAATTATATCAGTGTAAATGTGTATTTTTTATTATGTCAAAGTATTTTGTTTTACTTCATTCCAGTAAATAAATTTTTTTAATCGTTTATTTTCGATATGCTCGCGCCCCCCAGGGGGCGCGCCCCACAGTTTGAGAAACACTGGTTTAAGGCAACCCTTCACCCTTGCAGCTTCTTGAAAAATTTCCCCGAAGCGGTTGTTCCAAATGCGTGTGTGATAAGCAAAAAATGGATGGATCATGTGAATTTGGCACGACGAGAATCTACCATATTTTTTATTGATAATTTTTAAAAAGTACTGTTGCGTAGATCACAATTCATAGATTTTTTACTATGTCAATTACAAAGTACAAAACGGTTCTTCATGAATGATGTAATTCATGAACGAAAACATTCCTCTTAACCACTTCCCAGTTTTACCCGAACGCCACTCGGGCACTGGCATTGGCCCTTTGTCTGATTTTCCCAAGCTCCACTCGGGCAACATTTTTTTCTACTCTAATCATCTTATTTGCCCGTATTGTTTACTCGTTTAGTGTGTAAAGCTTCTAACGGATGTCTCTAATAGTTCAGTAAAGTTAGGATTACCAAAAAATGTCTTAGTAGGTTTCAAGGTTAGGTTTTACTGCATTCTTTTAGACTAGATAAGGCGGGAATTTTCTTTTAACTAGATCGGAGTACCACAAGTAACAAACACCTTTTCTCAAAATTTTGGAGCTTAAAATAGAAGAAAAATGAGTGATTATGAGAGGCTTACACAACAAAATAATTCTGATATTGACTGAGATAGTGAGTTTGAAATTTCTGTAAATGATTTTGGAAGTAATGAAAGTTTGTTATCTCGGACTTCTCTTGTAATGTAGATAGAATGGATCGTCATCTCACAAATTATCCAATAACAACAAAAAAAGGCAATAAATAATACAAAAAGATATTCTTCCACCTTTTAGATACATCATTGTGGAATGCTTGCGATTTATATCAGAAAATCGGAGGAAAATTATCTCATTTGAATTTCAGGCTTGATATTATAGATCGCTTTATTGAAAGACATGGGGCAGTAAATGATAAAAAAGAACGACCAGGAATTCTACCCAGTTTCTTACGATTGCCAGAAAAAAACTTGTTAGAAGTGATTCCTCCCACCGACAAAAAATTGAGACTAACAAGGCAATGTTTTGAGGGTTGTACGAAAAGAAAAGATTTTGGAAAAAGAGTTATTTAATTTTATTCTCTTGCTAAATTTTAACCAATATTAGCTTGGATATATAGTAAATGAAAGTTTTTTACTGCACTTGATCTCGACTCAGAATTACAATGTCGTCACCAAAAAATTTCATTAAGTTATGAAAATAAAAATGAAGTCAACTTTAAGCGTATTTTGTTCCATCTTGTAGTTTCTGATTTCAATTTTATGAATTTGTAAATTTTTCGATAGGCATTTAACATTCGCAAGGGAGAGTATAAATTTCTTTCTTTCGTAATACCATTTTAAAACTACACATTTTTTTTAAAAAAAAATATTAACTGTGTGTAAATATACTGACATAAAGATTTTATAAATCAAGCTTTTATTTATGTTCAAATAATAACTGTATCACACACAAAAAGAAGTATTAAAACTTTTTCACTTTTTACAACAGCCTTTATTGCGTGTATTCACAAAAATAAGTCCACAGTTCATAACAAATGACAAACATCCAGAGAAATTTGCAATAAAATTTTTCCATTTATATAAAACATTCAAACAGCTAACACGACAAGAAACGTATACATGTTACGCATGCACAGCATACAACAGATTTTCACATTGCGTACATCAAAATGAAAACCGGATAAAATTTGAAGCATTAATCATCTGACATAGTGCAAATATCGAAAACAGTGAGTGACATTTGACTATTTTATCGTATGATCAAGAGTGCAACTGTATATCAGTGGATTAATACATATTATTTGAAAACATATTTAATTCAACCAATAAAAAAACAAGATTTATTGCGATATTTACGAATTATACCGTTGAATCAAAAGACATCGCCAAATGCCGTGATATGCAGCCAATAATTGAAACCATTCCCGCACACATTTTCGAATTCAATAATAAGAATGATGACAACATTTGGCGACATTTTTTTGAATTGGCGTTGTCTTTGGTTAGGAGAAAAGGATCGACGGTATAATGTGTTTATATATTTATCTCTTGTAAAATCAAACTAACCTTTTGATATAATTTGTTCAAAGCCATATTAGTCTTTTCAGAATAATTCTTTGATCAAAATTTGTCATTTTCTAATCGTATCATAATACATCGATCGTCAGATAACTCATGTAAGGAACTTTAATTTGTAAAAATTAATCATGTAATCAGAAAACTTCCAGACTTCACTGACGTTAATTAATTTAAAAAAAAAATGAATTTTTGTTCTTCAAAAAAAAATTGGAATTTGATTTGCAAAAATTGGTTTTGTAGCGGTATCTAAATAAACCAGCAATAGCCACCGGACAGAGGTGAGCACTTTTGTCTAGTAGTTATGTTACTGGGCTGCAAACAAGAGTGTCGTGGGTTGTGTCCTCCAGATAAGCAACCACCACAGTTTGCTTGAAATTAATCAAATTTAAATATAGTTTGCTTTGATTCTGAATTTGATTTTTAAAACTATTAGGTTTGCGTGTAAAAGACTACATTTGATTAAAACAAGTTAAATATACTTGTTACCGGAATCTAAAATGAGATATGTGGAAAAGCTGAATTTAATTTATAACTAGTTGAATTCTATAGTTTCAAAGAAAAGTGGGTTTGATTTACACAAAGATAATTTATGTATTTGGAAGAGATTGAATTTGTATTTCAAAGAATTAAGTATAATAGTTTGCGAAATTATATCGTTTGGATGAGAATCAATAAAGTTTGCATAAAAAAAAAGATTTTTTTTGCAGGAATTACTAGAATTTATTAGTTTTGCAAAATTTCCGATGACTCATTAGTACAAATGTTTCATTGTTCAAAAACTGAATCTCATTGTGTTTATTATTAAAATATCTCTATAAAATGACACAGAACTAATAAAAATGCCAATGAAATCATAAGTTTACAAATGAATTTATTATTCGCTTTTCTCTTAAGAAAAATCACATATCTATATTTGAGCGTAAATATTGAAACGAGTAACACAAACGAGTACATAGATACAGTCTTTATACAGAATATCCTTATGATACATTACTTTATAAAAAAAAACAAAGGTGTATATTTTTGTATATTTTTATTTTGGAAGTGATATAGAATTCTTTTTTTCTATAATATGGGAACTTCTAAAACTGTTCTCACAGCACTATTTTCAATTTTTGATCAGTAAAATATTTGAAACCTTCGAAATCCTATCAACAGTTCTTGTCTTCCGATTTTATGTATTCCGGTTGATTTTTAGACTCTCCATTTCGTCGAAAATCCTCCCAACCTTTCACTTTGGGAGAAGCATCTAATAAATTTTGCATATATCCGTAGGTAGCAGCAGACGATGTGTGACGTCAAACCCACCGTCTTCTATTCGGGAGAAAAAAGCAGACGATATTTTCTTCGAACAAACTTGTATCCTCGAAGAATGATTTGAAATTCATACTGTGTAGTCTCTGTTTAAAAAAAGTATTGTGGATGTTATTTCTTCGAAATTCATTCCAGGAGCTTATTGTTTTTGTTCGAATTCATTCGAAATTCATTTATTTACCGGTTGTTATGGAATATATTGTCCAATGTGAAATCTTAAAATCTTTTTTCGCTGTACAGTTGAATATATTTCAGTAATGAATTCCAAATATTTTCGTCTTTAATATTTATATGTGATATGGTTAGAGATTATTTAAATATTGTCTATGGTAGAAAGATCTGGATGATGAAATTTCGAATACATCTTAAACTCCGATATAGATTATATTCCATTCCAAAATGGTACAATTTTTAAAAATATTTATCTTTCTTCATAATTGACTAGTGTTTATATATTGAAGAATTAACTGTATAGTTAGAAAAGTAAGTATTTTATTCAATCTATAAGTTGTTTCTTAAACGCTTCAAGAATATAAAACCAAAAAAACTTCGAAAACTTCAATTAAATCCTTGAAATATCACAAAAAATGTGAATACGTTCAATTACGCACATTTAAAAATAACTCAAACTTTAAAATGTTAATAGCGATTTATTTTGTAAATTAAAAACTTTTTCAGGAGGAAATGTTTGGCGGTTTATTGGTGCCGCTCTGACGCCGCAGCCTTTACTAAAAAACTTTAGACTCATATTCCTATATAAATATCTTTAAAAAAGCAAATTTTTACTTTATTATTTATAATTATTTAATATTTCATCGTTGATACACAGTCACTCTTTATCATACAAAATATTCTACATACAAAAAGCACAAAACAAATCAATATACATATTCCTTGTATTTCGATGTGTAAATCTTTATACTGCTGTCATACGTGATTACCGAATATGTTAGGAAAGGATTTTAGGGATTCCACAAGTCTTATATATATTTAATATATAAAAACTTGACTTACATTAGCACCAACATATAAGATACCTATTAGAAGATTTATATATATCTCACAATATAATAAACGTATATTTATTATATATATATATATATATATATATATATATATATATATATATATATATATATATATATATATATATATATATATATATATATATATATATATATATATACTTCAAAGCATAACAACACGGACGACAACAACAAGTAAATTATCTGACTTAAAATAACATGCCCACAATATATCATACTACGTTTAACGGGTATAAGATTACATTATAGATATATTGTTTCACATAATATGTATATATATATAGACTCTATTAAATATGACATAACATACATTAAAAAATTATTTGTTAATTATGTAACATTATTTGCAATAACTTCTTAAGTTACAATTTCGACCTATACACTTTGAGTCTTGAATTTAAAGAACATAAAGTGAAATTCTGGTATGGTATTTTTGGTGAATCATTCATTTTAACATTAAAAAAGTAAAAATAATTTCTGTTCCTTTATTTAATCTACGTTTAATAATTTAAAATATTTTAGAAGACTAAAACAAACTACAATCCACATACTAAAATTGTAGGAATAATTTTAAATTTTTGAAAAATTCAATTAAATATAATTATTCTGTTTTTAAACAATCCAAAACTTCTACCTCTGATAAAGCGCCCTCAATTGTATTTTATTCTCCATACGATCGCATTTCCCTTCGGACTTCGATTATTTAAGGCAACTCAATATGTGTTTAAAATATTACGTTTCCAAAATTACATCTTTAGCGCATGACTTTTGCGAAGACCGTGTTATAGTGTAATCATTATAGATAATAATTACGGATTTTATTCTGAATGTATTATCTTCAGACGTTGCATATTTGCAAAAAACGAAAAGGACGTCAATTCTCTCGAAGAAGCCTTCTGTTTTTTCTGTTAAATTGTTCAGTAGATCTCATTAGTGAGTATATAGAAATATAATAAACAAGATTTTATTTTACACATATAAAAGATATTATTTCATGGATCTCTCAAAACAAATAAAATTACCATCGAACAGTAATATTTTTTTCATTTTTTTTTTTTTAAAAAAGAAGATATTATATATGAAGCATTTTTTTTATCCAAGACTCTCTTCCTCAAGTTAAATTATTCTAAATCAGGCTACTTTAATATTCAATATATAATGCATTACAGTATCAAATAGTAATAAGACATAATTTAGAAAAACTTCCAAAGTGCTTATACTAAGATGGTAGAAAACATCACATTTATGCGGAAAAAGAATGTGTTCTAAACTGAATCAAATATTTATTATTTTTTAGAAATATTTAAAATCATTTCTTTAAAAAAAATGCTTCATAAATTGTTTTTCCAAAAATTAGTTTAAGACGACTAATGATTACAATGTTGCAATATAGTATGATTATACAATGTTGAATATCGTCGCCAAGTTAGCGACATTTATTTAAAATGTATTTAAAAGTACCACCAAATGTTTTTCTAATGAAAAAAACGTTGTATAGATTTATTTTTTTAATTATATAAATTTTACATCGAACATTATAATAACTAGTACTTACGTGTTATCGCAACCGTATTGGTGGCATTATATGAAACGAAAGTATGGTTACCAATTCAGAACGTACAACACATTCGAAATCAAGGTTGCCAATTTGGCGAGTATCTGGAACGTTGGCATTGTTGCGATAGTTCGTAAGTATCCAATAAAATTTCAGACTATTATTTATATTTTACATTTTTTTTAAAACAATGGGTAAAGAAATATTTTTTAATAAATAGGGTTTTTTCCCAAAGTAGTTTTTCTTCATCTAATAATCCTTATAACATCTCAATTTCACAGGAAATTCCTGGAAATGTTTTATATTTAAATCGATTATTTATCGATTAAAATGATTATATATATATATATATATTCCCCTATTCTCTACAAAACCAGCAAAAAATTTCTAAAAAATTTCAAAGGAAAGAAATTGACGCTGTCTCTTTTTGCAATTTATTTTCGAGATGATAAAAAAAGGAGATTCGTTACTGAAATTAATGATTTTTGCCTTTGGGGAATTCAATCCGTAAAAAAAAAAAATTGTCCTTGGTCTTAAAATGAAAAAAAAAATGACTTTACTTAAAAGCAAAAGCGATACTAGGAAATTCGCTGACTGGAAGAAATTTAGTATCACTTAGATAAACCTTAAATGATAGTCATTGTTAAATTTTAATTATTTTCAAAGCAACATTTTCATTCTTTTATTTATCTTATTGTGAGTAAAAAAAGAATATGTGGTTTGAAGTGGAAGATACAAACGAATCCTTACCAAAATTTTTGCATAAAAATCAGAACAAATTCATTTGTCAAATTTTATATCAAATATTTAATCATTTTAATTCATAAAAAGCAAGTTTTTGTTCGTTATCATAAAGAAAAATGCTTAAAGTTTGATTCTGAAATTTTAATTAAGTTTTAGATAAAATTATAATTATTTTTAATTGAAATGAATATTTTAATATACAATCTATTTTAAAACAGTTATGCACAGAAACCAATTTTTTTTATTTATTATCTAGTAAAAGGCTTAGCAAAATCGAATATAGAATACTAAATGTGTTATAAGAATTTTATAAATAATGCTATTCTTAGTTTCTTTAAGTAAAACTTTGAATTATTTATTCTTCACTATTTTTTTATATTTTCATTGAAAGAAACATTTTTATAACATTAAATAAATATATAATTAGAAACATACTGAATTATATCACAACTCTAAGTCCATTATTCAGATTTTAAAATTTTAAATTTTTACGCCAAGTATTTTCATGTATTTAATTTAATGAAATTGTTGCAATGCTTATTTTAAACTCTCATTTTATTTTTGATAAACATTTATTTGTTTTATCGGTATTTTAATTTATTACATTCGTTTTTCCATTGAATCATGATTTGAGTTATCACAATCCTCTACACGTGTAATAATCCGTAGTAGTTGTTTCGTTATAAAATCTCAATGCCATTTTTTTAAAAAATTGAAATGCATATTTCATAAATACTTATTTGTATGAAACAAATTACTTTAAAAATGATTAATATGTGAAAATCTTATAATACAATAATAGTTTGGGCCCCAATTCTATGAATAAATTTTCTTTATGAATATCATTAATCTGTATATAAAAAGATTTCATCCATAATAGACCATTCATTCTTATGCATAAAGAGGTACAAATTTGGTACTAATTTGATATCAGTACATTAAGGATTTTTATGCCAAATAGTTTTAAAATTTCACCATGCTGTTTTTATTGTCTTGCCCAACTAGCGCAGGGAAAAAAATGGCACCGAAGGTGTCCAAAACAGCCCTGGCAATGTCGAAGACCTTTGGCGAATAAATCAGTTGATGGTCCGTGCGATTTATGCCTATGTAGTGGAGTTTAACCAATATAGAAGGACAATTAAAAATATGATTAGGAGAAAAATTTCGCCATGATAGGGCGATAACATTACAATACGATGACATTAGGCTGGCCGCCAAAGATCTATTTGGCGTGATTTTGAATTTACTCTAAACATCGTTAACACCGATATCAAATTAGTTCCACAGATTTACTAATTTTCAGTAGAATTTAAATAATTATACCATTAAATAATATAGGTACAATAGCTGTTCATTCAAATTTACCTAATTTTTTCATCGAATTTCACAAAGACAATTTTATAAAGAGTTATATTACAATATTAGATAAATTATTTTACAAAACATTCAGGTTATCGCATGATCTAGTTTTGAGATCGCATTTCTGCAACAAACGATCCATAAATCCTCTGGCTTTGTAAGTCAGCTTCATCGATTTGGCAATGAAGTTTTTGACAGATGTCGTTTCACTTTGGTGCTGAGCTTTCTTCAGACGTATCTGAGTTACAATGCCGACCAACAATTCATCGACGTTGTGATTGAAACCCACAGAAGTTTCAATGTATTTGATGTCGTACTTGTCAGCCATAGCTCGACCTTCTGCAAAAAATAATAACCAAAACATTTTAATTCGTTGTAGTTTTAACAAAATCTTGTAATTATATCTATTATACGCAAATATACAATCGACCCACTGAGCGACACCCAGTGGCCTAACGTACACCCCCGCAACCCCCGGGGGTCCCAGGATTCTAAGGGTAGGTACTGACTATATTGCCAAGTATATCTATATATATATTCCTTCATAAAATACAATTTGAGGGCCCAAAACCTGACTTTTTTTTGCAGAGGAGACTCAAATTTTTTCCGTTACTCCACTGGTGACACTTACAATGTGTTTAAATGAGGAAACTGTACAGTAGGTTTCTCATACACAAAATCATATTTGAACATTGTCGTCTGTTGAAATTTGCTGCCATGCCTTATGTGAGAAGCAGGAATGCTTACCAGCACGTCTCTGATTTTGATATAAATTACACTCTATAGCCTACTAAAAGTGCAGTTTATCATATACCACTATTGCTATTAGTGTTGGTTGAGATCCCATGATTGCCTGAAAAATATGGAATCGATGGGTTCTGGATGATCATATGGATTTCTTGATCATATGGATTTCCATTTATCACAAACAGCCAAATACAGAATACAGATATGTTACCTGAACGGCCTTAATGAATCGTATAACCACGTCACGAACCCCGAGTCAAGAAATGGGATAGTTTGCAAGACACGCGTCAGACAAACAGTTTAATGACGTTTGAGGCAGAATGGACTGTCAGCTCAGCTACAGTTTTTCCGCTAGCCATGACTTACGTCACAGACAGGAATACCTTCAATGGTGAAATCAATAACAAACCTGCACATGGAGTCTCTTCAGACGAATTCAAGTTCAGTTTATAGCATCATGATGGTCGCCTTCACATTTTTGTTGAATCGTGGTGAACGCACACTATCTTCAGAGTACAGAAACTTCGGATTTAGTGATAATCTGAAGGTATCCTTACGAAACTGTAGGAGGTGATCTTATTCTCTACTAACTTGTGTGTGTGTTTTTTCACCTTGTAAATTCTCGCTTAAAATTATCTGACTTCGGGAGTCATACATATGACCATGCATTCATTTGTATGGTATATGTTTATGTGGTTGTATATAACTAGTTGTATGATTATTGTTTTTGTATTGAGTCAACCTATGTACATACCTAAGTTCCTTGAAATCGTTCTGTACTTCCGGAAACAATCAACCAAATGTTGAAATTTCTTGGTATATTCATATCTTCCTACATTAAAAAGTCATGAATTTCAAAATAATTAAATTGTTATTTACGGTATCCGACTCCCCTAAAATCATGTTTTCTTCAAAAATTGACAATTTTTATGGTTTTTTTTTATTTTATAGGCCCTCTTATAAGCTTAATAAAAGTACCAAGTTTTTTATGTTCCATTCATTAGAACAAAAACTACAAGTGTTTTAGTAAAAACAGATGCCATAACTTTACACAAGATGTGAAACTTTAAACAGATTTATCAATCATTATTTTATTTCAAAATTTACAGTCCTTTATGTGAATATAATCACTTTTTTAAGCGATTTCATATAATCGTTAAGATAAAGTGCTCTAGTTTTTGTAAAAATTAAAATATCTTTTATCCTGAAGGTCATTTCAAACATTAGAGTAACAAAGTAAAACATCACAATTAAAAAATTGAGAATTTGTTCATAAAATTTGTGTACAGAGCGGGCCCCGTTTATGCAATTTTTTATACATTTTCACCAGCTTTCCCCCATTTTAATAATAAAAAAAATTTTTACTGTCTTCAATGTTTGGATTTTTTTTCCTTAAAATGTACCAAATAAAACTAAAAATCACAAAAAAATGCCCATTTTTTCAAAAACAAGTTGTCACAAGTAGTCGGATACCTTAATCTGCCTTTGTTTTTTATCCTGGGATACATATGAAATACAAGTGGAAGAACAGAGACACACAATACAAAGAGAAGAATATAGACATGTATTACAGACGATGAGACCAGCATATAACAAGAGATAGTGCGCTGCTTTACATTCGAGACGGAAATTCATTAGAGGCGAAAGGCCGATTTCTTTTCCCGAAGAATCTACAACCATACCTTACTTGGGATTTGAACCCGAAACACTCGGTTACAAGCTGAGGATCATATTCACCATACTAGTAGGGATGGCGATTCTTTCCGAAAACGATCGATTTTTAAATCGATTCGAATAGTAACCTGATGAATCGATTCACAAAAAAATCGAGGTCTAAAAGATCGATTTCTAATAAAATCGATTTTTTTTTCAAGTCTGCATTTACAATGTAAATATAAATCCATTTTATGAAAAACAAGAAAAATATTATAATAAACGATCTCTTATCAATAAAATCAGGGAATTTCTTAGTTCAGGGAATTCGACAATTGCAATTATTTTTTGTACCATATCGAAGGATGAGGTATGAAAGAAGATATTTATTTTCAAAATGCATTTGTCGCATTAAAAAGTTTAGAAAATAAATAATATAGCTTATAGCTCCCAATGGTTAATATATATGCTTTTTAAAAACAACAGTCTGTCAAGTCTACTGGAATCCAAGTGGGGGTTCCGTTCATCACTTGCGATATTGCCGGCAGTCCAAAAAAGGCGCTCACAAGAAACAAATGATCCCACGATTCTTACAGTGATTTACATACCTTCAATTACTAATTATTCCGTAACGAACACTACATAAAAATAAATATTTATTTCACTAATCACAGTAAATTACGACTGTCAGTCAATCAAGGCATAAACAAATGACGCAATATCAACAAATACATAAAGTCAAGATTACAAATGTAATTTTTTTTATTTATTAAAGAGGGACGAAGAGGCCTCTCGCAATTTTTTGAGTAATTAACCCTTTAACCGCCAACACCGTAAAATAACGGGTTTTAAAGATAGTACATAAAACTAATTGTAAATAATTTTATGGTTTTTACCAAAACAGAAAAAATCGAATGTCGATTTTCTTGGATGAAATATCGATTTACTGAATCGATTCAGTGATACATATCGATTTAAAAATCGATTCTTTTGGCCCAAGAATTAAATTTTTCGATTAATCGATCTCAGATCGCCACCCTATATACTGGTTGGGCGACTTAACCTTCCTTTAACTGATTCATAAGATCTATTCAAACAACAATACTTAGGCTCTAAAACAAACATAAAAAAATCACTCAGTTTTTAAGCAACAATCATCTCGGAAAAAAAATCACTTTTATTGAGTTTTACCACCGTCAATCTCTGATTTGAGTCATTTTAATGATAAATCTGGATTCTTTCATTTTGTCTTGCCTGTCTGACAAGATTTCGTTCCATTGTTTCATTCAAATAAATTAGCAAGACCAGAGAACAAAGACTCACAAAGACTTAATTGGATGGAATTATAATTATCCTCGCTCTTAAAAATCTCCCTCTCTTTGACACAATGCATTCATTTTTTTTTCTCATTTCATTTAAAGGAATTATAGTCATTTGTCAGATATACGAAGCTGTAAATTGAGATTAATTGTCACTTTGAAACATTAATGATAATGGAGATAGCGAAAAGATAGATTGCAAGATTGTAATTAGTTGCAGAAACATTAATTAAAATGTAACTTTTTGTCAGACGTAAGTGTTACAAAAAATGTGCATAGTTATTAGTTTGTAATGAAAAAGGAAAATATGTGATATGATGCAGATGTAAAAATCTCCGGTAATCTCAGAACACACATTTATCACAAATGTATCTTATTTTAGATTGAAAGTTATTCCTCTCGTCTTCTTTCTGCTATTTTTACTCGATTTATTCATGTATTTGTTCAACAAATTTCACATTTTCCCTCTTTTTGAGACTTTTAGCAATATTATACATAGCAGAGAAAAATTTGTCACGCAAAATGCGCATTTGCTTCAATAAAATATAAATAAATTATTCCTTCACCAGTTTTTACTGAAAGAATTTTTATCTGCATTTGAAAGCTTTTAACAAAAATGGAGTTTATCTTATTGTCTTTGTAAATTCACATTTTTAATTTTTTTTTTTTTGCATCAGAACATTTATTCACAGAAAAATATCCTAAAACTTAAAATACTAAATATTTAAATTGTTTCTTTTCTGAAAAACAAAAATGAAAAAAAAGAAAGAATTTGAAAAAATGTTAATTACATTTTTGTTCTATTTTTTAATCGTAATATATATATATATATTACGAAGGTGTATATATATATATTACGGTGGTTTTATTCAGGCCAGGGTAAGGCCTGAATAAAGGTGTTTTTTTCAGAGGTATAGAACTTTAAATTGCAATAAAACAACGATGTATTATTCGATTGACATGAATTTTTTTTATTCGAAAGATAATCTCGTGGCATTACATTTTAAATATGATTTCTGGCATAAGACTTCCACGGTTGGCTCGGATGTAGTCCAATCTGGACGTCCAATTTTCGATGACTTTTTCCAACATTTGTGGCCGTATATCGGCAATAACACGGCGAATGTTGTCTTCCAAATGATCAAGCGTTTGTGGCTTATCCGCATAGACCAATGACTTTACATAGCCCCACAGAAAATAGTCTAGCGGTGTTAAATCACAAGATCTTGGAGGCCAATTCACAGGTCCAAAATGTGAAATTAGGCGATCACCAAACGTGTCTTTCAATAAATCGATTGTGGCACGAGCTGTGTGACATGTTGCGCCGTCTTGTTGGAACCCCAGCTCCTGGACATCATGATTGTTCAATTCAGGAATGAAAAAGTTAGTAATCATGGCTCTATACCGATCACCATTGACTGTAACGTTGTGGCCTTCATCGTTTTTGAAGAAGTACGGATCAATGATTCCACCAGCCCATAAAGCGCACCAAACAGTCAGTTTTTCTGGATGTAACAGTGTTTCGACATACACTTGTGGATTAGCTTCACTCCAAATGCGGCAGTTTTGTTTGTTGACGTAGCCATTCAACCAGAAGTGCGCTTCATCGCTAAACAAAATTCGCTTATGAAAATTGGGAACAACGGCAATCTCGTTTTGGGCCCATTCGACGAATCTACGCCTTGCTTGATCATATTTAAATTGTAATGCCACAAGATTATCTTTCGAATAAAAAAAATCATGTCAATCGAATCGTTGTTTTATTGCAATTTAAAGTTCTATACCTCTAAAAAAACACCCTTTATATATATATATATATATATATATATATATATATATATATATATATATATATATATATATATATATATATATATATATATATATATATATATATATATACATATATATATATATATAGAGAGAGAGAGAGAGAGAGAGAGATAAAGAGATATTTTTTTCTCTATGATGGCCTGTTTTGATTATCAATATTCAAAACATGTAGGTACCAAAGAAAATAATTAGCACAGAGTAATCAAACTTATTTTCAAAATTGAACGTTTCAAAATAGTCCATAAAATAACAAAAGATATTTTGAATATCTAGATTAAGATAAAGAAAGCCAACAACGAAATGTAAAAATATAAAAAGAATAATTCTTTGTTTTAGTAACCATTGAAACAAAAATAAGGCTATCAGCAATATTAAACTTTTATTTTTCAGTTAATATTTAAACTATTATTATAGTTAATATATATTTTACTTTAACTATATAAAAGAGAGAGAGAATACTTTTATAAAATAATAATTAAAAACCAATAATGATGACTAATTTTGTAATTCACTGATACCTAAAAATTAAAATTTAACGAAAGTCTAAATGACGAAAATTTATTTTAGTAAATAGAAGATTCTGAACTCGATCATATCATTGGCATTTGTATAACTGAATGCTATATATTGAAATAAATTCTGGTCCTTATATCATGAATGTTTTTCAAGCTAAAAAATGTCGAATAAATGAAAAAAGTACTAATAATATTAATCTAATCATGTATGACTATTGTACACAGTTATAAATCATATCAGCTACTAGTGTGTGTGTATGTACGCTCTCATTTATACCTACGATAAACCATGAAAAAACTATTAAAAATTATTTTAAAGTAACCATTAGATTAAAATAAAACTTCGAAAAAAAGAACTTTTTTACCAAACCATTGATGTACGAACTTAATTTGTGTGTAATTATCAATCTAAGAAATTACTGAAGATTAGTTCAGATTGTTCACACGCAGAATTTCGGAGATACATATGCTGTACCATATTTTTTTAAAAAAATTTACTTTGGTACTAAGCAATTTAGATATAGTTCGTTTTCCCTTTCTCTTGAAAATAAATTTAAAAAAATTGTGGTAAAGTATGTGTGCCGCCGAGTTTTAAAGGTCAAAACAATTATGAGAATGCAATTTTTTTTCAAAATCTTCAAACTACATTACTGGCCAGCAAAAATATAACACCATAAGAAAAACTTTACTTGACATGGAATTTACACTATGCACGAAGAGCGATAGTAGCGTCCTCCATAACTTTTAATAAGATAATAGAAGGCTGCTTTTAAGTACGAAATTATATGTTTCTCCTTTTATCTGCGTGAGAAGTTCATACGACAAGACAAATTCGAAATCAGTGGAACACGTGTCTGAGTTTGACATAAAAATAATTGTGATATATGCTGATTGCGGATTATCTTTCCGCGATATCAGTGCTAGTGTTGGGAGAAATATAGCCACAATAACGAAACCAGGGAATTGATCGATGCTGGAGAAGTGGCTTAATCAACGGAAAGGATTTCTATTAATCACACTATTGAGAGCGAAGACAAGCATGTTGTATGCGTTTTAATGACAGTTCACATTGCAGCAGCAAGACTCCTTGCGTAAGGAATGCGATCTGTTACATACGGGATTCTATAAGTAAAGTTGTTACCTTTATGAAAAGAAATTAAACAAAGCGTTCATTGCTGCGATTATCTTTGACTGCACACCACAGACATATATGCAGGGCTTTGAACATCAAACATGGACACACGAATATCACGATAATGTCCTTTCAGACCAATCGCGATTCTACCTACATCAATATAATGTCATATCCGAATTTTATGGCACCGTGGCAAGACATTGCAAGACTCTTGCATTTTGCATCACCAAACCGGTCTTTTATAAATGTTATGAGTTAAAATACGACTGAATTTTACTCCTGCAACCTTAATACTCTTTGCCGAGATT
This sequence comes from Trichonephila clavipes, assembly GCA_019973935.1. Taxonomy (NCBI): domain Eukaryota; kingdom Metazoa; phylum Arthropoda; class Arachnida; order Araneae; family Nephilidae; genus Trichonephila; species Trichonephila clavipes. Next base: position 1,468,192 of record BMAU01003532.1, read on the forward strand.
CACAGTGCTATGCTTCTGATGGTTTAGAGCTTCTTATCATCTTGACCTCCGGTCTTGCCTGATTCCAAGTTTCAATTGCACAATATGAGACTAAACATAAGAGACTACAACGCTCAACAATTCTTCATTGCCCACACAGGTTGCACAGTTGGCCTGGTCACCTTATATTCTGGATCGATCTCTCATCCAATACAAGGGATCAAAGAGATTGTGAAATGACTGACTCAATATGCATCAATCGTTGTTGCGACATATAAACTTTGAAAACATGTGGAAGCAGTAAAAACCAACATACGCCGAAGAACAACTGCAAATTTTCTTTATTTTCAATGCCGAAGAGTAGGACAGTAGTTATTGCCAGCCATGCCGACTACTTAAAATGCTGATTTTTTTCATGTTCTTCTATTTTGCATTATATTTCCAACATAAAAAACTGTCTTTTATATCTCTTCAATCTCTTCAGGAACGTATTAAGGAATGGGTCAGCTGAACTTTAGCCACAATTTAGAGACTTCAATTTTACGCTGCGAATAAATTTAATTGCCAAATGTTATTCCCGAATATGTCCTGCGAAAACTGGGAATTTCAAACGAAATACTAACTGGCAACAGTGGCAAGACTGTATTATTATGTTACATCCGTCGTCCGGAAGGCACACGACTACCAACATACACCATCCAAAGTCTAACGTACCACCCCGCAACCGCCGCATCGTGAAGGGGCCCAAAGATTATATTATGTTATTGTTTTGCAATCCTGTGAAAGATCCAGCTTGAGGCCCAAAACCTGATTTTACAGGGGTACCTTAATATTCTCCACTATGCTAATGACACCATCATTAATCATTTAGTCGAAAGGCGGCAGTCGAGTATATTTATGCCTAGGTTTGTAAAGCTGGAAGTCACCCACATTTATGTGTTATGGGTTTTTTGTACGAGTATTTGACAACGTATGCTATATGTTGTCTTTTTAAATTTATCAGTAAGAAAAAAGATGATTTTGAAGACAGAAAAAGATCTTTGGGAATTAAAACTCAGAAAACAAATTTTCCAATAAAACTTCATTTTACTATAGATTTCCCATGTAGAACTTTGCGTGTATATACTGAAAATTCGATTTAAGGGTCGCAAGTGAAGCTATCATCTGCACAGGGGCCCAGTACCTCAAGAAGATTCAAGACGTCATTCTTTTTCTTGTTTTTATGGGAATGATCAGTAGTGTAAAAAAGAAGTTATAACTGTTACTTACCATCTGGGGAAATGGCTCTACATCTCACCAAATCAATTTTATTTGCGACTAATATGTAGACTTTTGGTCCAAGATTCGGGTATATGTATTGACATTTAGTCTCCAGTCTCCTCAATGCCTCCAGCTTTTGCAAAGCGAATGATAGACTCTTGGGTTGGGTCACTGAATAAATCAACAGGAAAGCATCTTTGGCGGTGAAAGTAGTTTCATCCACCTGAAATAAATACAAGTAATCATTTTCCTGGAAGTGTTCAAAAAGTATGCCAAAAGTTTTCTCGCCTGTCAAATAAAGGAAAATCAAATCTCATTACTGTGTAATGAGGAGAGAAAAGAATTGTCTATATCTTAAATGCGGAGAACATTACTTATCTCCATAAAAATTAGCTCTGCCTGTCAGTAGAAATTTCTGAAGAGAAGATGAGTTTTATAACTTGCGAGCACTTATGACGATGTTTAAAAGATTTTTTCTTTTAGTCAGGAAAAGAGTTGTTTACTAATTAACCTATGTTCTCCGCTTAAGTGCCTCAAAAGTAAAAGATTTTTAAAGTAAAGAAAATTTTTTATTTTTGTAGTTATAGCTTCGGGAGAAGAAAAATATGTTGGTTATAGATTTATTCATTATAAATGATATTTAATATTATTTTCACATCGAAATAAATAAAGGTAAGGAAATTGAAACGTGAAATTTCTTCTGTTGTTCACTGACATTAATTTACTGCTTGGGTTTTTGGGTCCATTCTGCTTTCTTATTTACTTGAACCACTTTCTTTTGTTTAAATAATAGACATATGCTATGTGAAATATGTTTTTACAAAATTAATTAAATTTAAAAATTTCTAATAACTTGGTTGAGTTCAAATGACTTAAATTATATTAAAAGAAACACAGAAAAGATCCGTGACTGTTTAATATGGGAAGTAGCATTAAAAATATCACCATTCTCCCCTTCAACAGTAATAATGCATGTAGGTAAACAAAAAGAACTTGATTTTAAAAGCACACGTATAGTATAAGAACTTTTTTTCAAAGTTTAAATAACTTTTTGAAGAATCTTAATTGATGAACCTCTATCCACAACCATCAGATTTTATATTTTATCTACATTTTACAAGTAGATTAAGTAGAAGTTTAAAGTCAAATCTGAATTCAAAGCAGAACACGTGGTTGCATTTATCCTGTGACTGTCAAGAATTTTGCTCATTCTACTACCGAAAAACATTGTCAAAAATATTTTTGTAAAATTGACAACATTTTATTATTTAAAGAATTTTAGCCGACGATGTGTTATTAGTGTATTGTTTGTTAGTTATAAATTAAAGGAAATAGCAGTTAAAAATATACAGGAGGTTATCAAAATAATGGAAAACCCTTATATTTATAAGGAATCATTTATTAGTGTAGTATTGGACCGTCTTTGGCATGTAATACAGCTTGGATTCGTCTAGGAATTGATTCATATAAGTGCTGAATAGTGATTAGAGGAATATTGTACCATTCTGTATTGAGATATTTTGAAAGTTCTGGTAGGAATGCCGGAGGTGAATATCGTCTCTATAGAAAGCTCTAGAATGGACAATAACATTCTAATTAAATTGAAGTCGGGTGAACGTGCAGGCCAACGAAGATGTTTAACTGCATCTATGTTTTCGTCAAACCATAATTGGACAAGTTCCGCTGTATGGATAGGTGCAATATCATCCTGGAAAATTTCATCTCCTGCAGGAAACAGAATTTTTGTCATAGGATGGACCTGGTCAGATAAAGGGATACGATTGGTTCAGCAGAAAACCACGACACAGCTGCCCATATCATAACAGATCCACCTCCATGCTTGACAGTTGGAGAAGACAATCACAATCACACGCTCGCGCAGGTATTTTCCAAACGTGCACCTGTCCTGTTGCAGGGAAAAGTGTGAAAGACGATTTTTCAGACTATACTACTTTCTTCCACTTATAAATTGATCAGGTTTTGGGAGTATGACGCCACTGCAGACGACGTTTGACATTAACAGCAGACAAGTGGCTTGGGAATTGCTGCTCTGCCGTTAATAGTTTGTTAATGAAGGTGACTTCTAACTGTAATCATTCACGCTGGAGAATCCAGATGCTGATTGAGTTCTGCAGCCACTTTTCCCGTGATTGTTCGCTTTTCAGACATAACAATTCACTTCAATATTCGTCGGTTTCTTTCTCTGAGCTTCTCTTTCTATCCTCTATTTTGCTTAGCCGAAATTGTCTTTCTGCGCTGTGTGTATGCTGTCATGACTTTAGACACAGTACCTCTAGAAGCGCCTAAAAGTTGAGATGTTTCGGTCACACTTGATCCAGTTAGACGGGGTCCTTCAATTTGGCATCTTTCAAAATCTGAGAGGTCCCATATTTTACGCTTTTCAAAAAAAATCTCCAAGAGTTACAGAACTTCAATAAAGCTACCTCATACTACTAGAATATACTTATTTCTAATTATAAACACAAGAAATATAAAAAAAAATTAAGTCAATTCCTATTTAGGTCAACTAACAGAAATTTTACTTTAGTTACTTTTTATTAAATAGTTACAATTAATATAAACACGTATATGTATATGACAGAATCACAATATTAAGTGATAAAGTAGAACGCGATTTTCCTTTCAGAGTTTTCCATTTTCCTTTCTATATATGATGTTGGAGTATTTTTTGTTTGTTTGTTACTATTTATTCATTAATTAAATTTAATTATTCTCATAAAATAGTATAGTAGAAAAGAAATCCATTCTCATAAACTGAGTCATCCCAGGTGGAATTGAACCCAAGAAAATTTGGGGATTAGAAGTCTATTGCGCCACAGGGACACAACGAACGATTTTCCTTTCAATATATGCTGTGAGACTATTGTTTTTGTTGGTACAATTTTTTCATTTTTAATCTAATTAATGAATTAGTATTGCAGAAAATTGTATTAACATCAAATGTCATCCACTACAAGTTTAAAAAAATTTTTTTGAACCTGAATCGATGAATTGAAAGTATTTTATTAACCATTGATAATTTGAACAATATATATATATATATATATATATATATATATATATATATATATATATATATATATATATATATATATAAAGGGAGAGAGTGAACTAATAGAGTAGGAATTGAAAAGAGGGTTGCTATTATTATATTTTAATGCTTACGAAGCGTACTTAAAGTGTCGCTTTTATTCACAGATATTCCCATTATTTTGATAACCACCTGCATATCGCCCATGAAAAAAATTAGTCTTGTTAAGGATTTGAAGAAAACATAATATCATTAAACCTTTTCCTTAAATTTATATAGCGAACTAACATAATAAATGCGAATATTAAAAGCTTTAAATGCAGAAGACATAATTAAATTCTTGCCTTACTTTTAGTTGCATGTTTTTATCGATTTTATTTTAAATACAACAGCGACTAATTTTTTTTATATATATTTTTAGAAATATTAACAAATTTTTTATAAAGTGATCTAATTAACCTTTTCCCTGTAATTTAAAAAAAATACATACAAAAAAAACTTTTTTTAGCATTACTTTAAGGTTAGAAAAAAATCTTCTCAATCTTTTTTGTATACAATGAAAATGCAACAAACATATTAACAAATTGTATTTTTGTGAAAATTACTTAGATTTATTCACACTCTGGGCTTTAACATGAAAATGAATACAAAAATAAAATCTGAAAATTAATTATCTTCAAGAAAACTTTAATTATATTTAAAAAGACCTTGACATCAAATATAAAGAAAAAAAAAAGTAAAATATTCCCAACAAAAAAAATCACATTGATTTTTTTAATAGCATCGTAAAAACCAAATTGCATTTCATTTTAATTTATAATCCTTTTTAGAATTTTTATTCAGATTTAGTGTTAACTTTTTAAGGGCATTTAATTTTATTTGAGGACCAAAAAAATGTATTATTATTTTTTTTTATACTTTAAATTTATCCTTGAATAAACCTTCAAAAAAATTTTTAATAAATTTAAAGTTGAGTTATTAAAAATATTTTAAAAGAAAAAAAATATTTTAAATTTTCAGTACATTTCAGAGCAAAATAACGTCGGAAGATTTTATTAAAACATGATTGGATAGTTAAACTTTCATTAAACTGATTTTTCAAAGCTTTTGTGGTATTTAAAAAAAATTTTCACTTAGAAATTTTTTGTTGTCTTTCTTTTTGCCTTCTTTTACTTAAATTATATTCGAGTGAATATAATTTAGATAAATTATAAAATGCATAGGTATAGATTTTAAATAATAAAAGAAGAATATTAAATAAACATATAAGAAAAATATAATTTCAGATCAGCAAATTCTGAAAATCTTTGAAATTCTGTTTTTTTTTAAAAATTTTATTTCTATCTTTTCAATTCTATTTTACTAACTATTTTTTCTTTTGAAAAATATTTTCCAATTAAAAAATAAAGAATAAATGAAATGTTTTATACATAATTCCTTTCTGTTACGTAGAGGTTATTTTCAATTGTAATATTGTATTTTTCAATTTTTTCCTCTGGTTTTCTTTTATAAATTAAATAAAAAGCTGTATTTTGTATTTTAAATATAATTATTACGTTGATAAATTTTATTTACAGTCAAATATTTGCACTAAAATAATTCAAAGTGTTAAAAATAATGTTAAATAATAATCTCGGACATTTCTTTTGCCCATAATAAAGCTAGTTACCATCAAACATTTGTTTATTTAACCTTATTCTATCTGACTTTTTAATATGTGATGTATTTTGAGTATATATGGCCATTATGTATCGAAAAATACTTTTGTATACTAGAAAGTAATTTGTAATATCAAAATCTTTCAAAAAAAATTATCACTATGATAATAGCGAGTCTTAACAGTGCAAAAGTGGAAGACATATCTATACGAGCAAAAGAAAATATTAATATCGGATTATGGATACATGGCGAAGAAATAACGTTTTCCCGCCTCTCAGCTGCAAGATCGTCTCCCTATGTAGATAGCAGTTCTCCCCCACACGTGCACCCCTAAAATATTGCGGGGTCTTTTCATCTGACATCAAGCCGACAACCTATGGCCGTGAGAAAACCAATGCTGAATTCCACGTAGGAAACGGAACCCCGAGTGTTATTCGAGGTGTAAGAAGCGACCACCCAATCCCCAAGAAAGTGGAAAGACAGTCCGTTTGAAACTGTGGGAAAGAAAAGCTGCCTCCTCCTTCGTAGCCTAGTGCTTAGAGCATCGGACTTCAGACCGGAAGGTTAGGGTTCGATGCCCGATGCCACCAAATACCCTCCGAGTACACACGGCGTACGTGCTCATTAAATCAGTGGATCCGAAAGTCTTGTGGGCTGAATCACGAGTACAGGGGACTGGAGAATATTTCCCTCCCCTTCAGTTCCATGTCTAATTTGTGGAGGTGGAGATAGGTGGTGATGCCATCTATCCTCCCTTCGGGAAATTTCGCCGAGCTAATTCATATTGTCACCTGTATGGTGCTCAAGACCAATGTCAGGCGTACTTCTAGCCCGCTGCCACGATGAATTTCGTGGGTCTCGTTCTGACTACGTCAGACAGGTGGTATTAGCCACAACAACAACACAGATAACATATTCTGCAGTATTGAAATGCTCAACGATTTGAATAATGTATATCTAAGTGTAAATAATGTAATTAACAGCTGTAGACGGAATAAATAACAACTTAATTTATTAAGTCTCACGCTACCCATCAATTTTCTCAAAAATTACCAACGCGTAGTTTTGCAAGCTGAGTCATATTTTTGCTTGCACTCGTATTTCAAAGATACACGTCCCACGAGGTATTTTATTCAGTTTGATTTCAAAGATCAATTCAGCTTAGAAATGGTAGTGTGATGTTTTAGTTATATATTCTCGAGCTGAGAATGGTTTACTAGGGAATATCAAGATAGTAGTTATAGATTATATCCTTATCCTGGAAAAAAGATATCAACAAACCTTATTTGAACTATCTACATCAGTGGTTTCCAAACTTTTTTTAATCAATGAACCCCTTTTTATAGTAAAAACTTGCCCATGGACCCTTTTTTTCATAGTCATAACTAGCTCACGGATCCCTTTTTAAAGACAAAACTTTCCCTCCATGTAAAAAGGTACACATAAATGTATAATATAAAAATAACAACTATAAAAAAACATTTTGTTGAAGAATTATTTATTGAAATTATAACTTTTGTTTAAAATAAAATAATTAATAACTTGAATGAATTTGATGAGATATGAGTATATTTACATCCGTCTCAATGCTTGTGAGTAGCAACCACAAATCCCCACGAGCAGTTGCTTTTAGTCGGTCCCTTTTTTTTGTATGATGAGGTTTTTTTACGGCACTGAATCCACGTTCTACCAAATTGGAAGTCGGGAAAGTAGTCAACACAACTTCAGTACAATAATTCATAATGCAGGATATAAAATTGGGATCTGTTTTCGTAACCAGAATTTGTGGTATCCTACTTCAAACGTTGGATAAATTCCCTCATTTCTGGATACTTCAATAAGATGCTCCTGTATTAGTACGGATTCATCTGTGTTTGCGGTCTGAGTTTTTTCACGCGCAAAAGGGTTCAACACCCAGTCGGGAATAGCTAAGTGAATTATTATTATTTATTTAAATTTCCATAAAAGTAAAAATAGATCAATTTTTTTAATTTTATATTTACTTTGTTAGTGGGCCCCCTGAGATTGCTCAGGGACCCCCAAATTAATTTTTATTTTCCACGGACCCCCTGAATAACATTGGAAACCCTGAGGTCCTTAGGAACTATTTCACTGTTCTACATGAAGGTACCTTTATCATCGTACCATCAAGAGAAAAATCTTATTTCTTTTCCTGGATGATGTGTTCATTACTGGTCAGCAAAACAGGAACTTAATGTCCTCTCCTCACTTAGTCAACCAATTTGCTCAACCTGTGTTAAAACCTGAACATCTATGAGAAAATATGTAACGCAATGGAAGTTGTTTACCACATATTATATTTTTATAATAGATAACAGATTTTAAAGGAAAGATTATTTCTGAGTGCAATAACTTGTATCAAATTTCAAAGAATGTGCATCTCACCAAGGAATTTATTCCTTCTATTCAGAGCCGTTTAAAAGGTAAGCACTTTCACACTAATTTTAAACTTACCCAATTTCTAACTGGACAAGGAAATTTTAAAGCCTATTTAAAACGCTTCAATTTGTCGCCTACTAATTTGTGTTCTTGCTCCAGTGACACAGTCCAGAATGCCAAGCATCTGATTCTTGCTTGTACTAAACTCTCTTAGAAAAGACGTACACTCATGAATTGCCTACAAAATAACAATATAGTGTGGCCTTTTCCTTTCTCTGCCTTTGTTCAAGGCAAATCATCTTTTACAACGCTTTGTGTATACATTAATAGCATTTTTTCCTGTATTATTTAGATTGTAAATTGTGTGCGTTTGTTAATATTTTCTGTACATGAATATACGTGTTTATGTGTATGTGTGTGTATATACATGTATATATATATATATGTGTGTGTATGTATATATATATATGTATATGTATATATATATATGTGTGTGTATATATATATATATATATGTATATATATATATACGTATAAATGTACATGTATGTATATGTGTGTATGTATTTATATGTTTCTGTGTGCATGTGTGCTTTTTGTATTTGCATTTTGAATTTTTTTTTGTGTGATCATGTTTCCTTATCTTCCTCACTATGTAATTTTAATTACTGATTACCTCCGTTTGCATGTGAGCAATCTTGGATTTAATTCTGTAATTGCTGTATTTGCATCCACTTGTTTTCTCATTTCTTTCCCAATTTTGGTTCCCATTTGTGCCTATATCCTTCTACATGTAACTTCTTATCACCATTGTTTGAGTATTGACTTACTTGTTATACTTGTCGGCACACAAGGAGTCTACCTAGAGTCTAAAAAAATAGATAACAGAGAGAGATATAAAGAGAGGATATAAAAATAATTGTAGACATTGCCAACTCCCTGCAGGGGCCGTGGTAGCCGAGTGGTCATGGTCGCGGTCTCATGACCGACGTTGGCGGGTTGTGGGTTGTTAATGAAGATCCATAGTTGATTCAAGTTAAATATGTCTAGGCTTAAAGTCTTCCAGTTTGTTTGATGTGGATGTTTGGAGAAGGAGGTACTAGCTCAGGAGTTATTCTCATCAACTGAACATGTTTTAAAATTGCGAGGTCCGTCACCAATAGCCCTAGGGCTGCTTCATATTGCGACGTAAATTAAAATTCAATCAAACCAACCCCATGCTGACTGCATGCCTTGTAAAGTCCAAGCTGAGATCAGAGAACATAGTTATGTTCCTAAGTATTATGTACAATCATGGACGTCTTAAGGCAAGGGCGAACTGGTGGGGGGCCTCGTTTCGTTCTCGACTCATTCTTAAAAAGATCACGATCTGGATAACTTAATGATCAAATATTATTCCCGTACATATTCTCCGAAAACAGGGAATTTCTAGCTACATTTCAACTGGCAAAAGCAGCAAGATTGTATTATTATGTACAGACCATTGTCTATGTCGAGGCCTCGACCTAATACTAAAGAGAGTTTTTTTCCATGTATAGAAGTTTAAGTTGGCATTACTTTCCAAGATGGCGACCGATTTAACAGCTGTCAAGTGATTTATTCTCAGTTTGGTTTGGCGATTCATCAAAACGATCATCAAGCAAGGCGTAGATTCGTCGAATGGGCCCGAAACGAGACTGCCGTTGTTCCCGATTTTCATAAGCGAATTTTGTTTAGCGATGAAGCGCACTTCTGGTTGAATGGCTACGTCAACAAACAAAACTGCCGCATTTGGAGTGAAGCTAATCCACAAGTGTATGTCGAAACACCGTTACATCCAGAAAAACTGACTGTTTGGTGCGCTTTATGGGCTGGTGGAATCCTTCTTCAAAAACGATGAAGGCCACAACGTTACAGTCAATGGTGATCGGTATAGAGCCATGATTACTAACTTTTTCATTCCTGAATTGAACAATCATGATGTCCAGGAGCTGTGGTTCCAACAAGACGGCGCAACATGTCACACAGCTCGTGCCACAATCGATTTATTGAAAGACACATTTGGTGACCGCCTAATTTCACGTTTTGGACCTGTGAATTGGCCTCCAAGATCTTGTGATTTAACACCGCTAGACTATTTTCTGTGGGGCTATGTAAAGTCATTGGTCTATGCGGATAAGCCACAAACGCTTGACCATTTGGAAGACAACATTCGCCGTGTTATTGCCGATATACGGCCACAAATGTTGGAAAAAGTCATCGAAAATTGGACGTCCAGATTGGACTACATCCGAGCCAGCCGTGGCAGTCATATGCCAGAAATCATATTTAAAATGTAATGCCACAAGATTATCTTTCGAATAAAAAAAATTCATGTCAATCGAATAATACATCGTTGTTTTATTGCAATTTAAAGTTCTATACCTCTAAAAGAACACCCTTTATAAACAATCATTCAACTCATTTGGTCGAAATGTGCCCGGTTTGTGCCTAGGTTTGTGAGATAGTGGGTCGTGCACATTTACATATTTCAAACTATCATTTTTACGAGTATTTGACAATGCATGACATCCCTGTATTCAATGTATAATTAACCTTATTCCATTCGAAGTCTTGTTTCGTAACATTTAATCTGGGATGTTTAAAATGGCAAAAAGATAATTTCTCGTGCATACACAGCAGTAATCATAATCCTTGAAACAAAATCATCATTGGGGTTTCTATAAATCAAGTATGGACAGTTTATCATGTGGTTCCATAAGAAAAACGTCAGATCCTCAGCATTTTTTTCTTTTCATTCACCTTTTTTTCAATTCCTACGATTAGTTCACTCTCTCCTTATGTATATTTATTTATATATCTTGTTCAAACATATATTTATATATCTTGTTCAAATTTTCACTCGTTAACAAAATACTTTTTATTCCTCCGCTCAAGTTCAAACACATTTTTGACAAAACACACACATTCAAATACATTTGACATTTTCACAAATATGTAGTGGATGACACTTGATGTTAATACAGTTTTTACAAACATTAATTCATTAATTAAATTTAATTAAAATTAAAAAAATTTAATAAATAAAAAAAACTTTGACCCTAGTAGGAATTGACTTATTATTTTTTTTATTGCTTGTTTAACTTTTAACCAAATAACATTTGTGAGCACTACTGCCAAATAAATTTAAAAAGTCTTCCATAAGAGCAAAAAAAAAAAAACAATCGTTTAAACAATATTTTAAAGCTAACAGATAAAATGCATCAATAGCTATTGCTAAAATCATTTTCCTTTTCACGCAACCCAGCCACGTTTCTCTCGAAAAAGAAAATGACTAACCAAACTAATGCAATCCTCTTTCTCCTGTTTCCGAATATAATGAGAAAAGCTGACCGCCTTAATTCTTTATTATGTCACTCCCGAAAGGCGTTCGAGCCCCCTATGGTGACAAATGATTGACCGCTTAACTGTAATACCAGCATTTAATGACTCTGTTTACTTCGTTCGCTCTCTTTATGGTCACTAGGAGGTCACTAGGCCTCTGTCAACCGGACCTGGAGTTAATAATAAACGAAATGACGTGAGGGAGAGGGATTTTCCTTCCCTCCCCTATTGTCTCGGTGCTTAGATAAGAGGGTTGGAAGATTTTTGTTCTTTTGGTCTCGTTTTGGAGTTAAGATTTTATGTAAGGTGTTTAATGAATGCAATCTCTTCAGTGAAGAAATTTGAGTGAATCAATTAAATCATCAATGTATTATATTTTAGATATCATTTGAAGAACGTGTTCTGAAATATGTAGTGTTTTTTTTAAGGGATGAATTCTTTAACCGCTTTTTGCTGAAGAATGAATCGAAGCTAAGCGTCAGATTCGGGTGCGTTACGCCAGTTGGGTTTATTCGATTCCATTCGGAGATCGTGCTCGTGTCGGTGATGCCCTGCTTAGGTTTGAATTGAAAACTCTTTAGGCGCGTGTTTTAAGGTATCCGACTACGTTCGGAACCATGATTTTAAAAAAGCGCATAAATGAATAATTTTCATGATATTTAGTCTCACTTAGAATACATGTATAAAATTGTTTTAAGGACATTTTAACAAAAAAAAAATTATTTAAATACACTATTTCGGCAAAAAATTAACTTAGAATAATCTTTTTTTAAAATGTTCTCCTTTTGTGAAAAATGCTTCTATTATAATAATATTTTGCCTGTATATAGCTCAGACCTCTTTACAGAGGCTCAACTATGATGTTTGAAAAATTCACATTATTTTCAGAGTTACAACCAATAGAAATAATAATCGGCGTTTTTTTCTTAAAATTTTTCCCCTCTGTTGTCGTAAAACATGGATAAACCCACTTCTAAGTTATATATTTAAAAAATTCTGGTTGAGCCTCTGTTCAGAAATCTGAGCTATATACAGGCAAAATATTATTGCAATAGAAGCATTTTTCACAAAAGGAGAATATTTTGAAAATGGGTCATTCTATGTTCATTTTTTGTCAAAATACTGTTCTTAAATAATTTTTTATTGTAATACTATTTTAAAACAATTTTATATACATTTTCTAATCTAAGCGACACTAAATATCATAAATATTATCCATTTATACGCTTTTGCAAAATCACGGTTTCGAACGTAGTTGCTACCTTAAGTAAAAATTTCACGCACACTTTTTCCCATGAAGTTTTATTTTCTTTATTTAAATATTATTGTCATGTGGCCCGTTTCCACTTAAATTCAGCGAGTGAACGAGAGAAGAGCAATCAAAAATAATTGGAAAAAAAAAGTTTATTCTAATGTAGGAGATTGAAGATAAGAAGAAACGAAACATGGAATCTATTCTTTTGATTCAGTAGAAAGAGCATTTAAGCACAAAAATGTGCCAAAAGAGTTAAAACCCGAAATTTTAATGAAGTTAATTGACGGAAAAGTTGCTATTATTTTTGTTTATACCGAGTGTTTTTTTCCAGGTATAGAAGTTTAAGTTGGCATTACTTTCCAAGATGGCGACCGATTTAACAGCTGTCAAGAGATTTATTCTCAGTTTGGTTTGGCAATTCATCAAAACGATCATCAAGCAAGGCGTAGATTAGTCGAATGGGCTCAAAACGAGATTGCCGTTGTTCCCGATTTTCATAAGCGAATTTTGTTTAGCGATGAAGCGCACTTCTGGTTGAATGGCTACGTCAACAAACAAAACTGCCGCATTTGGAGTGAAGCTAATCCACAAGTGTATGTCGAAACACCGTTACATCCAGAAAAACTGACTGTTTGGTGCGCTTTATGGGCTGGTGGAATCATTGTTTCGTACTTCTTCAAAAACGATGAAGGCCGCAACGTTACAGTCAATGGTGATCGGTATAGAGCCATGATTACTAACTTTTTCATTCCTGAATTGAACAATCATGATGTCCAGGAGCTGTGGTTCCAACAAGACGGCGCAACATGTCACACAGCTCGTGCCACAATCGATTTATTGAAAGACACGTTTGGTGACCGCCTAATTTCACGTTTTGGACCTGTGAATTGGCCTCCAAGATCTTGTGATTTAACACCGCTAGACTCTTTTCTGTGGGGCTATGTAAAGTCATTGGTCTATGCGGATAAGCCACAAACGTTTGACCACTTGGAAGACAACATTCGCCGTGTTATTGCCGATATACGGCCACAAATGTTGGAAAAAGTCATCGAAAATTGGACGTCCAGATTGGACTACATCCGAGCCAGCCGTGGAAGTCATATACCAGAAATCATATTTAAAATGTAATGCCACAAGATTATCTTTCGAATTAAAAAAATTTATGTCAATCGAATAATACATCGTTGTTTTATTGCAATTTAAAGTTCTATACCTCTAAAAATAACACCCTTTATTAGTGGTGACAACTGAAAGATTACGAGAAAACAAAAGCATTAATTGTGAAAAAGTACGAAAACTCTAATTTTGTTTGATTAGAGAACTTTAAGAAAAATTAATGGCTCTCAGGGTATAAGTTTTCCCAGCCTTAAGTTATATAAACGGTATTTACGTATTATCGAAACGGTATTGGCGACATTATACGAAAGGAAGCACATGGTTGCCAATTTGGTGAGTTACCTTAATGTTAGCATTGTTGCGATAGTACGTAAGTGACAGATAAACATATATATTTTATGAATATAATCTACATAAAAGTAATTTGCTCAATACATGTTTTAAACAATTACTCTAATTGACATTTAAATCGTTTTTTCTTCATATATAAATACATAATAATGCATCATTATTTAAACATTACCCTTTATAGAAAATGGATGAAATAAACAAATCCACTGATGAATGGGCAGGAAAAAAAGAACTACTTAATATCCGCACGCGAAAACGTCGTAAAAGGATTCATAATACATCCGAACAATTGGATTCTCTTACCCAGAATACATCAGAAGTTTTCACTTCTATCGTGTGATCGTAAGCACATGCGCAATTTTTTATACAGCATTTTAATCGCAATGAAATACGAGGGATGATCTGAAAATAAGTTTAGCCATTTGTTGCATACGGAAACTTTATTGGCAGGAAAAAAAATACACCATGACATCATGAACTAAGCACCTTAGACTTTTATTTTTGACATAGTCGCCACCGACATTGAGACATTTATCGTAGGGTGCAATCAGTTTGAAGAAACCCCTATGTTGAAACTCACTGCTCTGCAAAGCAAGGAATTGTCCCAAGTACTACAAGGTTGTTTTCATTCGTGGATGTGGAGGCACTCTTAATTTTACTTTCCTCTTCCATACTCTGCCTTTCTTCACTGAAAATGCAACACCAGCGACCAACCATTCAACGAAACATGACATACACGGTCAGTAAGCTTTCATGGATGACGAGTTATTCGTGTGTATATTTGTACTAGACAACAGCAGGCACTTCCATCGGCGATCACGTTGTTGGCACACATCTGTTTGCCATCGCACACTGGTCTGCTGCTTATCTTTCTTCTTTGGGGCTTTAAGCACATATCATTCCTCTTACGTTGACTCTTCTTTCGTTGTTCGGCCAGCAACGAACAGCGATTATTTGTTTCATCTGGTGTAGCATACTACTAGAATCATAAAGCTCCCGGATTGGTCCCCTACAGATCCCACAGGTGTTCGTTGAAGCGGAAATATCTGTTTCGGGGGTCGGCAGCACACAGCCATCTGGAATTCATTTCCTGTACTGTTGACGTTAGCAGCAGATCATTTCTGACAAAGCAAATTTTTCATTCGTCGTATTTTGCTATATTGTCTTTGGAGCAGCTTGCAAATATATCAAAATCTGCGTTTTGATCGAGAAATCACCTGAGACATTCAAGAGGTTGAAGAAAGCATACGGAAACGATTCCAGCACCAGAGGAATTTTTTTTACCTGTTTCCATGGCTGAAAATGAAATTGTATGAATATCGTTTTGTGTGTGGATTCAGATGAGTTGATCGAAAATGCGAGGAAGCAACTGAATGGCCTCTAAAAAAAATGGATTTCAGAAGTGTTTTGAACAGTTATACGAACGCTGGAAGAAGTGCGTGGATGCAGAAGAGCAGTACTTTGAAGGCCAATAGAATTAAATTATTGTTATATTTCTTAATAATTTGTAATTGACCTATTCTGGGAACCTTTTGATCCTATTGTATTTTATTTCAAAAAAAAAAGTGACGAAACTTACTTTTGGAACATCCCTCGTAAATTTTAGGTAAATTACTTTTTTTTTTGGTATTATTTTGATGTAATACATTTTGAAACACAGTATGCACTTACCTTGAGAATTACGAAAATGTTCTTGACAAAGTTTTCAAAATTGTAATATTTTTTAATCGATCTTGAATTTGAATATTAATATGATGTTGTATTTTAAATAATTTTCAATTATGCAAAAAGCCGAAAAGTATTTACATTACAAACATTTATTTCAAATAATCTCTTTCTTTTGAATAAGTGTTTAATGCTTTAGCTCCACAAGAAATTTAAATGTCCCATGCAAAAATTCGAGAATACTTTCAACTTAGAGAAAAACATTATGACCCTGGAGAGATATCCCATGAACACTTTCTCCCCAAAACATTGAAAAGCTTAAAAGAATGCTAAAACTGGAAGTAATATCCTACACAGTTTAGATTATTTCCTCTCTTATCTTTTTTCTTCTCAAAATAGGGTACAGTACGTCGTGAGGGTTGCTAAAGCAACTTTTTAACTAGTTTTGATAATCGTTTTATGACTTTAGATTAAGAAAGAATGGTTTTTAACCACTTTTACTATGGCTAAACAATTGCATTAGACTGTATAATATCCATTTCTTGAATGCATATAAACTCGCGAGAGATCTTAAATAGACAAAGGAATCAAAGTAAAGGCGATGTTTATGGGAGAAAGTTAATGACCTTTTGATATATATACTAAAGCATTTTTTTACTTAAATATTATTTAAGTATTCATTTAAGTATTAGGTAGTATTTCTTTTTGAATATTAAGTAGCATTTATTTATTAAGTAATATATACTCAAGCAATTTTTTACTTAAATATTATATAAGCATTATTTACATAAGTATAAATAGGGTTTGATATAAAGGTTTCTCAAAAGAGAAAAATATTAAAATAAAATTATTTTTATGAAATATAATAAATTCACATCGGGCTAGACTATATTTAAATCATATAATAAGTGGAAAATTACTCATTCGTTTCCTGGCCACATAGCTCTCTAGGCCAAAACGTTAATTTTACACATGAATTCACAATATATCATTCCGCATACACACACACTGGAGCAGTTTAAATCAAGTCATTGATTCATAAACCTAATCGTCTAAGCTGTACTTAAATGTTCCTACGTACCTTTATGTATAATTAGGATTTAAGCAACCCAGATTTACTTAAGGTTTCTGATAAACACTCCCATGAAGGAACCCGTATTGAATTGTTCTAGAAGCAGTCATCTGCCAAATTCAACTGGATACTAAGTATCATTTGCCGTAAAATGATTTATTTGAAATGTTTGGAAAGTGTACACCGGACCAGCGGTCGTCAAACTTCTTTACCGCATAATTCAAATCACGCGGACCACTAATAGGATTTAAATATATGTATAAAAAATTGCGATCTAAGGACGCATAAAATGTACCTAGTTAATAAAATTAAACTATTAAGTGTAACCAAATTCTGAAAGCTTTATTAATAAACCATAAAAACTCTAAAAACACAACGATTAAAAAATGGTTTAAGTACATCAAACTTTTAGTGTTATACATTGCTAGTGTGATAGGTGTTCCTGCTTACTTGAAATAAGATTATGGATATTTGGATCCAATTTATTACTGTAAGACATTTATTTCAAGCTGAGATTGGTACCGTGTTTTGATGGCTGTGACAGATGAAAAGGCCATTTCACATAAATAAGTTGTGGAGAGTTTAATCAGAATTTCCATCGCCTGTTCACTAAGAAAAGAGTATTCACTTTTAACACATTTTCTGGGGGCCATTAGCAAGAATACCACATTATTCCAGCGAAACTTTCTCACGGACCTCTAATGGTGCGCGGGCCACCACTTTTGCGACCTCTGCACGGGTCTTTATAAATATAAGAATCAGAGTTTATAAAACATTTAAAATATAAAATAAAAGGAAGTTAGAGCGATATTTTCTCATCTAATATATTCCATTGAATAGTGCAGAAAAATGTGTTATTAGTAAAGGGTGTTTTTGAGAGGCATAGAACTTTAAATTGCAATAAAACAACGATGTATCATTCGATTGACATGAATTTTTTTTTATTCGAAAGATAATATTGTGGCATTACATTTTAAATGTGATTTTTGGCATAGGACTGCCACGGCTGGCTCGAATGTAGTCCAATCTGGACGTCCAATTTTCGATGACTTTTTCCAATATTTGTGACCGTATATAGGCCATAACACGGCGAATGTTGTCTTCCAAATGGTCGAGCGTTTGTGGCTTATCCGCATAGACCAATGACTTTACATAGCCCCACAGAAAAGAGTCTAGCGGTGTTAAATCACAAGATCTTGGAGGCCAATTCACAGGTCCAAAACGTGAAATTAGGCGATCACCAAACGTGTCTTTCAATAAATCGATTGTGGCACGAGCTGTGTGACATGTTGCGCCGTCTTGTTGGAACCCCAGCTCCTGGACATCATGATTGTTCAATTCAGGAATGAAAAAGTTAGTAATCATGGCTCTATACCGATCACCATTGACTGTAACGTTGCGGCCTTCATCGTTTTTGAAGAAGTACGAAACAATGATTCCACCAGCCCATAAAGCGCACCAAACAGTCAGTTTTTCTGGATGTAACGGTGTTTCGACATACACTTGTGGATTAGCTTCACTCCAAATGCGGCAGTTTTGTTTGTTGACGTAGCCATTCAACCAGAAGTGCGCTTCATCGCTAAACAAAATTCGCTTATGAAAATCGGGAACAACGGCAATCTCGTTTTGGGCCCATTCGACGAATCTACGCCTTGCTTGATGATCGTTTTGATGAATTGACAAACCAAACTGAGAATAAATCACTTGACAGCTGTTAAATCGGTCACCATCTTGGAAAGTAATGCCAACTTAAACTTCTATACCTGGAAAAAAACACTCTTTATAATTGGAATAGGAAATAATTATTAACCCTTTGACTATCAAACTGCGCTTTCTATTATCCAGAAATCCCAGATCCCTGACCTTGACGCTACGACGCTCATTTCATTTTTCCTTTTGACTCTGGCTAAGGCGCACGTTCGTTCTCTTTCTAAAGTTTTTGTAACTACTTTTGTTGTTTATTTTTACTTTTTCTTGCCAATATGGCGTCGTCGATGGATTTCTACGAAAGTGATACTACTTTGACTGAAACCGATGAATACGACAATGACTCAGATGCGGATTTATCTATTTTTGATAAAGAAGATGAAGAAATAGAGCAAAAATGACAATACGCTTATGTAACGCATGTGGAAAAGCCTTTTGTTTCAAAGAACATTACAAACAATTTCACAAAAATTTGTAATTTTAATTCTAATTTTCCTATTTTTGTTCAAATTTTTGTACCCCAGATATTTTGTAGCTTTGCTTTTATAATTTCATACAATCCCAATAAAAGAAAATATATCTTATAATGTCTCCTGTGTTGATTACAATGGTTACAAATCTAAATAAACCATGTATCCACACAAGGTTACAATGGGGTTTTGCCCTATACATAACATGTATCCAATAGTGGTTACATGTTACTCAAGGGGTTAATGCCAACTTGAGATTAGTCTTGTAGTTCAGTTAATCAAAAATAAAATAGTCTTATTTCGTTTTCAGAAACCACCGAATATTAAAACAGCTAGATGTTGTTCATTACTTAAATATAAGCTGCCTCAATTGGACTGGGCCTGTTATCCGTATGAACGCCCACAACGCTAGAAGAGGAACACCTAGAAATCGATGGTTAGGATGCAGTAGAGAAGGACTGTTTGGTTCTTCAAACTAAGAGTTGAAGGTACAAGCAAAGGTAGTTTGAAACGTATGATACAAAAGGCCTTGCCCCATCCTGGGCTATCACGCCATGAGTGATGAGGAATTACTAATTAAATAACCCCCTATTAACGGAAAGATTTTTATGAGAATATTTGTTAGCAACTTTTCAAATTGTTTAACACCGCTATCTACCGGCTATTTTAAATCATGATGTTGTATGATTATATAGGTTAATTTATAAAGAAGTATAAGAGAATTGAGAAACCCGTAAAAAAATTGCATGGGGTTATTTTAAGTTTTGTTTGACGCGGTCACAAATATTCCATATGTGAACCCTTAGTCACACAGCACACATCGAGCCGATAATCCCTTTCCGCCCAAACGTGCGTTAAGTTATCAACAGTGGCGTAAAGTACACGCCCGCAACTCCCACATTACGAGGAAGGCAGAATTCTAGGGGCCCAAAGAGCCTGACTGATGTCAAGT
This sequence comes from Trichonephila clavipes, assembly GCA_019973935.1. Taxonomy (NCBI): domain Eukaryota; kingdom Metazoa; phylum Arthropoda; class Arachnida; order Araneae; family Nephilidae; genus Trichonephila; species Trichonephila clavipes. The sequence goes on from BMAU01003532.1 coordinate 1,488,493, forward strand.
ACGTATTTGGGCTGACTGTGCAGGTGGGCCCTAATATTCTCCATTACGCCACTTGGTATCAACTCCATCGATAGCGGCTGTGATACGCTGTTTCAGCTTCATCTAGGACGAGGGGTAGCGATCCTTTACGGCTCAGCGTGCCATTTTTTTCTGAAGAAATGTTTAATGAGGGAAAAACGTGCCTTCACAATTAACTTTGAGTTGTGATTTTCGGAAAAAATAATAAAACTAAATACTAACAACTCAAAGTTCTTTATTTACTAATACACGAAAGACACACTTTGCACTATATAGTAGTAAATGATTTAGTAAAACATGTAATTCAAATTAAAATAACATTAGTGTGACTTCTGTTGTTGCAGATTAGATGACAATTTACAAAGATTGACACATTAGGATTGTAAGATGCTACTTTTAGCAGAATGCATGGTGAATTGGAGTCATCTGCCAAATGGTTTCTTAGGAAGTCTTTAATGTTATTTATCTCTGAAAATAATGACTCACAAGCATATATAGATGAAATGGTTAAAACGGCATAAGCCTGCTTCTTCAAATAGTTAAATGTGTCTGGAATCAAATCCCCGCCACCTTGCGACCGATTACCCGAGTTTGTTCGTAATACTTCATAGTGAACTTTGCTATTTTGAACGGTGGAATGCCCAAAATATTGTGCCATCAGTGGCACGTGTGCCATTGGATCGCCATTCCTGATCTAGGACGTTTACTTTTGCATAAACGGCATCCCGTAGTTTTAAATTTTTCATATGATTCTTAGATAGATTTTCTAGTAGGGGGTTATTTTCTGAATCGTCATAAAAAAAATGTTGCTACACATCAGTTGTAGATTCCATTCTGCTAAATTCACAAATACAAAATTGGCTTTTCCAATGTAGACGCCACCATTTTGACTGATTAGTCACATGACACGCCCACTATTGGTTACGTCACTTCTGTTAGGCGCGAGATACAAACTTTAAAAGTGCATCTATCTTACGGTTCGCTGAGGGGATGCCTGTCTTTGATTACTACTTTATGGCATCTGGAAAGTGTATACTTCTTCATGAATCACCCTATATATTGTTTATGTTGTTGATTTCGAAGTACTAGCTTTAAGCTTTTGATTGTATCGAAAAACATTCTTATAATCAAAGCTTCTTATTTTAAAAAAGAAAAGAGCCCCCTGCATCCCATCTCAGGAGTCGATTTCCAAAAATCCGATTTTGGTGTACCTCTATTCAACAAAACAAAAATGTTTGCCAAGTTTACAGTCTGTAGATCTAATAGTTCACAAATAGACCCTTTTATTATTTATAACGCTCCATAATCCCTCTGTGGAAACTATTATCCAAAATCCGTTCTTAGCGGATTTCCACTCAATAAAAAAAAGAAACATGTTTACCATATTTCAAGTTTATATGTCAAATAGTTCAAAAAATTCGATTTTTCTCTATAACACCCACACAATGCTGTTAAGGATCGATTTGCGCAAAACCCGTTCTTAGCAGATCCGTACTCAACAAAAGCAGCATTTCTGCTTTATTTCAAGTGCGTATGCTTCATATTTAGTTCCACATATCTGCTGATGGGTAAGTGAGCTGTTCCTTCGCTTTTCTCTCCTACATATATAAAATCCTATAGAAATTCTTCACTCTTCAAATCTAAACTAACACATCGATTTGTCTGCAATAAAGCACATTCGAAAAAACAAAAGTACTGAAGCTCTTCCCGTAATTACATTTTTGCTTCAATTTTTGAAAACACATTTCTAAATACTTCCTAAAATCGGAAAAACCAGACATAAATGATTAAAAAAAGTACTAAAATATACTTAAAGATTGGAAGATAAATGTATTTCTATGGGAACTTTCATTATTTTGTATTCTCTCGGACGGATTTTATTGTACTCAAATCGATACACTTGTCTAGGTTCAAAAAGGAAAATAAAATTACCATAGGATTATCATTAGGCAAACGAATTCAAAATGGACGCAAGAAGGTATTCTTATCTTAGGTAGCTTTTATTATTTATGTTAAAGAGTAAAATCTCCAACCAAATGTTTAAATTAATTCAATATATTTTGACTTTATACTCATATAGAGAGAATGGTCTATTTATATTGTTACATAGATCGGGGTTCGAGGATTTTATGCTATCAGTGTCAAAGAGCTAGACAATTCTTCAGCAGTGATGAAAATATATCGTCGAAAAAAAATCCTTAAAAATGCAGGATACCGCAGTGAAATTCGCAGAATACATCTGAGTAGGCCTTCACACCTCCTAAGGTGCTCAGACACAACTATCAGTGTTTAAAATACAATTGAGTTGAAGATTATTCACAAGCATTCGCTTGTTCTGCTCAACAGACGAAAAAAAGTAATCACTATCTCTAGTAAACTCTTCAACGGTAAAGACAATATTACTCAGAGTTGGAGAGCGACTCTCTGTGTATATTCTGGTCGAATTTTTATCGAAAATAGATTCCCGTCATCAACCGCGATATCTGTAGATTTCTCCAGTAATTTCCAGAAGCATCCATATGGTTGACAACTCACTAAAAATGGTCGATGGCATAATCACCAAGTCACTAATATGACATACAGGTTGCCAAAAATGATGCCAACTTGGCTCTATAGCCAACATTTCGCCAAGTTTACATTGAATCGCCATCATAATGTAATACATGACGTTTATTGCGAATATTGCAATTTCAGCATAAAATAAATACAACAGAAAGTAATATTATCGTATTACGTATCCAGATATACATTATTTACACTATTTTAAGCACTCATTACACAAAATTTGGAACAATATACATAAAGGAGAAAATTGACTCACTTATCACGATTCAAAACAATTACACTTCCAGACTTGAAATTTGGTAGGCAGGTTTCTTTCATAGAGTACAGGTTAACGAAGAACGGATTTTTTAATCGACTCCGGGGTTCCAAAGAGTTAAGGTGGCGTTATAGATAAGAATTCCTGTTTTTAGACTCTTAGACCGACATACTTGAAATTTGGTAAACATGTTTCTTTTGTTGAAATCCGCTAAGAGTGGTCTTACGGAAATCGACTCTCAAGGAAGGTAAGCGAGGCATACTGATAAAAAATTTCGTTTTTGAACTATTAGGCTTAGAATTGAAATGTAGGAAGAATGTTTATTTTACTGAGTAAAAATCCACTAAAAATGGGTTTTGTGGAAATCCACTTTAGGGAACGTTAATACGGGAGCGTAAAAGATAATTATTCTTCACAGTTTGAGAAATTCAAGTCCTGTCCCTCTTAAATCAAGAGGAGAGGGGTTTAAAAATGTTTTTCAACACAATCGAATGCTCAATGCTACAACTTAGTTGTCAATAATTTATAAACAGTACATATTCATACAGTATCATAGAATACCCATCGAAGTGGTTAAATATAACGACTAGTTTTAAGATATTAATCTTTTAAATTTGAATTTGGTTTGGTGCTCCTCTGTTCAGGTTCAATTGGGGTTCGATATTCGGGCGAAAACCTAAAAATTTGTTTCGACCCCAGAAAGTTACCAAACTGAACCATTTGGCTCAAATTTTTACCAGGAGTCTTAATCCGGTCTTTATTTCGCGAAGTTTCAGTAATTTTACCTTTAAAATTAAAGATACACTTTTTAAAGAATATATACAGTGGGCATCAAAAGTGTTCGTACACTTGCAATTTCTTATAGAATTTAATGTTTTCGACTAATAAAAATTAATATATTGTAATTGTAATTTTTTATGATATATGCAACTTGTTCTTAATGGAATGACATAATTAATATTTTAAAAATAGGATAACTATTTTTTTTTAAAAATTAATTATCAAAAAGCTATTAAAAAATTACGCCACAAAAGTCTTCGTACACTTAACAAAAATCTCAACTTTGCTTTAAATATTGTATTTCTTTCTTAATTTAGTACTTAGTAGGATATCTTTTAGCGTCCACAACAACTTTTAAGCGTCTTGGTATAAGTTTAATCAGTTTTTTGTAATTTCTGCATCGATTTTTCACCATTCATCTTTGATTATTGTTTTTACTTCACATTATGCATTTATGTGTCGTATTTCTTTTTTTTACACCAAAATCTCACCAAACATGTTCTACTGGACTAAATAAAGTGATTGAAGTAGTGTTTTCATCATGTGGGGACAGTTACAGAGACACCAGTGGCGTACATAGAGAGCAGTGCGCTTGGCGTCAGTATCCTGCGAAAAAATGAAAACGTTTCCAATATCCAAATTTTGGGCGGATAATTTAAAATTTCTCTTTAAAATATTTAAATAGAGCTCATGATTCACAATATCATCAAAAAATATCAAATTACCTAATTCTGTGGCCGATTTACACCCCCACGCAAGAACACTTAAACTTCCATGTTTTATTGATCCAATTGATTCTTGAAATTAAGTTTCAGAAAATTCAAAAATGACAGCAAATTGATTGGGATGGCAGACAATTCAATATTTTGGGTTCCGATGGACCTATAATAGCTTGTAAATGAAATAAATAAGGAGTTGAATCCCATGACTTTATGTGGAACAAGAACTCCTTCACTTTCATGCTGAAGTATGGAAGTGAAGGTGTTCTGGCGTGGGGGTGTAAATTGGCCTCAGAATTAGGTAATTTGGTATTTTTTCATGGTATTATGAATCATGCGCTGCATTTAATTATTTTAAAGAGAAATTTTAAATTATCCGCCCGAAATTTGGATATTGGAGACTACTTAATTTTTTAACAGGGTAATTAATGACGCCGAGTGCACTGCTCTCATTGTACGCCTGTACGACACTTGTGTCTCTATAACTGTTCCCACATTATGGAAACACCTCCTTAATCCCTTTTTTTAACCCAGTAGAACATATTGGGTGAGGTTCTGATGTAAAAAAAAAGACAAAGAAAAGAAATTACAAAAGACTGATTAAAATATATACCAAGACGCTTAAAAATTGTTGTGGACACTAAACGATATCCTGCTAAGTACTAAATTAAGAAAGAAATGCAATATTTAAAGCTAAGTTGAGATTTTTGTTAAGTGTACGAAGACTTTTATGGCATAATTTTTAGTAGCTTTTTGATAATTAATTTAAAACAAAAGTAGTTATACAATTTTTTGAAAATTAATTATGTTATTCCATTAAGAATAAGTTGCAGATATCATAAAAAATTACAATTACAGTATATTAATTTTTATTAGTCAGAAAAATTAAATTTTATAAGAAATTGCAAGTGTAGGAACACTTTTGTGGCCTACTGTATATAATTAAAAAAATTTCCCATGTATCCAGCATCTTGAATTAGTGTGTATAATGCTATATCTGCGGGTTTTACCCTGTTTTTGAATCTAAAATTACTGATGTTCATTAAAATTCAATACGAATGAAAAACAAGTAAATATTTAATTTTGCTTACTATTTTTTCTTCCGTTAACGGAAGTATTTTCATGTCCATTTTAATGACTAATGTGTGGATTTAAAATTTTAAAAAATACATCCTGAAATTGGAGTTGGGAAAGAGGCAATTAAATACAAACCATGGTTTTTTTCCCCTTTACTTTTCAAGCTGCATTTAAATATTTATTTATAAGCTAATGTGGAATTTTAAGAAAGCAATCGTAGCTCCTAAGTATTAACATTTATTAATTCCATCTATTGCCGACGTTAAATTTGCTATGGAAAACTGACTATCAATTTCAGTTTTCTGAAACTTAAAAACGCACTATAATGAAACGGTATGCCCGTCATAGTCAGAAGAGTTTCTTTTAGTCTTGACGTACTTTTTCCTATTCGAAAATATATTTCCAAATTTAAGTATCATTTGTTAATCGTTTTTGGAGAAAACAGATTTAAGTAAATAAAATTGTTTCCAATTAAGTCGTTCTAAGACTACGATATAGTCTATTTCTAAAAAATTTCAAATCATAGTTAGATGACTAAGAATATATCTGAGCTAATACTTATGTATTAAACTTCCACACTTCGCCATAGGACAAATTAATAAATCAGTTCTTTTTTTATACGTAACAATGTCCTTGTATGTTCACAATTATTTTTTTGTGATCCAGCCTACAATCCACCTACACATGAGCGCAACCTTTTACTGTAATCGTTTACTATCGTGAGTCAAGTCTAGTTGATTGCTTGGAGAAAAAATTACTTAGGAATCTCACTTAAATTATTTACTTTGAGGATCTTATAAATTACAATGAAATGCCCTTAACGCGAAAACGGTTAAGACGAAATATCGGTTAACAAGAAATAATACAACAGTTCCAACAAACTACTAAATATTTTCATGCCTTTTCTTCTCTTAACGCAAAACAAAAATCGCTTAACACGAAAAGATTTCCCTTCTGGGAATGAACAAAATGCGAAAAAAAACCAGCCGGATTGGACTGTCCTGATGTATTATCGGAAGAATCCATTGCAGAGCAGATGATGATAATGCGTATACAGGCCCAATTAAGTCAAACAAAGACATTTTAAAATAATTGAAAGCTCAGAAAATATCATTGATGCATATTCCGACGACGAAAATGAAATGAATAATGCAGCTCCTCTGTTCCCACATCATTTGAAATGAGGAACATCATAAAAAGTATGTATAGTTATTTAGGCACACATTTCAATGGTGAAGTGAATAGCAAAAAGGACGACATCGAACAATTTGTTAACAATTTAATGCTAAAAAAGACAATGCAAAGAAAAATACCAGATTATTTTCCAAAAATTCAACAAATGTTTTGTTTTTCGTAAAATTTGAAAATCTAGTATTTAATTTCTTAAAGTTCTTGTAAATGTTTTTGTGTCATTGATTTTTATTAAATATTTATTAATGGGGCTCGGATTGGTAACAAATACAATATATGCAAATATACATATCTGTATAAATAAAATAACTTCTAATAAACTTAAGTTTGTTGATATATGGAGTTTTTTTTCAATATCCTTCAACACAAAAAAGATAGCAATCCCTTCAGTTCAGGTGGTAAGCGATTTTTACTGTACTTAAAAAATTACATAAAAATTACTTGCTTACTTATTGCTTGAAAATTAGGGTTAATATTTGGGGGAAAAGCTATTGACTATTAATCTCATAATTTTGAATCACTATCAGGTGACGAAGTAGACACCACGATCCTACAATCCCACTCTCCAATGAGCTCGATTGATATCGCCAACATGAAAACGCGCTTCATAAACGTATAGTCTTCGTTAAGAAAGAGATTAGAACTCAAAAATTTTGTTACAATAATAACGGAGTGCTACAATATTTTTTTAAAAACTAAAAACTTCTTTTAAGAGAAAATAATCTGTACAATTATTAGGAATAACGTAAATTTTGCATGTTAATTATTCTTCATCCATTATGGAAAAAAATATTAAAACAATTAAAGCTTTCGAACTTTATCAGTTTCTAGAAATAAAAATATTATTGAGTATTATATCATTTAAACTTATTTATATATTAATTTTTTTATGTATCTGATATATCGTCGGTCTAATTATCAGACTGCGTAACTCCTTCTGGGATGCTAATTTGATACAGTAGGGCTAGGCGCCAAGTTATTGTTTATGTTCGCCAAGATAGGCGATAATATTACAATATGGTTTACTTTGATATTTTTATCGTGCGATTTTGTGGTTGCCATGGGGATAACGTATATTAATGTTAGTTTTTTTTTTCGCGGGATCTCTGCTCAGCAAAAGTAACACATTGTTTCAAATTTTATGTAATGAACGCTTAAAATAGTGTAAATAATTTATATCTGCAAGTGTAATACATTAATATTACTTTCTGTTGTATTTATTTTATGTTAAATCTTGTCACCACCTCTCCCTTCGAAATCTAGTTTTATTATGAAATAAACAAAGTAGTGATTACACTGATCGAGGAATAAATTAAAAGAGGAGTGCGCACTGAGGCATGGCGTAGACAAAACAAAAGGATTAAGGAATCGCACCAAAAAGCGCTTGGCGCGTTGCACTCCTATATCAAATCAGTAACATCGGTGGAGTTACGTAGTCTGATAATTAGGCCGACGATATAATTATAACATTTTATGTTGCTTATTTATTTATTTATAATTTTCTATCCATTTAACTATATATTTGAAATAAATATTTACAGCAAAGAAGATAAATCTGCAAAATTTATCTGGAATATACTTAATGAATTACCAAGCATTAAAAATTGGTATACCTCTTAATTATAAAAAAGTTACTTTTTAAAAAGAGCTCTGGCAAACTTTAGGTACAATTTAAGTGTTAATTAAACTCAATTTATTTAAATATTTTTAATTGTACAAACTTATTCTCAAAAAAATTACCCTTTGGTATATCTAATTATAAAAAAAATTAACATAACAATAAAGAATATCATAAATATACGAATCCCTAGAGCAAACTGCGCTACTTTTGCAAATATAATTGGAAAAGCAAAATTTTACAAAAATTGATAATTATAAAAAATTGAAAACATCTTGAATAACTTCTTGAATAAAGCCACTACATATGCGGCTTTCACATATACCAATTCCAGCATGTCTTGAATATGATGACAACAGTGACAAATTTCTCCGCTTTTTTCTCAACCCACATGAAAGCTTATGCCCACGCGAATTTTCATAAATTCCACCCACACTTCATATTTATTCTCACTTAATTCTAAAAAAAACTTTACCCAAGTTTTAGAAATATCACAATGAAATTAATAACGTGCGGGTTAGCACCTTTTTTTAAAAAACCTCGATTAAATAATTTGAATAGACAGAAAGAAGATTGCACGAGAATTGAAAGAAGAATAAGGAAATTTGTGCAAGAGTCAGAGAATATTTTTCGTAGAATTTTTTTATAATAGTTATATTTTAGTTAAACCACTTCCAAAATGCATTTCAACTTAATTTGGTTATAAATGATGAATTAAAACTTATTTTTCGGATGAAAATAGTGAATTACATACTATAAAAAGTACGATTCAGAATGTCGTTAATCAGAAATCAACTTAATGAAATTAATTGTGTAAATTTTAGCGAAGAAACTCAGAAAAAAGAATAATTTAAATTGTTTGAGAGACAACTGGTACGCACAACTTTGATTAATTAATTTAATCCATTTAATTAATTATAGTTAACCTAACTAATTTAGCTTCATGTTCTATGCATATTGTAATTTTGCTTTTTTAATTAGATTCTTTCTATGATTAGACTAATTCGGTTTCGTCTTGTAAATAAATTTTAGCAAAATCTGAACAATTTTATTGACATTATAAGTATTTTTTAAAAGTATTTGACATTTCTTCCTGGGAAACTTTAATATTCATACTGGATTTATAAAAGTTTCTTTACAAAAAAAATATGTTTGACACAATTCATTAACAATGAAGAGCCAAATCTTAAATATAAAAATGTATAGAGAGAAAATTAATAATAATTCTCTATAAAAATCGTATTACTTTTTTTTAAAATACTGGTCTCTTATAGGTGATGTCTCGTATAATAATTTCTTTTTAGAAAGACTCAAAGCTGAATTTATTTAAAAAGAATATATACTATTTAGTTATAAAAGCAAACTATTTGTTGACATACAAAATATATATCTATTTACCGAAAACACCTTCTGGACTTACGACCACCTGCACTTACGAACATAAAAAATTAATAAAGATAACAAAAATAGAGAAATAAAATTACACTGGTTTTGCAATAAAAATACATGCAAATAAAATACATATTGCACATTTTTTTTTCCTTTTATACAGTATAGTCATAACATACATAGATTAAATTTTATACCGCGTGTTTAGTATTTATAAATCATTTAAACGGAAATAGAATCGAAAAATATAAAATCGATTACAATTATGTTAATCGGAACAATATCGTAAGCTGACGAAATCTTATGACTGAAAAGCAGTAAAAGTCAAGTTGAAAAGCTACATTTTAAAAACACAAAAACGAATTTTAAAAATATTTCCCAACATGAAATGGAGTCTAAATATCAAAAGTTTGCAGTGAAGTGCAATATTCATAAATCGAATAATTTTCTAATATTATTTTTCCTCGTTTTATCGTTTGGAAAAGTATTCGCTCGAGAAACGAATATGAGAGAGAGAGAGAGAGAATTAAAAAAATTTGTCTGCTAATATATTTTAATTCTATATACGTCGCTTACAGTTAAAAGCAAATTTTCTTTCTAGAGAACAGTTAGAGGATGTTATTCATTAAAAGAAAGATGTGCACATTGATACGGAGTTTTAAGAGAATATTCCATAAAACAGCATTTGAACAATTTTCTCATTCAAAAACTGCACGATGAAACTATTCGACATCTACATTTTTGCTCTTTTTTCATACATATACGTTTTGCAGATGTGTAGGTTTAAAGTTAAATCTAGTGTATTCAAAAACTATTATTGAATACGAATCCAGTGTAAATTCTTTATCCAGTTTGAAATTGAATTTCTTTATAGTATCACACAAAGAAATATCTACACTGAAGGAGATATTTTTCTTATATCCATCAGGTTTTCTTTTTAACTTCTTTTTTTTTCCTTAACACTATACATTTTCCTGTACCTCGTAAGTACCACTAATCTTAGACATGAATTGACATTTGTGTACCTAAGCTATAATCGATCCTCTAGAATTTAACTCTAGGTTAATGTATATTTATATGTTTGTTTATTCGCTTTAAAAACTGTTGTTGTGAAAGATGTAGCTTTGTGTATATGCTGTTTTTAATGGCTTTTCAAAAGCTGTTTTTCATTCACTTGTTTTGATCATAACTTTCAATAAGTATTCAAACAATTTCAGGGGGGTCCTGCTTTTTCTTTTCTGCATATTTCATGCATTGATGTGAAATTATTTCAAATAAAATTTTACATGAATTTAAACTTACATGTTTTCGTGATAGCGATATTTATATATTTCATACTTTTATCAATTCCTAATTTCCGTAAGAGGGAAAAAATGTTTAATAAAAAAAAACCCGATAGTTTAATTCCCTTCTCTTTTTTTGCAGTAAAATAAAAACCATTTCGGAATTTCCAATCACATTCTGAGCAACAGGTAACCACATATGTAAAGTCCCTAATTCATAAATTAAGCCAACAGTTTCTGACAAAAGAGGATTTTGATGTATAATGAACTGAATAACTGTTATCTGAAATAACATCAATTGTGACAATTTTTATACATTGAAACCCGCAGTGCATGTTGCTTTCTCTGCAGTGATATTCTGCATGTGGAAGATTGAGTTTTACAGGGAAAGTGCGTTTTTTAGCATGAGCTTGAATAATATTAGGGCAATCCCCAAAGGGACGAGTTACCAGATCGGTGGCATTGTCATCCTTTGCGACAAATTTTGCGAAAAGGGGTATCGCTTTGGAACCATCGAGAAGTATCTGGAATCGATCCTTCTGAAAATTTCCATTCGGCTATAAAAGGGATTCGGCTAATAAATCTTTTATTATTCAAATAATTGGAGTCACCACCTGTGCTTTTCCCCAACCAAATTAGTAATAATATGAAGCTTGTGATCTTAATCGTTATAATAAAGCAACCTCTGTTAAGTGGTGGAGAGAGATTCAAAATGCACAAAGTCCATATTTCGCCTGATAAATCTTATCAATAAAATAAATTATACTTCAAAAAGTCCTTAAATCATTTATAGAGAAACGATAAAGAGGAGAGCTAAAACTTAACCAGTCAATCAACGAAAGGAAAATAAGTTGTTTTTTTTACATCGACAGATTTTTAATCAAGATGTGATAGTACATTTGCTGTTTTGTACTTAGGGAATTAAATCAAAAAATAAATAAGTTTTAAGGTATCCGACTATCCTAAATTCGTGATTTTTGCCAAAAATTGACAAATTTTTTAATTTTCAAATTTTATTTTATATGCGGTCTTATTAGCTTTATAAAAATACCCCAAGGTTATTATTTTCCATTCACGAGAACTAAAAGTACAAGTGTTTTAGTAAAAGCAGATGCCACTACTTTAAGCAAAAGGCCATACTTTAAAATGCGTTTTACTCGAAATGCGTTTTTTTTTAATGCTCAAACGCAGACAGCGATCGCTTATAAGTTTTGAAAATAATTAACTGAATTTTTTTGTGTTTGTGCTGGTACGATAGTAAAAGTGTTTTAAACTTGAGATTTATCAATCACTGTTTTATTTCAAAATTTACAGTCCCTTATGTGAATATAATCACTGTTTTTAAGCAATTTCATATATTAACTAAGATAAAGGGCTCTAGTTTTTGTAAAAATTAAAATATCTCTTATCCTGAAGGTCATTTCAAAAACGAATAACAAAACAACTGAGCAAAATTGAAAATTTGCTAATAAATTTTTTGTAGAAAACAGGCTTCGTTTATGTAATTTTTTGTAAATTTTTACCCCTTTTTTTCCTATTTTAGTAATAATAATTTCTTTTTCTCTTCTTAATATTAGCATATTTTTCTTAAAATGTACTAAATAAATTTAAAAAACGCAAAAAAAATCCCCATATCTCCAATTATTTTTTAAAAAAAATGTTGTCGGATACCTTAAAAAATCTCGTGTCACCATTAATAATGTTTTCAAAATTATGAGGAAAAAATATTATTTACACCAAATTTCCATATCACTTGAAACAAGAAACTAGAGTCAATTGATTAAAATGAAAACATTTAGAAAAAAAAAAATGTCCCAAAATAGGTTTCTTTTTCTCGTTCGCCCTCAACATAACAACTCAAAAACAGTAAAGAGAGTTTTAAAAAAATTCCTTTTTGACATAATTAACCATTAAAAGACAAAGATCAAGCTCCTACTCAGTCAATAAAACGAAAAAAATTACGTAGACACTGTTATAAATAATTCATATCATCTACCGTGTCATTAAATTCTTATGCTATGAATTCCAATTCCAACCCGAAGCCCTTTTAACATTACTTTCGTCATTGTATCTGCAATTAAGTAAATCAAATATTTATCCAGTCACATTCTATGTACATTTTAACAAGTAATATATTCGAAAATCCCCTTTGAAGATGTTTGTTTAAAGTAAATGTAGGAGCCTTAGAGAAATATTTTAAAGGTTTTCTGTCGGGATGAATTTGTAATTTGAATGAAAAAACAAATTTTTTTCTTATAAACTTCCTTTGAGTAAATTCTTTAGTAACACATCTAAGGTGAATGATAGTATAACTGCATTAACGGGTTGCACAATAAAGTTATTACAAATAATTCTAAAAATAAAATAATAAGGATTTTAAAACTGTTAATTGCTTAAATTACTATCGATTATTTAAATATATTAATTAACTGCCTTAAATGTAACTAATTATTACTTTTACGTATTTAAACTTTAGTTTTTGATTTGTTATATATTTAATAAATGTAAGTATATCAGTAGTTCTTATTACTGTAGAGTCTATGTGTAATTAAACATAGTCATGAAAAATGCCACTTCGTAAAATGTAATGGATGATAAAACTCATAAACGAAATTAAAATTTAAAAAAAGCATCCAGTAGGTATTTAATTTTAAAACATATAAATCAAAATAAATAAATAAATATTATGTTATATGTAGTTTTAATGGATCTATTGATCTGTATTCTTGGTATAAAACATTTAAGATTCAGTATCTTGATAAAAGTATAAGTATAATGCACGATAATTAAAATACTAATTCATTGTTACCTAATTAGACATATGCTCACAAACTCTTTAAAAACTTAGACAATGACACAAAATAATGAAAACACTCTTAATGTCTTTGAGGGTCAGATGCTAAGAGCAATTTTTGGAAGAACCTCTACCCTTTGACATAGACACTCCAATTTAGAACTTTATCGAGCCTTCAAGGAACCAGACGTTGTTAAATATATGAAAACTCAAAGAATTAAATGGTATGGCCACTTTATTAAAATGAAAAAAGAACGTTCAGCACAGAAAGTATTTTTGGCTATGTCCACCGAAACAAGAATCGGGGGTCAACCCAACCTAAAGGGAGTTGGCTGCCTAGAAAAGGATTTCGTTACCCTAAGAGTGTCTAATTGGAAGATATATCATGGCCAGAAAAAGTGAGACTTGGCGGAAAATTCTCGAGAAAGCCAATACCCGCTCGGAGTTGTCGTGCCATTGAAGATCATGTACGATAAAAAAATTTCATCTTAAACTCATTGAGAATTAGAGTGCCTATTTCGATAACGATAATTTACTCTTTTTATTAAGAACCACATCCGGCTGTCCGGTGTACCTCTCTGTGGTACCTTTCGCATAACAATCTTACTCCTCGTGCATTTACTTCTGCCATTCCGTAAATCAGGTGCATATCTACCAGCTCGGTGTTTGTAGAATGTTCCATTCTCCTCTGCGGACGATGACAGCTCAAATGACTGCAGTAATGCAGGTAGGTCTGTGACTTCAAGTGCTATTGGGAACACCGAACGAGGACGTTTCGACCATGAGTTGCTATGCGTCTGAATCCTTATGATGTCCCCAGCGTCTCCTTAAAGTTTGTCCCAATGATCTTGGGATACCCTGTGTAGACACCTTGTGCGATTGTAAGTTGCAAACAACACGAGATTCAACAGTCATTTTTCTACAACTGAATTGATTTTCTACATTTTCAAACAAATTAAACTCGACTAATTTAACGCTGAGCGTAGAGAAATTAATGCACATCTATAAGCTAAATTCATTGGAAATATCATTCATTTGATTTTATACTTATTTTGCGCAATTAAACTTAAATCTTTATTTAAATGGTATGTTTAAATAACAAACAATTAAGACAAATCATGCACTAAGTCTAGCCATGTATAATTATAGAGCAACAATTGTTCCTGGAATTATTTTGTGATTTCGAGTAATAAATGTAATTAATTTAATTGCTTAGGAACTCAAGAGAGCCGATATTTTGATATAACAACGTTCCTAGATGTAACGTAGGCGTTTTATAGATTTATTCGCAAGAATATAAGGTCTCTAATAACAGATTTTCTTATAAATGCATAAAATTTAATATAGATACGTTTATTTAAGGGGACATTTAAATTCTGACAACCAAGGGATTTTGTTAAGACTGCAGCTATATTAAAGTTAATCCGACTTTGAGTTAAATAAGCTTTGCAACGACATTTAATCATGTAATTAGTGTACACCGGGATCTTGAAATTATGAATAATTAAAATTTGAACACACAGATTGAAATTTGATTATTACGCTGCAGAAAATTCTATTTTGGAATAAGTAAAAATGTACTTACGTATCATACCGTCGACTTATTTCGCAAAACTGAAAACCATTGCCAATTCAAAAAATGTCACCAAATGTTGCCATCGTCATTGTTGCTGTGTTCGAAAAGGCCGGAAAAGGGTTTCTATTATTCTATTAAGGGTTTCTACTATCTAGTATTAGCTGCATATCGTGTCAATTGACAACATCTTTTAATTTGAGGAAATTGTTCGACGATATAGTAGGTAAATATTAGTAAAAAATATGAGACTATAACACTCATGGTACTTTTCCGTTTCGCCGGATCAAATCTCGCCTAGCAGGCTTTAACGGTGACAGCACACAATATACACATAAAAAAATGTTGCTAAATTTTAGTTTTCATTGGTTTTTTCTCCATTTTTGATGTATTATGAAAAAGACGTGACCGTGATAAGAAAAGACCGCGATCTGTTTTGAAAATGTGTCGGTGAAAAGTTACCAGCAGAAATATTCCGTTTAAACTCGGTTGTATCATTTTCGGCGAATTTATTGCTTGCGCCGCCGAAAGGGAAAAGTACCAAAATCGCTTAAAAGATATAAATTACGAAGTAGAACAGCAAATTCCAAAAACATAAAAATTTTATACACTTAATGCTATTACTTTATAAACAATTAAGAAAAGTTTAATAACTATAATTAAATATTGCAATTTGTATTAACCCAACTATTTCTACTGAACGTTTTAAAGAAAACTTAGTAACAAACGGATCAAAATAGTCAACAAGCGCCAAAATATTGTCTATTCTATCAGCAATATATTGAAAAAATTTTTAGTTTTTATTTTTTATTTATTTTTATTATATATATTAGCACTCCAGATATTTTTTAATTTTTAAAAACCTTTTAGGGGCTGTGTGTGTGTGTGTTTCGCTATAGGTTAAAATGTAATTATAACCCAAAGGACATAAAGAACTATGTTTAAATATGCAGAGTAAGATATTTCGTATTTTATTTAATTAAGAATAAGCTGAGTCAAAAACAGTTTTTCATGAAATCTTTCAAAAGGAGTTGAGAAGTATTCTTTCATTTTTCGGTTTTTTAACACACAAGATAGCATAGTTCTTTAAGATACCTTTTACAATGGGAAGAAGTAATATACTTAAATTATTAGTGATTGTTTTACGCAATTAATTAATAGCAAATCATCTTCAGTGATTTTTTTTTCGAAGAGTACATTTTCTTCTTTGGACTATGAACTTCTAGAAATAAAAAGTGCATTACAGAAAAAATACGTGTTTATTTTTGTCATTTTTTTAAAAAAAATTAGGAAGTCACTTTAAAAATGTTTAGAAAACCTTATCGTTTTATATCGTTATCGTTTATCGTTATATATCGTTTATATCGTTATCGTTTCTTGTGCCATCAAAAAATGTACAAAATTTTAAGATGAAATTAACTTTATGAAAAGTACTATTGTTTTTTATTGTAACTAAGTTTTTACTAAGTACGTAAAAATATTTAAATACGGAAAAATTTATTTCACTTTGAAGCTTTGTAAAAAATGCGATGCCATTTTTAAACTTGAAAAAAAAATGCAATAAAATGTAATATTACTCGTTTGATATTACAAAGCTGACTGAGAAAAATTCTACAAATGTCACTATTTCATTCTCAGCGTTAAAAATTGAAATGCATCTAGAAACTTTATGGAATGGAAATTATGTGTATGTGTTCTAAACAATATTCGAGAAGTTAATGTGGCTACAACCACAATCGATTAAAAATAATCACGCAATCGTTTGCTATAAATAGAAGTTCATTTGATTCGTTAGCATGAATAAAATACATTGTTTCCACTTAGGCAATGAAGTTGTGTTTTATTAAGCTTAATTGGAATAAAAAAAATAATGCATAATTCCTGGCAGAAATTTGTTGCCAATTTCCAAACTAAAAGGTCATATTCTAAAACATTTTTTAATGGATATTTATTCTAAAAATAACAAAAAGATTCCTAAAAGATTGAATTCTTAAGAATTATGAGTTAGATTCTTTTTTATTGAATTTCGTTTTCTATCCACTTAGTATTTCAGAAACATATTCCATGTTTTTATGTTTTTCTTATTCGTATTTTTAACTCTTATTCAAAATGAAAAATACTTATTATTTCCTTTTAACTAAACAAAAGGATGCGTGGACTTTCCAAAGGTAGGAAAAAGATTATTGACGTAATAAGATAATGAATGTCCGTTCACAGATTCCATTATATCCTTTAATGGCTTTCAACCAAACAAAATGGTGGATTTTCAATTTTCTAAATAATAAGCTGTAACTTTATACCCAAAAGAATACACACACACACAAAAAAACATAAATCTAATTGATTACTAAGAAAGGTTTTTGAATAAAATAGAGAGAGAGAGAGAATTATATATATATATATATATATATATTAATTATTTTCACTTACTTAAAAAGCATGTAAGATAAAAAATTTCTCGTAAAATATTTTTGTCGAACAATATACAACCACAAAATCTTCAATTGAAAAATTAAAAATTATTTTAAATCAGTATAAAATTTTAGAAATTGTGTTACATTTAATTTAAAGTGTCAGACTCCTCTGTTTTTTCCAAACAATTTAGTCAAAAATTTATTTAGTTCTTGATTTTGAGTTATGAGTGTACAAAAGTAAATTAAGTTAAAATCAGTTAAAAGTTAAATTCAAGTAACTCCTACCGTTTTAAAAACATTATTTTAGTTTCTCAATCTCTTAAACAGAATCATCTTTCAAAATTTCTTTCAACATAAAAAAGAAAAATCTAAAATACAATTAATTTATTGCAATATACACCATTCATTTCAATTTGTTCATCGCATTGGATTTGAAAAGTTTGGGGTTAACTTTTAAAATCATCTGTAACTTTTAAATTTTTGCAACAATTTTAAATATTAAACGTACGGAAATAGTTTTAGACAAATATACAAATTTAAGTTACAAACAATTACACTCCCACAAATTTAAAAAGGTAATAAAATGGTCCAAAGTTTAATTCATTCGGTTAAAGTTATAGGTTACGTATTTAATTTAAAAATAAATTCTATTATAAAAATTTCAAAACAATTCTTTTAAAATTTCAAATCAGAAAATACAATTCCTACGTTATTTGAATTTAGCAAAAAATGGCTAGTTTCCCTTGTTACCACATATCATCCAGTATTTAATAATTAATAATAATTTTTTCACAAAAATAAGTATGGTTTCTAATGATAAAACACTTATTGAATTTAATATAGAATGTAATATTTAAGTAACATGAATAATAATGATAAAAATAATTCTTTTGTAAAATAATTCCTTTCTAAAATTAACTTCTTTATTTGAAATTTTTGTTTGCGTTTTTCGATTACTGACCTTTTTTCAAGAACAATATATATATTCGTCTGCTTAAATAATCGATTTGTGTTCTTTTTTATATTATTTCCATGAGAAAATTAGAAAGTTGATATATATATATATATATATATATATATATATATATATATATATATATATATATATGATTGGATGTAATTTAAATTTAATTTCAAGAACAAAATTGGAAAATATATATTTAGAATTATATTACAAAGAGAGTACATCTCAAATATAAATATTTTATATATTATATAAATAAAATTCTTAATTCAAAATTAATCCAGAATTCAGGGGGGGGGGAAGAGAACGAATCAAAAGGAAAAAAAACCAAATATATTCTCAGTTGATGTTTATTCAATGTGATTGGCAATATCTGCTTTACAGTCATTTAAAAAATCGTAGTTTTCATTCAACGGAATTTCTAAATGAGAAAAACTTTGTGAAGTATACCATTCGATTTCATAGGAATTTGAAAATAGACTTTCCATGGTTATATATAGATTTTAATCAAGACGAGTTATATATAGATTTAATAAAAATGAATATACGATTTTTGTACAGGTAAAGTTAAAAAATTAAGCATAATCTCTTGAGCTATATTCTATAGTTTTTCATTTTGAAAACAATACCACACTTGAAAGAAAAAATAATTTCTCACTCTCTATTGATAAAACACAAAATAAATCAAAATATAATCAAGGATTAAATGAAATGCATCACTTGATGCTAGAATAGTAAACTGTAATCAATTTATTGCCCTAAAATAGATAAAAAATATCATTTAATATTCATTTATTTATATGCACATATGATTTATATAAGATGCCTTTACTCAAACAATAAGGACATAAATTTAAGCAACAAAATAATTTACTATTTCGCTACAGTCTTAAAGCAATCGGTTTTCATGGGGGTGCGAGGTTTATACATAAATATATTCCCGTTTTTGAACTATGGGACCTACATACTTGAAATTTAGCTAGCATGTTTCTTTTGTTGAGTAAAGATCCGTAACAAAAAGGGTTTTGTGGAAATAGGTTTCCAATGAAGGTTAAAGGGGATTTTAGATAAAAAAAAATATTTCCTTTTTTGGAGTATTAGACCTACAGACTTGAACTTCGATAAGCATGTGTCCCTCATTGCGAAAAGATCCGTTAAAAATGGGTTTTTGTGAAATCAGCTGCCACGGAGGGGGTGGTTAAGAGGCGCATAGATAAAAAGTTCCCTTTTTTTTAACATTAAGCGTTCATACTTGAAATTGATAGACATTGTTCTTTTTTTTTTGTTGAGTACAAATCCGTTAAGAACCTTCTTTTTTACGGAAATAGATTCTCGAAAGTGTGTTGGGACTATTACTGGGGTCGTTTGAATAAAAAAAACCCGTTTTTGAATTATTAGACCTACATATATGATATGTTGTAAGTATGCCCTTTTGTTGAGTAGAAATCCACTAAGAAATCGGTTCCTAAGAGGGGTTACAGGGCGTAAAAAATAGACTTTAATTTTAGAAATTCAGGTCCTTTTTAAGGTATCCAACTACGTTCGGAACCGTGATTTTGCAAAAGCGCATAAATGGATAATTTTCAAGATATTTAGTGTCACTTAGATTAGAATATATGCATAAAATTGTTTTAAGGATATTTTGACAAAAAAAATTTATTTAAATACAATATATTGGCGAAAAATTAACTTAGAATAATCTTTTTTCCAAATGTTCTCCTTTTGTAAAAAATGGTTCTATTATGATAATATCTTGCCTGTATATAGCTCAGACCTCTGTACAGAGGCTCAACTAGAATTTTTGAAATATATAACTTAGAAGTGGGTTTAATCATATTTTGTCACAACAGAGGGGAGCAATTTTAAGAAAAAAAACGCCAATAATTATTTCAATTGGTGGTAACTCTGAAAATAATGGGAATTTTTCAAAAATTCTTGTTGAGCCTCTGTACAGAGGTCTGAGCTATATACAGGCAAAATATTATTATAATGAAACCATTTTTTTCAAAAGGAGAGCATTTGGAAAAAAGATTATTCGAAGTTAATTTTTTGCCAAAATATTGTATTTAAACACATTTTTTTTGTCAGAGTTCTTAAAACAATTTTATTCATATATTCTAATCTAAGTGACACTAAATATCATGAAAATTATCCATTTATGCTCTTTGCAAAATCACGGTTCCGAACGTAGTCGGATACCTTAAATTAAAAAGAAAAAATAAAAATAATGTTTTTCAATACATATGAACGCTTAATGATAAGACTTGTGTATCAATAATTTAAAAGCAATACATATATTCATATAACATCATAAAATACCCAGAGAAGTGGAAGAGTAATGTTAAGTCTGTGACGA
Organism: Trichonephila clavipes; assembly: GCA_019973935.1. Classification (NCBI taxonomy): domain Eukaryota; kingdom Metazoa; phylum Arthropoda; class Arachnida; order Araneae; family Nephilidae; genus Trichonephila; species Trichonephila clavipes. Next base: position 1,509,490 of record BMAU01003532.1, read on the forward strand.
ATCCTATCCGTGGTCCTTCAACTAATCTTCTTCGAGAAACAATTCTTTAGCTGTGGCTTTAGTTTAAAACCGCCATCCGTAGAGATGACTTAGTTAAATGCTAACGTAAATGCTATTTAAACCCTGGCAAGGGGTGTGTTAAAGTTAATCATCGAAAATTAATCGTGAATCGTGAGTAAATTGTCGTTAATCGTTCGTAGTGAATCGTTCGTTCTCAAGTTATCAAATGAACTAGAACTGTTGTTCGGAGAAGTGGAAATAATAGAAAAACTAATTTGAAGAGGACTGTAGCAGTTTAGAAAAGAGCTGACATGTGATTTGAAAGCGGATCAAGAGATAAGTGTATGAGTTAGATTAAAAAAACTAATTAGGATTGCTTCCAAGGTTATTAAACTTAAGAGGACTTGGTACCCTAAAAATCACAAACCTATCGTTTTTTTTTATTTTCATTTAATCTTATTCTTTGCATTAGTATCTTTCGATTGATATATCACTTGTGCATGTCGGAAAGTTAGAATTTGACTAAAACTTCATTTGAAAACAAATTAGGCAATTCAGCCACACCCCCTTTTTAGAAAAAAAAAAAAAAGCTAAAAAAATGCTTTATGATAAAAAAAAAAAAAATCTATTTTAGAAATAGAAATAATAACTATAAAAAAGAATGTGTAGTATTAAAAGCAGAATATTTCCGAGGCAATACAATAATGTAATTTTTCTTCCTTGTGAAATGTGTGCATGTAAAATTTTTAACTTAAGGCATTTTATATTAATAATTTTATAATTTCAGTTCTTATTCCTGATATATTTTTCATACAAATGTAATACTTTAATATTATAAGAAGAAAAACAGCTAAAATTTCTGTCGTGACAGAAAAAAAATTTTTTTTTAACATTTTTCTTGAATTTTCATGGGCAATTAGTACTCTCTAAAAGTTGATCATTTATAAAAATGTGTGGGTTGAAAACATATGAAAATGCAATTATTTTAAAGAGAAACGTATTACTAATATCTTAAAGTGGTATTTTAAGTTTAAGTTTATAATAATTATTTTTTCAGAATTATAAACTTTAAACTGGTTTTTCTCAGTTTGTGTTTTTCGAAACCTTAGTGCATTCAAAATGCTACTCCTTCGACAATTATTTACCAATCACTTCCATTTTTTTCTTGCGTGTTGAAAATAAAGCATGTAATAAAATTAGGGATCCGTTTTGCTATAAACTGAATACTTTTTTTAAAAAAAAAATAAAATGTAAGACATGTTGGCTTTTTCGTTGATTTTTAGCCTGTATATCAACATTTTATTTTTTTTCTCGGAAACGAATGAAGTTATTCTAAAATCGATCCTTAAAGTTGTTTAGATCATCCATAAGAGTATTATAAAAAATTTCAGGTCAAAAAATTAATTTTTACAAAAGGAGTAGGATTTTAAAATTTTCTCAATTTTCTTCAAAAAATTAAAATTTTTAAAATTGTGTGAATAATATATGACAATTTTCATCTGGTAACATTTTCCTGAATAGAAACATTGTATAAAATGCTAAAATATAATTTTTAAATACGTAAATAAAGAAGTTTGCTCAAAGGGTGCCAAGTCCCCTTAAAGTAATCATAAATTGATTAACCTGAAATAAAAATAATTATTTTTATAACTATGTCTGTTTCTTCAATGACCCAAACCACCCCTGCAACTTTCGACTAGTGACAAGCCTCGAATAATAGATTTATGCACTTCCATATGTTTTTTTTCAAATAAATTGGTAGGCAAGAAGTTTACAGAGCAATGGTTTGTTTTATAATACGCCATGAATGGAAATAGATCAAATACAATCGAACCTATATATTGTGAATTTTTCTATAAAGCGAACTTTTTCCTGGAACCAAGAACATTCCACAATTTTCTTCGTAAAATAACCTCACTATAGCGAAGTGCATTTTCTATAAAACGAATTTTTTCTTGTGATTTAATTTTTGTTCACTCTATTTTTAAAGTATTTCTATACATTTCAAATTATTCACTCTTTTAACACATTTTATGGTGGCCATATATCTTGAGCTGGTTTTATTAGGTGCCTAACTTGCCTAGAGCAATAGAATTCAAAGTGTTTCATCCAAGAAGAGCAACCTGAAACCCTATTGTCCAGTTCACTAGAAACATCTTCAATGTCCCCTTTCATCTTCAGTGGAGTTTTCTCGTGTCTCGGTGTCCTTGAACTAGTCTCCGTTCATTTGTAGCTTTTCTCAGTCGTACTGGTAACTTCGTTTCTTGTAGATCGAAAATGTCAATACATAAGTTCTTGAGCATCAAAGAAAAAATGTAATTCTTCAGGAAGTGGAGAAAGAAATTTTCCTTGCAGTTCTTCTTTCTTTCTTTTCGATGGGTAAGATATATAAAATAAATATATATTAATCTACAAAAAGGTGTTAATAATTACTTTTTCAATATATATAGTGTTTATGAATTTAAAATATACTTGCTTTATGGGGTTTATAAGAAAATTGAAGAATGAACCTCTATGTAACGAATTTTCCTTATAACGAACTTTTTTTCGGGATTTAGCGACTTCGTTATATAGAGGTTTGACTGTATTTAATTATAGCATTAACATGAAGTTATTGCGTTCCCCATTATTTCCTCCATTAACACAACAGCATAATACAGTAATGATTCGCATCAATTAAGTATTAAAGTTGCGTTTGCGAACACAATCACGCTTTCAATTTGCTTAATGTCTATTTAATACGAGTAAATGTTTTCGAAAGACTTTGTGAAATAAATTGTAAATATATCAGGATACATTGAAAGTGTGTTTGATTCCATGCTTTTCCCCCTATTCCACTTTGCCATGCATTATAATTTCTTGACACACACACAGTAGGCTTTTTTTAAAAAAAATTAATACTAGAGAAGCTGTTAAATATATAACTGTTAGGGGTTTTACTTTTAGCTATTTAGTACCCGTCCTCTCATCGCAATAAACTGCCAAAAATGCTAAAATGACCGTTTAGCTTCAGCAAAAATAACTTTGACGTCTTACTATAAAAATTAATTATATTTTTAAAAACTAATAAACACGCTTTTGTGGTTAATCGAACTAAAAATCAAAAATAAATTCTTAATATAAGAAGAAAATGATTGACGAGAAAATTAATGTCACTGTGGGGTAAAAGCATGGGATGCTCTATATCAATTTTTATAATTTCATACTAGTTCTATTCCGAAATGCAGAGAGAATGTAAAAACTGTAGTACAAAGCACCCCGCGCTTTTACCACAATGACATTTATTTTCTCGTCAATTATTTTATTCCTATATTAAGAATTATTTTTCACTTTTCAGTTCGATTAGCTATAAAAGCTGTTTTTTTTGTATTTTTAAACTATAAATCATATTCTTTATTTTTTAGTTCGATATACAATAAAAGTGTGTTTTTTTAGTTTTTTAAACTATAATTTATTTATTTCCATTTCTAGAAAAACTGGACAATTGTTTATATTGTGGTAATAAATTGTTAACGCATCCCCTCCCCTTTTTCACATAAAGAACACTCTTTTTGTTTGTTGCATTTGTATTAAGCATGAGTGTTTTCTCTTTAGGGATATAACTTAATCTTTTAGTCGCCAAATCTGGAATTAGTCACCAAATCTGGAATGGGATGTGGAATTAGTCACCAAATATGGAAATGGGAAATCGTTAATTCTGATGATCCAGATCAGGACAATCGAATAAAATTATTACCATCAATCCTTGACAAGTGCGCAAAATTTTGAATTAATCTGACCTTTTAAAGTGGGTAAAAATCGAGTTCAAACATATATACTTGCACGGGGATAAAAAAAAACATATATACTGGTAAAACTAATATAAAAGCGTGTTAAAAAGCTCCAATACCTAAGCTTTGTTCCCTACGTAACACAACAAGTATTATTTTGCTTCATTTTCCCCTTTATCTCCTTTTTTTTATGTAGAGCATCTATTTTGTATAGGTAAGTTTTGAAATTCTGAAAAAAATATTTTAATTCGTTACATTATTTATATTTCAACAAACTTGACTCGGTCTTTAAAATAAATTTTCTTCATAGAAAATAATTGATAGAAAGATTTATTTTAGAAAACAATTTTTAACTTTAAAATAAGTATTCAAAAGCTCCGAATTTCCAAATTATTTGATTACAAATCCTCGGAATTTTCCGAACTTTCCACAAATATGGTGAATGTTCGAGAGTTGCTGAAACTTCAGCAGCTAAAGGATAATTTTAATTTGAGGATAATGTAGTACATTATCCTCGGTTATGCACATTTCTAGAGTTCTTAATGAAAGGAAACTCTTTTATACTTCAGTCTATTAATAGCGATGTTAATGGGTTTTAAGATGGAAGGTTTTTTTATGTATTAAGAATTCTCATAATAATTACACGCTGTAAAACTCCATTATTAATTTAACGTTCAAACAAATTCCCTAAATGTCTCCATGGCTGTAAAAAACTCTTCTTTAGGAAATTTTTATACTATTAACATGAATTAAATATACAAGAATGTTAGGAATAATATTATTTTAAACTAACTGTTGAAAAAAATGAGCAAAATAGAAAAATATTTTTCGCTGCCTTAATTAAATATTAGGGAGAAAAAAAATTTTCCGGGCTGAAATATTTATCAATTAAATGGTTTGTTCTTTTAAATTCACGATTGTGTGATCCATGCTCTCTCGCACATGAATTTTTTAATCAAATAAATTGAATTCATTTGATTAAATGTCCATGCTACGATGATTAAATTTTTTCTTCCTGTAAAATTTTTAAAAAATATTCGGGCTTCTTAAAAAAATATTTAAATGAAATAAAAAAAATTTTAATGAAAGAAAAAACAGGAACTATATAATTTCTAATAGGTACGCTATGCACCAAACGTCTTTTTGGTTATGTTTTGAAATCACGCCAAATAAGATTTTGGCGCCCAGTAATTTTCAATTCAAGATGGCGGCCTAGAACTAAGACCTCGACATGGAAATAATTTTAAAACATGGCTTATTCCTGTCGAGAGAATTTAATTACATAGATTTTAAAAGAAGCGCAGAAAAGAGATAAATTAAATGAAAAGGTACTTTTTTGTGTGGGAAAACAAACGGGAAAAATATGAGTACCAGGATTACAAAAAATAGAATTTGAGGAATTAAGACATTCGGGGATTGAAAAAATTTGTGAAAAACGTAATGTGGGAAAAATGAAAAAATAAATAACGGTTAAGAAAATTCCGAGTTCTATGTAAATCTAATCGAACAGAGAATGTTTAAAAAATTATTAATCAAAAATAAATTCGAAGTAAAGAGGAAATTCGCAGTTGGCTACTAGTGAAAAAAGAATTATGCCTCAAAGATTTACTGTTGTGGCAGCACATCTATAAGATCTGCAATTATATATACGTCTGTCAAATTTCTTATACTATGTGTAAACAATTTTCATTTCGCCCAATACGCTTTTGTTGCAGATTGAACTAAGAAATGTAAAATAAATTATAGTCTTAAAAAAAACTAATAAATACGCTTTTATATTTAATCGAACTAAAAAGTAAAAAATAATTCTTAATATGAGAATAAAATGATTATATATAACGAGAAAATTAATGTCATTGTTGTAAAAGTGTGTGTGCGTGTGGGTTCTTTTGTGTACTACATTTTTACACTAACCTGCATTTCGGAATAGAACTAGTAAGAAATTTTATAACAATTGATATCTAGCCCCCCTGCTTTTACCCCAATGACATTAATTTTCTCGTTAACCATTTTATTCTTATATTCAGAATTATTTTAGAAAAAATCCTGGTCCGCACCAACAATATTCGAAATATCCATATTCGACTAAACGACAAAAGACTAAAGTTACAATCTAGTTAACGTTACGTACGGAATGGTAAAATTTGTAAAAAAAAAAATCAAATTAAAAACGTCTGAAAATATTAATACAGTTACTGGCATAAAAATAAACGCGAATAAAAATTGTATTATAACATACTTAATAACAATGGCAATCACAGGATCAAACATTAAAAATCAAGGTAAGCATATTGTAATGTTATCGCCCAACTTGGCGAAAACTAACAACTTGGTGCATAGCGTACTGATATCAAATTATTTCCAAAAAAATTAAACGTAAGAAAAAAATCTTACCTCAAAAGTAGAATCATTTGGGTCTTCACATGACAACTCTGTTTCTTCACCATCGACCAATAGGGAAACAGTTCTTTCCTGACTGCCATCTATTCGATTGAAAAAGATAAAACATTGATTTAGAATACTTTTTAATAAAAAGAAAAACTCTTTATAAAACTTCAAAATCGTTTTCTGTTTTGTTTTGAAAAGACTTATTATAACCATACGTACAACAGTTTTAATATTACAACAACAGGACATATATTAGGTGTAAAGGAAATTTTTGTCGTTTTTGAACACATGCACTTTCTTCCGTTGTCGATCGTTAGTATTAATTTAGATCCGACTGAAACCAGTTTAAATAGTTAGATTATCATACTATTGATGGTTTATACACATTTTTTCGTATTTTAGTCAGCTTTTCTAAACTTGTAAAACTGTCAACATGAGTGAGGGGAAAGTATACTTAAGGCATTGTATGTTGCTTGAGTTCCAAAAAGGGAATAACGCGATGAAGGCAAAGAAAAAAAACTTGTGTGGCGTGTTTGGAGAGGACGCTGTAACAGCTCGAACATGCCAAAAATTGTTTGCAAAATCTCGTTCAGGGTGATTGAACCTGGATCAAGAAAGCCGTTAGATGTCAATGACGAAGTGCTACGCTGTATGATAAAAACACATTAACGTCCACATAAGAGGGCTTTAAGCTTGGAATTCATCAAATTACTACTTTGGATTGATTGATTGATTGAATATTAACGTCGCACTGTTCAGCTACACGAGGGCTTTTGGCGACGGACCACGTAATTTTGAACCATGGTCAAGTGACGTGGACGACACCTGAGCTGGCACCCCCTCTCCTAACTACCACACCACACCAACGGGAGGACGTTTCAGCTCTCGACAGATTTAACGTGCATCGCTGCCCTACACGGCGGGTCTTTAGTGGTACTGGGCTCGAACCTGTGACAAAGCAAGCCACAGTCCGATACCTATACCACTCGGCTACCGCGGCCATACTACTTTGGATGCATTAAAGGGCTTGATTTCTCTCTGTTTGTGTGCCACACGAATTAAGCGAAAAAAATATAATGGACAAAATTTCGATATGGTCTTTAAGTCTTGTTCATCACAAAAGGCCGTTTTTAGGCCACTCGGTGACTGGGGATGAAAAGTGGATAAGGTACAAACATGTGGTTAGAAAAAAAGCATGTTTTCAAAGGGGAGACTCCACCGTCCACATAAAAAGCTGGCGTGCATCAGAAGAAGGTTACGTTGTGTTGTAGGTAAAACAGCAAGGGTATAGTGCACTATTCGTTACTGAAAGAAAATGAAACGAATGTTACTGTTCGCAATTTAATGTTTTGAATAAAGAAATTCAGCATAAACATCCATCTTTGGCCAACAGAAAGGGCGTGATTCCTCATCACAACAACGCCAGGCTACATGTAGCAAGAAATACCGCTGCCCATCCGGTATAGTGGTTAGCGAAGCTGACTGTTGTGCCTTAGGGCCTGCGTTCGAATCCCGGAGAAGAAATGGATGTTTGTAAATGTATAGTTACTTGGCGGCATAGGGATACTCTAAATAGCCGTTGAGCCGTAAGTCCTCTCGTGAGGTTGGTGAAAAAGGAAGAGAGGTAGGAGGTCCCTGACTCTCACCCCTAGGGTGTTCTCCCTCTAAATTGGGGTGGAACCAAGCTAAATCGCCCTGTCACATGTATGGTGTTCAAGGCTACGGCCAATGACAGGCGTACATCCAGCCCCTTGCCATGATGAATTTCGTGGGTATGGATCTGATGCAGTAGAGATCAGGTGGCATAAGAAACAACAACAACAGCCAGAAATACCGCATACAAAAATTGTAGAGTTGGTTTGGGAAACTTTATCTCCGCCAGCATATACTCCTGATATTGCACTATTTGACTGTCATCTGTTCATGTCGCTGCAAAACTTTCTTGATGGAAAGAAATATACAAATTATGAGGGTGTGTGTACAAATGATAGTGGAAGAATACTTTGTCTCCAAAACAGATGACTTCTTTTCCAGGGTTTAGATAAGCTGCCAGAATGCTAGCAGACAACTGTAACTAACAAAGGACATTATATATTATAGATTAAATTTTAGATAAAATCCGAAAAAATTGCTTTCTTCTTTAGAAAAAACAATGACAAAACTTTCCTTTACACCTAGTGTTACAGGGTGCTCGAAAAGTATGGCTACTCTTTAGAATATTAATTACAAATATACAAGCAAAGATATTCACCAACAATTTTTTTTGTTCCATAATAATACTTAAGTTTTTTTTATAACGTTTTATTGCAGGATTTCAGTGTGCACACTAATAGTTGAACGCAATACACCGAGTCTATATGAGATTTCTAACCACAGGAGCATTGCAGGATTTAAAAGGATTGCAGATTTTAAATGTCTGTAGTAGTTCCCCTTTTCAGTTCATCAGTGTCCATCCAAAGGTGCCGTGGTGGGGATATCTATATAAACCAGTAATAGCCTACAGTCTGTGATGATCGTTTTGGCTTGTTGCCAAGATACTCGTTTTTAGATCGGAAGGTGCCCAGCTCTAATCCTCCTTCATTGATGACCCTGGCCGTGCAAAAGAACCGCAGCAGTCGTGAAGCCATCTATCCACCGCAAAGGCAACGAAGCCGTCAGACACGTAACACAACCAACAGAGCCGTCACACACGAATGACGTAACCCACAAAGCCGTTGCACTCAAAATGACGCAACTGTCCATGTGCTCGCCACAAGTATGGTATCGTTTGGTTGCTTATTCACTGAATCGCTGCCAGGGGAGTAGTATGGTTGTGTGGTATCTATGTAAACAGTAATAGCCTCCCTGCTATGACGATCTTTTTAGCATGGTGGCTAAGATACTCGGTTTCGGATCGGAAGGTGCCAGTTCTACCCTTCTTCAGTGCTATGTCTAGAAATCTAGATGAACACGGTATTTGACCTCCTTTTCTAATCCATTGTTTGGAGAACTTTTCATCTAAAACAGCGTTTCTCAAAACTGGAGGGGAGCACCCCCGAAAAGAGACGCGATAACTCTGCAAGGGGGACGCGAGCATATTAAAAACTTGAAAACAAAAGATTATTTTAAAAAATTGATAATTTACTGAAACTAAACGAACAAAATACATTCAGACATAATAAAAAGAAAAATAAACATTTGCACTGATATGATACACTTATAAATGTATCAGTACTGTACAAAATGTATTTAATAATTAATTTAACAATACTAAGTTAAGAATAAGTTGAATAATTACCTATGCCCCCATGGGCTCACCATTGTAAAATTATGTACAAAAATTTAACACTTATCTGGATAATTTGTACAGTTTATAATTAATCCCTTGACTTGGATTAAAAGTTACGCGATTCGCTCTCCAACGCCCCCATTTTCCACGTAGGCGAGCGTATGTGATGTATTGGAGAGGAAGGAGTACATAAGGAAATCTTTTGAATTAAGTAAATCCTTCTCAATCACTGTCAACGCCCTTTTATTGCATTCTAAACCCTTTGGAATAATTTTGTGGATAGTACTGTACAGAAAAGATCGTATTTAGGAAAGACGTATATATACGTCCGGTGCACTTACGCTTAGATGAGCGAGACGTATATATACGTCCGGGGCACTTAATGCTTGGATGAGCGAGACGTTTATACACGCGAGTGACGCTTAAAAAAAGTCGTATTGCAGCTTTTGTATCAAAGTATAGTGTTATTGAATTAAATACATTGTTATTTGTATCGATGAGAGGTTGGCGCTATAAATATTATGGTTGAATATGGTTGAAATTACGGTTGAGAAGCACTGATTTAAAACATTTTTCACTTCCAAATTTCAGTGAGGAGTTGTCTCATTTACGCTGTACATGTGTTGCAAATTTAAATTCGATAAGTCATTCTAAGTTGCTTAAAAATGTTGCAAAACGTGGACGTTGAGCCATCTATTTTGCATTTCATTAAATACTTTTTTATATTGCATAAAAAACCGTACGTAAAAATCTTTGTTTATTTTGATTACATTTTCGAAAGTGTAGCCATACTTTTCAGACACCTTTTTTATAAGATTAGAATTTAGTTTATTAGAGTACAAGATTAGATTTTGCACACTCATTACGAAAAGATGAAGCAAAACCAATAATAACCTCTGCTTTTATCGTTTTGCAATATATTTAATATTTTTTTAAAAAAATATTAGAAGGCTTTAATAACAAACATAAATTTGTCCCATATGAAAAAAATATTTTTTTAGAAAAATAAATCACACTTATTTGCTTAGAAATAAAATTTGATTTTAAAGCACTGAGAATATTGTTTTATTCAAGAGAGAGGATTTCTGAAATAAAATTGAATTTCTTTTCATTTCTATTTACGTTGAAAATTTTAATACATACACAAATAACTTTATAGGATCATAACAACTAAATATCTTCAATACAAACTTTTGATATGTTGACGTAAAAATATTTTAATAAATACCCTTTTTTTTTCTTCTACGAATTTAAACTAAATTTCTTTAAAATCCCTTCTAATAAATATTAATGCCATTCTATCCGTGTTAAAATCTAATAAAAATAAATAGCTTGTAATTAAAAGTTTAGACTCTATGTTAGGCTTAGAATGCGTAGGTTTGAATTCTATTTTTGTTTAATAAAGCTTTCGTTTTTGATGTAAAAGACATAACAAAAGGTTTTAGAAAATTCAGGGTAATGTATTCATTAAATTGATATAAAAAGTATAGGTTTTTTCATATGATATTGTTAGTAAATATTTGACTCCGTTGTAATGAATTTAAATTTCTCGTTTAATCTAAATATTATCGTTTGCAAAAAAAGAACCGAAATTTCATTAACATTTATCAAAAATTTTATGAAAAACATTCGAATAATTCAGCTAGCTTTTAACATCAATTTTCACAACAGTTGGTTACCTAACAATCATTAACTAATGATTATCAAGAAATTGAATTGCACGTTTTAAGGAAAACCAATTAGAGTTCTTACAGACTCAGTAGGAATAATTTATGGAACATGAATGGTGACTTTAGAATGAAGATTAAAGAATTTTCAACAAAGTAATTGGATAAATAGTTTTCAGAATAAGTTTTACAAACGAATTCATATGAAAAATCATTAATTTTTAGATAAAAATAGCAAATTAATTGTGCGGAAAATGCATTAAAATTTTTTATAATATTTAATGTTTTAGATTCGTTGTTGATGCATTCTTCAAGTTTATAAAAGTTCCTGCTGTGTTGTTGAATTTGGGTCCTGTTGTTAAACAATTTCCTCCACAAAAAAAGAGTCACAGGGGAACATCGTTTAAACGCTCAATTGAAAGTGATTCGCCAGTACGTTCAACACTTGGAGATTTTACTATTTTATATTTTTACACTAGATAATTGATTTTTTTTCTATTCTTATGTATAGCAAACAGCAAAATTTACTTTAATCTGAAAATTTGCACCTTTTTCTTTGAAATAGAGTGGCAGTTGGGAGAGGAGGTGCCGGCTCAGGTGTCGTCATCATCACTTGACAAAGGTTCGAGATTATAAAATTCGTCGCTAGTGGCTTTAGTGTAGCTTCAGAGTATAACGTTAACAAACACTATCTTACTCACTTACGCTACTTCTTCAGTAAATGCTTCCAATATGTTGTTTCTCATCTACATACAGGGAGATTATAATTAAGGTTCCAGTTTCAAAATGCAGTAAAAAAAGAGCCACTCTGGCTATAGTAACTTCACATTAGAACTGAGTATACATGAAGTTTTAAATGACACGGAAATCATTTGTTTACGTCACAAAAAAAAAACAAAGCAATCATATATATTGAACAGTGTAGTTGGTTAAATGAGCAAATTATACTAAGAATGTCGCAATTCTAATCAAAATGTCCTTTATAGCCGAATCCAGTTTCGTTACGCCACTTACAACGCCATCTATTGGTGCATTTTGGAATATTTTTTTTTCTTATCCCGTACCGTTTCCTCCTCCAAGTATATTCTTTTCAAATTCGAAATCATTCTGACTAGTGGTACTTTTTTACAGCATTTCGTAAGTGGAACTTAAATTATAATCATCCTGTGTGAGTGAAAATTGCATTTATATCTGTTTTCTTCAAGAAAAGTGAATCACCCTTAAGAAAATTCCGGGTTTTATTAAAATTAAGCACGTGTAACTCACACACAGATAATTAACTGTTTAAAAATTAAAAGTAGAAGGACTCATCATTAGCTAGTATTTACAATTCGAATTTTAAATTAAGTTAACACTTCGGAACCAAGGAGGGAATCATGAATAGCCTTATATTATTATTGATATTATTATTATTATTACACAATCTGCGTATTCAATAAAATTATCAAAAAAACGATACTTAAAAATTAAGGTTTTAGTATTTCGAAGGTAACTTCTATTTAACTTAAGTTATCAGAAATTAATTTCCTGCAATTTAAGATTTATTCCTATTGCAAGAATAATTTTAATATACAATAAATTTTTCTGACACTTATGAAGCTTCATAGCATATTACTATAATACAATATTAGCTATCTATTTATATATGTATACGATTCTATATGTTTGATTTGAATGTGTGTGTATGTGTTCAAAATATAAAAACTTTAATAACTAAAGATGGTTCTCTATCGAATATGGCGATCGAAGATCTTTTCTGTGAATTAATTACGGAAAACAAACGAAATAAATTGTCTTTTAGAAAACTCAGAATGCCCCCGAAGAACACATGAGACTATTTTTAGAACCTCAGAACGAATATCGATCAGTAATTTTCGCGTGTGGCAAGAAACATAACAAGCAACAAATAATATGAATAAAAGGATAGGACCCCATTGAATTAAGCTGTTTCTAATGTATGTTTTTAAAGGTAATGAGAGAGAATAGAAATTATGTGAATGCGACACAAATGACTGTTTTTCTAGAGATTTGATTAATTATTTTTCGATTATTAGAATTATTTAGTAATAAAGTAGGCCTAGTTTGTTTTCTTTGCAAGTCATTATTTATATAAAGCGTCACAAAAATTGCTTTCTGACTTCATGGTTTCTTGTACCCTCTAAATTAGAGTAACAAAAGTTTTTGACTTTTTAATTTATATATTTGTTAGTCACTTTAATAAAACTTTCTAAGCAATTTACAGTCTTTCTAATGTGGAAGGGATTCGGAAAGAATTTTAAGTATTGATAGATTTTTTTTTCACAAATTTTTTGTAAGAAATTTAAACCTAAAATTCTATTAAGATATCAGGATGAAATTGAATCCAGTCTTCATTTTGTTTAGAGCTTTCGTATTCAATATTCTTAGGTGTAATTTTAATTTATTTTCCTCTCAGTGATAGTCAGAAAAGTTTGGATGTATTTTGAAATTTTTTATAGAACGATAACTGAATTATTTGCAAAAAGAAATCCGAAGAGTATTAAAGCTTTAGATCGAAGTAAAAAAGGTTATATTTCCGTGCATATATTATGAATTGAAATATGTATATTATAGCAAAAAATATAAGTAAATGTAAGTAAAAATATTCGTGTAAGCAGAATTACTACCCATTAAAAAATCGGAATTATAACCTATAAAATTCACATATGGTTTAATGCTTATTTATAGTTTTAATTATTGTCTAAATTACTAATTAACTTTATTCATTTCAATGATTAAATTTTTTTAGACATACTGTCCTTGAGAAAAAAATTGACTTTTACAGGCAAAGTTCACTTAAAGCCGTTCCTGGAACGTTGTAAAACTTATTTATAAGAAGTGCATTTTGCACTATTGTAAATAATCTGTTACAATGTTTCTTTGAGTAAATACATCCATTTTTCTTCGTGTAGATATATGTTCGTACTGATATATAAATAAAAGTGTTATTATTCCAGCAATTGGAGTCGTCTTCTCCCCCCCATGCAAATTTTTAATATATACGTCACAGGGAAACGATGAAATTAGGAATTTTATTAAATCCCTAAGGGATATGATCAATTAACGGGAGATGGTAAAATAACGTCTCTTCAAGGTCATTGCCCTGATGAAAGTAAGGGATTTGAACAAATCCTTGGTCTGTTTCAGTGAAATGATGAAATTCTATTGCCAAGAGTTTAAAAGTGTTTATTTAAAAAATATGGTGCATTATTAAAAGTAGAAGTAAGTAATACAACAATAGTCACAATGAAATACAAATTATTTATTCGAAACTAATTAACAAATAATTAGAAAATTAGGTTGGTATTTTTGTATGTGTAACTTCTTTCCTCTCGGTTGCTGGATATTTGTGGAAGTGATTTCATGAAAAGGGACGGAAATGTGTAACAGGAAACCGGAGAAGCGTGCACGGTGGCATCGATCGACTTGGCCTGTCTCCCCCCCTTTCATAACTTCTTTACTAATGATGATCTGCTTTGGGCAGGGGAGGGCTTACACACTAAAATATCAATCCCCATGTTAATCCAATGGTGCCACTTTTTTAAAGATATGGAGCTGATATTCAGGGGATCGATAGTACTACTTGTATGGTTAGCAAGTACAAGGACTCGACCCCCCAGGTGTCTCCCCCCCTCCGTATAGCATTTTGCCAATGCAAATCCTGACTAGTTCATTTCATCATTTCACTGAAACAGTTCAGGGGTTTGATAAAATCACTTTAATCAGGGAAATAACCTTGAAGAAACGTTATTTTAGCATCTCCCGTCAATTGATTAAATCCCTTAGGGATTTGATCAAATTCCTAATTTCGTCATTTCCCTGCGACATTTATATAACATTTTGGGTATTTCAACAAAAACTAAATGCTTTTTTAATCATCACTATTTTATAAGTATGCTGTTTATTAGAACCTACCTTTAGGAAAAAAAATTTTGTGTGTATTTAAGAGAGAGAAAGAAGAATTAAGTATTTAATTCATTAACTATACATTTACTTTTTTGTATTATTGATTTCCATTGACTAAATATTTATTTATTGTAGCAAATATTTAAATATTTAACGGAATTTAAGTATTGTGTGTGATCTATAATCATATTTTGTAACAATGATAATTTCTAAATTCTTTAAAAGAAACTTTTTTATCTTTTTTGATAATTATTTAAATTAATTCCATCCAGGCACAGAAAATAAATTTCAAAGTAGGTCAACCGTAAATATCAGAAAAATGCTTCGTGAATCATTTTTCTTTTTGAAAAATTTTCTGCTTAAATGTTTTTGTGAAACATAAGAATGAATAAAATAACAATTCAGCATTCATTAGTGAAGAATCTGGCAACAATGAAAATTATTTGTCCTAGTTTCCAAGCCACTTGAAGTAAAAGAAATTCTGTTTCATTTATTAACTTTTTTAAATAATAATGAGGGATTCATTTTCGAATGATTATTATATCTTTTTTTATAACATAATTCTTTTCTTAAATCACGCAATAAATTCATATTTATTTTAAGTTGATTTCATTCTCCCATTTATTTTATTTAATTATTTGTATGAGTAGAATAGATTCTAAGTGTGATTAAAACGTTACTTTTTATTCTGTATGGCTTTTGTAAAATACTTTTGCCTGTGTGCTCTCGTAAATTTGAAATTTTTAACAATAAAAACATTGTTATGAGAGTTTAATTGTCAAACTTACCTGAGATTATTTTACAAGGTTTTAAAGTAAAATATTTTCATATGATTTTATCTAGATAGCAATTGTGTTTGTCCAGAGCAAGAGGTAAACTATCTGTCTTTTGTCGAATTTCAAGGACATTTTTTTAATGAATTTAAATATCGGGGTTAGATTATAATTTTTGTCATTTAATTTTCTTAGTTTCATTTTCTATTCATCAACAAATGTTAATTTTATTTCAGTTACACAAGTGAAATTGCAACAGATCGCAAGCTCAATGAGCTAAATTCATGTGACGTCATAGTCACATGATAAACACAATCACATGTTTTCCGCCAATCAGTTCCAGCGATTAGTTTTTACCAACCTTTGCTTCTTGCTGAAACTTCCTTTTGAAAAAAGTACATATTTTTCAACAATCATAACACGTATGAGAAATCAAAATACTTTTAATCTAAAAGTAAACGTTTAATATAAGTTGTTTTAATTTAATATAAGTAATTGTTTTTATTATGTGGCCGTCATGAAACGAGCCCATTAATTTAAGCTCATTGACTTGGAATTACTTATTTCAACTTATCTCAATTCAGTATATGTATTACTGTTAAACTATATAATTCAGTTATTTCCTAGAATATCTAGGTATTTTATAAAATAACTGTACAAATCACTTGAAGTATAAAATAGATGAAGCATCTAATACATTATCTGCTATTCTTTGAAATAACTAGTTATTCCATGAAATAACTAATGATAGACGGTTAAATTGAAAAATAAACAATTTCAAAGTTATTTTATAAATTAATTGATCATAAATAGCTAAAACCTCTCGAAAAATGCATTTTATCCCAATTGCGGATGATTAATTGGTAAATAATAAGGAAATGTAGATGATATAATTTCCTTTAACTCATAATGCTAACATTAGTTAAACAGAAAAGGAAAAAAATGAAATATTTTACATTTGTTACTGCCACAATTAACTTTCTACTCCTTGAACTTCAAGGATATCATAAAGCTGGAGTAACCAATAGTCAGGTGGTACTTTTTTCTGTGCTTTTTTAGCACTTTTTACTTCTGGTATCAAAGATAGTAATTTTTCACGAGTAAGTGCAGAACTTTTTCCTTTATCCCACGCTTATTTAATAAAGATTCAAATCTCTCGCATTGAGTCTATTATTAACACGTTAGTCTCCCATTCCTGTAGAAGTATCACTTGAAAAAAACAGGTTACAAAAATACTTGTTAATAATCCAAAACGTTAAAAAAAACCCGCTAACATAAATACATCGCCTAAATTCTACGTCTAAAAACAACGAAATGAAGGGTACCCAAACACAAGTCATTGTTAAGCAGCTATAAGCGGTTCAAAACTGATTTAAAGCAGCTAGAATCGATTCCAAAAACTTTCGAGTGCTGTATTTCATACTTTAACGATCAAGTAGTTGTTATTCTATAGAATACCTAGTTAAATCGAAGAATTCAATAATATTATATACTTCGAGATTAATTTGTCTAGTTATTTTATGATATACCTAGTTATTTTATGAAATAACGAATTTCGCATTTTAACGGTAACATACACTCATGTCCATAAATTAAGGATAATTCAGAATCACGCAGAAATTGAACTCTAAAATAAAAATTTCCCCTGTAGAATTATCACACACATCTTGAAGAAGAATATGCGAATTACAGGAAACCACCAGATGGCGCGGATAGTACGTCACAATGACGAGAGTGTAAGAGAGGGGTATATAAGGCAAGGTGACAAAGAAGTAAAATTGTTCACACGCGCTTTAAAAGCCTTTCAGTGCAATAACCGCATAGTTATGGCACAAAGGAAGCATTTGGATGATTTTTAACGTGATAGATTTATTGGACAACTGGAATGTGGACGTACCCAGCTGGAAGTATCCGAGGAACTTGGAATCGCCCAGAGTGTCATCTCCAGGCTTTGGCAATGATTCCAAGATGATGGTAATGTGAGTAGATGCTACAGCACAGGTCACCCCGAGTTACAATGCTGAATGAGGACCGGTATTTGGCAGTTAATGCCAAAAGAAACAGACGGAGCACGGCATCAGACCTGTCTCGTCAGCTCTCTTCAGCTACCGGTACGACAGTTTCAAGGCAAACCGTGTACAGACGCTTAGGGCACATTGGTCTATATGCTCGTACGCCTGTCAGATGTGTTCCACTTACCGCAACTCACTGTCGCCTGCGATTAACCTGGAATAGAGAGCATGCATTGTGGACACCACAACAGTGGTCTTGTGTGATGCTTTCCGACGAGTCCAGGTTTAGTTTGCAGTCTGATTCTCGACGGACTTTAATACGGAGAGTGCCCGGTACCCGTTACCACCAAGAGAACACCATTGAACGACACCGTTAAGGTGGTGCAGGATGGCTCGTTTGGGGAGGAATTATTCTTGGTTCCAGAACTGACCTGCATGTTTAGAGTGTAACGATGACATGCCACATCTATCGGGATGTCATTCTGGAACATCGTGTACGTTTGTTTCGGGGTGCCATGGGTGGTGAATTTCTGTTTATGGATGACAACGCCCGTCCTCACCGTGCAAATATTGTAGATGAATGCCTTCAATCGGAGGATATTACCCGTATGGATTGGCCAGCATACTCACCGGACTTGAATCCAATAGAGCATGTGTGGAATATGCTTGGCCGACGAATTGCAGCCCGTCAACCCCCTCCCACCTGTCTACCGGAACTTCAGAGGGCATTGCTTGATGAGTGGTGTAATATTCCCCAAGATCAGATTGATAATTTGATACTCAGCATGCCTGGGCGTTGTAAGGCCTGTATTGCATCGTCCGGGAGACATACTCCGTATTAACCATCGTACTAACCATGTTATATTGTTTTTTGTAAATAGGTTCTTTTTTTAAATTTGCTCCAGGGAGTAAGAATCACAATTTTTATTAATTATGTCAAACATATAGCATCTTTTTTGCTCTTTACCCTTTGTTTAATAAATAGACTTTTCAAATAAGTCAAATTTGTTTTGCTTCTGTCTCTTTCTTTGCCTGAACTTCATTATCCTTAATTTATAAACATAAGTGTATATATATACATAAATATACATTATATATACCGCATATATATGTTCATACCTTCATCATAAAGATGTTATTTCAAATAAGCAAACATTATTTGCCGATAATTTAAAAATATCTGGACAATGGATTTTTATTGAACTTCCTTCTATATAGTAACCAAAGTAGTTCTATAAATTTTAAAGGTGAAACTTCAATGTGTAGTAATTTGAAATCTTTCGTATAAGTTAAGGAATGTTCATGACAATATTTTCAGCTTACACACTAAAATATCATTTCCGCATGTTAATCCTATGGGTCCATTTTTTATGGTATGGGTTTGATATTTGGGGAATCGACTAAATTAATGTTTAGATCCAGAAACCCTGGATCGAACCCCACCTTCCCAGGTCTATCCCCCTCTCAACAGGGCTACTTCCTTTATATCTCGAATCCTAAACCTCCTTGGTCGTCCGTACCTGCCTGATTCCATAGATATCCCTATGAGCTTTCAGCTTACATAATTTCATTGCAATATATATATATAATCCTATTTTCTCTTCCCCATTTCAATCTGTTCGAGGAATTTTGAGTCTGCTTTGAAACTCGAACCACAGGTCTTATTTCGTATTTTAACGATCAATAATTGTTATTCAATAGAATACCTAGTTAAAGCGTAGAATTCAATAATTTTTTATACTTTTACTCACTTGAGGAGTTATTTAATGAAATACCTAGTTATTTTTTATGAAATGGTAATGTATGAACAAAAAATTTCCCTGTGCTTCTGGTCGTGCAAATTACAAAAACTTAATAATTGTTATGTTTTGTCCGAATGAAAAACTTGTGATATGCAGACTGAGAACTACAAAACAAAATGACTCTGCCATAGACGAAAACAAAATGACCATGTCGAAAACAAAACGCAGTCTAAGTCAAAACAAGATTTCTTTGATCCCAAAATGGAAACATCTGCTTTTACGGGTTTCTTTCTTTGTTCTTTTTTTTTTCATTTCTTCAGTAGAAATCTAATATGACAGATTCTTGTGCTCCTAAAATAGAAATATGTTTCGAAATAAAATATAAGAACTTTCAGATTGCGTTACAAAATTCTTTTTCCAGTCGAACATTATTTCACAGCAGGATAAAGCTATCGAATATATATCTATATGATCTATTCAATGCTGTTCATCATGTCTAAAAACATTTTGTGTACTTTAGAATTTTCAACCAGCTGTCTCAGAAATGTTGCGTTAAGTTTTTGAAAAGCCTTTTGGAGTGTTTATTGTTGTCAAAACGTTGTTCTCTGAACTCTGATGAATTTCAAACAGAAACGCTTATAAAATTCCATTATATATTATGCAATACATTTTGAAAGCAAACATACTTCAAGAAAATTTATTCCAATATTTGTTATTCATTTTTATTAAATGTCCATTCAATATTTATTAAAAAATGGCATGTTTTTCGCAGTTTTTTTTAAAAGAAAGATTGCATATTTAATTAAACTTATGGTTTTCGTTCCAAAGTGTATTTGTTATGATAAAGTATCACATGAATATATTGATATGATGAGTTTAGTAGCAAAGTTGTACTTATTTTTTACTGTAAAGGATACCTTAATATTAATATAAGAGTATTCACATTTTATGTATTTATTAGAAGTTTAAATTATTTTGATTCTGAAATGTTGTCAAAATTTAGTTCTTAAATTAATATGGTTAGTGATTTCGGAAACAAACTTTGCGATACCTAGAAAGGACAGTATTTAATTAGTATATTATGTAAGAAAACGTTTAACAAAACAGTCCAGAGAACAACTAGTCTGAATAAAAAAAACTAAAAAACACGCTTTCATGGTTTATCGAACTAAAAAGAAAAAAAAAATTTAATATAAGAATAAAATGATTAACAAGAAAATTAATGTCATTGTGGTAAAAGAATTGGGTGCTTTGTACTACATTTTTTCACTAACTCAGTATTTCGGAATAGAACTAGTAAGAAATTATAACAATTGGTATAGAGCACTCCATGCTTTTACCACAATGACATTAATTTTCTTGTTAATCATTTTATTCATATATTAAAAATTATTTTTTTTTACTTTTAGGTTCGATAAACCATAAAAGCGTAATTTTTTTTATAGTTTTTTTTAACTATAACATATTCTTCATTTTTTTTAGTTCGATACGCAATAAAAGCGTGTTTTTTTAATTTTTTAAAATATCATTTATTCATTGCTGAACTAATCTTAAATGCTTCCTTTTTTGGAATCTGAAAAATACCTATTGTCATCCTATCAGTGCGTTGATACAGCCAAGTTTGAAATATTTCATGCAAAAAAAGGTGTTAAGTCAATGGTATATTTTCGACTAAAAAGAGCTCAATATTCTCTCTGAAATTTACATTTTAATCCAGTGACCTCTGAATCAGTTCTCAGCTGTTTTGGTGAAGTGAAACAATGAATGATGCTTCATTCTCCAGATCCAAGAAGAGAAGTTAAAAAAACAGAAAGTGTATGAGTTACGCAGTTAGAACGTAAATATTTTTTTTTCTAATACACGAGTCTTTTTTTCTTTCATTTCCATTTTCAGAAAAACTTGACAGTTGTTTATAAAGGGTGTTTTTTAGAGGTATAGAAATTTAAATTGCAATAAAACAACGATGTATTATTCGATTGACATGAATTTTTTTTATTCGAAAGATAATCTTGTGGCATTACATTTTAAATATGATCAAGCAAGGCGTAGATTCGTCGAATGGGCCCAAAACGAGATTGCCGTTGTTCCCGATTTTCATAAGCAAATTTTATTTAGCGATGAAGCGCACTTCTGGTTGAATGGTACGTCAACAAACAAAACTGCCGCATTTGCAATGAAGCTAATCCACAAGTGTATGTCGAAACACTGTTACATCCAGAAAAACTGACTGTTTGGTACGCTTTATGGGCTGGTGGAATCCTTCTTCAAAAACGATGAAGGCCACAACGTTACAGTCAATGGTGATCGGTATAGAGCCATGATTACTAACTTTTTCATTCCTGAATTGAACAATCATGATGACCAGGAGCTGGGGTTCCAACAAGACAGCGCAACATGTCACACAGCTCGTGCTACAATCGATTTATTGAAAGACACGTTTGGTGAAAGCCTAATTTCACGTTTTGGACCTGTGAATTGGCCTCCAAGATCTTGTGATTTAACACAGCTAGACTATTTTCTGTGGGGCTATGTAAAGTCATTGGTCTATGTGGATAAGCCACAAACGCTTGACCATTTGGAAGACAACATTCGCCGTGTTATTGCCGATATACGGCCGCAAATGTTGGAAAAAATCATCGAAAATTGGACGTCCAGATTGGACTACATCCGAGCCAGCCGTGGCAGTCCTATGTCAGAAATCATATTTAAAATGTAATGCCACAAGATTATCTTTCGAATAAAAAAAATTCATGTCAATCGAATAATACATCGTTGTTTTATTGCAATTTAAAGTTCTATACCTCTAAAAAAACACCCTTTATAATGGTAAGAAATTGCTGATACACATTTTCTTTCTTTTAGGGTTGTAACTTAATCTTTCAGTCGCCAAATCTGGAAATAGTATATGGAATTAGTCGCCAAATCTGAAAATCGTTATTCCTGATTATCCTAATCAGGACAATGGAACAAAAATATGAAATTATTACATTGTCCTCGGTCCTTGACAAGTATGCAAAATTTCGAAGTTATCTGACTTATTAAAGTGGGTAAAAATCAAGTTCAAAGATTTCGTTGCATACAAGTGAACCTTATAAAAGCACGTTAAAAATCAGCCTGTGACACTCATTAAAAAAAACACGTTTCGTACGTTATTAAATGACGTCATTTTCTACGGGGTTCTCATCGATGATTTGAAAATAAAAAGAATTCTGAATGGAAATCTGTGAACGTTGCAAAGAGTTAAAATTAACAAGACATAAGTTCGATTTGTCATCGTTTAGACTACCTAAATAAATTTTATGTTCCGTTTGTAAACTTGAATATCAGATTTCAAGTCTATATAGGTCTAACAGTTAAGGAGATTTCTTGATGATAGAGTGAGTGAATGAGTCCCTATTTTTCCTATATATATAAAGATTGGAAAAATTATACCTTTAGAAACAAAAAGGAATCAAACTTAAAGTCTCAGATAGTTGACTATATATAAAATGATCAAGTTAATTTTAGCTTTCCTTATAAAAGTAATGAAAATACAAGTAAGACAAATGATTGGTAATGGAAAAATTCGGTTAGCTTATGTATTGAAAGAAAAGGAATTCTAATTTTAGCTAAACCTTTCTCTCTCAAAGAGCTTCTTATTTCTATATAAACTAAAATTATTCTTTTACTTTAGCAAAATCGACTTAGTTTCATTTTAACTTCCTTTTTTTACATGGGATCACTTTTCCTTTTAATTTTATTGCAAATTTAAAGAAATTCGATTTATCTGTCCAATCTTTTTGTGTTAATTAAAATTTAAAAGAATTTTTGCGTAATCCATCAATAACACTCTTGAAGACTTATTTTTCAAAATTAGAGCAAATAAAAGAATAAATCTTCGTATTTAGCCTGATAAGAGACATATTCTTCCATGTTTCAAGCATAAAAACTATTGAAGAAGTTAAGTACCACTTTGCAAAAAGATGTTCTACATTTACACGGATAATAGGACCTCCATTAATCTCCAACTTTGATAAATTCTCGGTAAATACCACTTTCAAGGTTCTTTTAAGGACTTCTTAATCATTATAAATAGCTTTCCCTGGCTTCTTTTACAAAAGTTAATTTATATTTCCCTTCTTTTAATAAAAAAAATAGTTACTTAAGGTAATACAAAAAGTTTAAAAAAAAATAATAACATTTCCTGGAGATAATTTGCCTCTACACTGGAGAATAATTCTCCTTTTGATAATGAATATTAACACTGAATTCCCACCTATTAGTAATTATTGAATTTAAATTTAAAAAAAAGAGATTGATTGTTTTTGGATGAATGCTACACTCTAAAACCACAGGAGGACCTTGTTGTTTTCAACCTTAATCAAGTGACAAAATTCTTTATTTTGTTCATAATTTGAATACAGGATAAGTTTTATACAATAAAAGTGATGAACATAATCTAGTTTTTTACAGTAACTGAGCCCCTGGTCCCAAAAAAGACCTAGGATCAATGTGCCATTTTTTCTAAAGAAGTGTTTAATCAGGTTTAGACGTTCCGTCAAGTAATTTAGACTAGTGATTATTGGGAAAATAATAAGACTAAACACTAACAACACAAAACTCTATTTACTACGAAAAAATAACGTTTTTGCACTGCATAATTATAAATGTTTTAGTTATACATGTAATTCAAATTAAAGTAACATTTAGTGTGACTTTCTGTTGCTAGATCTGCAGATCTAGAAAATAATCTAAAAATAATTCGTAAAAAAAGGATTTGTGAAAAATAAAAGTTAAGTGGTCCAAAAAAATGAAGCAATAATCCCAAAGAGACAAGTCACATCCATAAAAGAAGAAAAAATGCGACTTAAAAAAAGCATCTGAAATAGTCCAAGAAAAATAGTGTAGATAGGGTCCCAAGATAATGATGCAACGAATTTATGAGTTAGGGAGATTAAGGATATAAAATATCAAAAACGGTTGCTCAAAAAAGCAAAGGTATGTCCCCAAGATAAAAATGCAAGATAAATCCCAAATCAGCATCCGATCTCAAAAAGATATAAAAGTTGCGACATTGTGGACATTTGAAGGTTAAAAATAGATTAATTGGACTAGAATAGTGCACCTCAAACTTTCAATACTTTCGACCCAATATTTTATTTTACAAATGCCAGGCCATTGACCATCAGGTCATTAGGCAACGGGCTCTCCAATACCTTTTTACAATGCAGTTAAGATCATTCAGTGCAGAGCACTCGTTCAAATGAGCGGCAGTCATGTCTTGTCCAGTGTCACACAAAACGCAGATAGGTGAAGTCACTAAATTAAAACGAAACAGATGAGCACAAAGGCAGTCATGTCCGGTTAAAAGTCTAAATTTAGCCACAGCAGCAGCACGAGGAGAACTTGGAATACCGTGGGATTTCTTACATAGTGTACTCAAGGCTTATCACGAGCAACACGAGAAGCTATAAGGCGAAATGATTCCCTAAAAATCCTTTTAATTTCCAGTTTGGCAGAATGAAGTGTCAGGTCTCTTCGAAAGTTCTGAAGGATACCCGTTCCCTTTTTTGGCAAAAAAGTCTGCCCTCTCATTTCCCCAAAAGACCACAGTGGGATGGTACCCATTGAAAGACGATCTTTCCTTTTATCTTTCCCAGGAGTTCTCTACAGTTCTGCACACGTAAACAATTATTCTCATTATAGTTGGACAAAGCCTGAAGGGCAGAAGTAGAATCTGAAAGAATTACAGCTCTTTCAATGGGGGGAAGACGAACAGCAAGTTGCTGAAGGGCTATATGTATAGCTTCAACCTCACCATCAAAATGGGTTGTCAAAGGGCCGGCGTGTAAATAGAAGGAGAAGAGGTGACTAAAAACACCAATGCCAGCGCCTTGGGAAAAGTCCAAGAGTGAGCCATCTGTGTAAATGTGAAGCCACTCCTCCGGTGGGAAGCGGGTATTGATAGTTTCCAAAGCTATAGCGTGAAGAGCAGTTGGACTTAGATCACGTTTTCTCACATTCAGAACAAGGTCCAATCTGATGTCGAGTATTGCGTAGTCGAGTGGGTTAGCAAAAGAAAATATTCAATATTCGACCCAATATTCAATCATAATTTTCATCGTGCCCTCCTCCATGCAATAACAATGAATTGAATTCGATAATAGGATACTTTGAGGCTAAATCTACAATACGACTTTAACTTTTCAAGTGCCGCCGGCGTATATGAACGATTCGCTCAACTAGTACGTAAATTGTCCCGGATGTATATATACGTTTTTCCGAAATACGATCTTTTCTGTTCACTGCTATCCATAAAATTATTCCGAAGGCTTTGGAATGCAATAAAATGAACTTGATAGTGTTCGCAAATGATTTATTTATTTCAGAGGATATTTGCTTATTTATTCCCTGTCTCCCCTCCTCCTCAATACGCCACTTACGTTTGCATACGTGCAAAAACGGTGGTATTAGGGAGGAATTGCGTAACTTTTAATCCGCAGTTGAGGGATTAATTATAAACCGTACAAATTATCAAGATAAGAGTTAATTTTTACATGTAATTTTATATATTAAAAGCCCGTGGGGTCACTGGGGATTATTAAACTTATTCTTAATTTAGTATTGTTAAATTAATTATAAAATACATTTGTGCAGTACTAATACATTATAAGTGTATCATATCAGTGTGTTTTTTTTCAAGTTTTTATGATATCAGAATATTTTGCTTACTTTCAAAAATTAAAAAAATTAATAATTTTTAAATGATTTTTTTTGTTTAAGATTTTTTAATAAACTTGCGCCCACCTCCTAGGGTTATCACACCCACTAGGGGACTCGACCCACAGTTCGAGAAGCACTGGACTACAAGAAGTCGTTTAAGGATAGTGACATGGACCAGGAACAGACAGAAAAGAAAGTAAGTTCCTAGTCATAAAAATTGAAATTAAGGTCCATAACTAGAAAGAGAGGACGCTACAAGAACACTAAGAAATTTACATAGCGCCTCTGCATGGTGCATCTTCAGTAGCATCAAGACTCAAGTTCTCGACTCTCCTGTCGGGAATCCATGACTATGACCATACGTGAAGATTTGTGCGTGTTTTTTAATTCTGGTTTGAACTACATTTTTTGTTTTTCTGGTTTAGATATTAGATTTATCAGTGACATACGCAGATTCTTCTAATGTGAGTGGTTTACATTTTAAAAAACACGCAAACCACTGCAACGAACTCTAAACCCGGTTTAAAACTTTAGGTGGCAACGCAGAGGTACTGCGCCTCCACGAATGACACGTCAGTTAACATTCAGTGATTACCTCTCGACCAGAGTGGTCGTTTTTGTGCTCCACCAGCGAGCGTAGTGTGGATTTGTGAGCATTACAAAAACGAGTTTTGAGTGAAAGTTATAGCATCTGCCGAAGGCAGATGTGTCGGATGCCACATCCTGGCACATTCTTTAGTATTTCTTCAAAAATTTAATCATTCAGTAAACAAATAAGAGATGTAAATATTTGTGTCTGTGTACTGTTCTATGTGTTTATAAATAAACCCTCAAAATATCAATCAAGTTTCCTCACTTGACAAGGATAGGACACTATCGTTATGCTAAAAACTAAAAATCTATTTAGGTGAGGAAGAGGACTACCCCCTAAATCCTGCCCTTGAGCAGGCCACTGAGATTAATGTTTCTCATGGTATTTGGTTTTCGAAACAATTTTATGATATTTTAGGTATTCATTATTTAATAGCATAGTTGTAATATTGCAATATCTTCAGAAATTAATTCTTACACTAATCTCTTTTCCATTCTCAGCCGAATTTTATATTCCACCGTAGGAGAAGGATGGGTGGCCTTAATAAAAACTATGTTTAACTCCACAAAATCTTAGTTTCTAAGATTAAGTAATTGCTATAATACTTCTGTAGTTTTCTAATTTTGACTCCTACCGTCTTGTTATACACATATTTATAGTTTACCTTTCAATTAGATTTATGGTAGTTTAGTATGTGATAAATTATAATATATATAATATAATTAATATAAATATGTATACACATATGACAGAATCCCAACATTAGGTGGTAATTAATTATTATTAATTATCATTAAAGTATCGAATTTTCATCCAAAACAATCGTGTGCATAAAATTTCAGTTCAACTAAATGCTTTAAAACGTGAGGAAAAAAATCTTTTGAAGTTTTAACCCAAGTCGCTTAATGAAACCAACGTGGCTGTATATGTAATTGTTTAAATAATTAGTTTCAGTCAATTAATTTTAATTAATTATTATTAAATTATCGTATATTTACTCAAAACAATACTGTATAGAAAATTTCAGCTCAAATGAGCACTTTAAAATGTGAGAAAAAACCTTTTCAAATTTTGACACGTTACCAAAATGGTCGCTAACTCGCCAAAAAGGATGCCAACGGGGCTCTATTTGTAATTCTTTGAATAATTAGTTTCAATCAATAAATTTTTCTTAATTATAATTAAATTACTGTATTGTCATCCAAAATAATCATGTATATAAAATTTCAACTCAATTGAGAGCTTTAAAATGTATTTTATTAACGATTGAAAATTCCACCAAGATAAATAAATAAAAAGAGAGTGTGAGCGAATAGTAGGAATTGAAAAATTAAAATCTCAACGTATTTAAATTAAGATTACAAAACACATCCTCGTTTGACGTCTTTCAGCCAATCCTAAGGTCCGTCCACGGAAGTCATGTGAATTTGGGAACTTCCGGTTGCCACTTCATATAAAACCCGGAACTCTCTGGAAAATTTACGCTTCTTCCGCTTCTTTTCCTTGAATTTGAAATGCATGCGTGTCTTTTTTTGTACTATTCGTTAAGTGCTAGATGTTTATTTTTATTTAAGTTTAAATGTACAATAAACTGAATTACCATTTAAAAAAGATGTCTCGTCGATACAACTCTATTCATATCATCGGTGATTAATATGAATATTGGTAAAGAAAGCATTGCCGCAAATCCGGTAAACGATATATATATATATATATATATATATATATATATATATATACATATATATATATATATATATATATATATATATATATATATATATATATATATATATATATATATATATATATAAGGAAAATCGTATAAAAATTGTATAAAATCAAACTTCATTTAATTAATTTAAACTTTTTAAACCTAACCATTACAACTCTATTTGATGGGAACTTAAATTCACCACCTCTGAACTTTTCTATCGCACGCATATTTTGCCATTTCAAAAGATAAGTTAATGCATATACGTAGACGAAAAATTCAAGGAATCCACCACCCCACTACAATATGTTCTCATCGCTTTCTTCAGAAGTAATTTGAATACATAAATAATTAATATGGGATACATTTAAATGATCTTTTCATAAGTTGCCAGGGTTTCATTCATAGGGAAAAGGGCTTGCACTGTGGGAAATTAATGAACACTTCGACAAGAAATCATCTTGTAGAGTAACAGGACTTTTCTACAAATAAAGTGTGGTTGATTAACCCCTTATTTGACACTGACGTATATATCCGTCTCATTCAAGGGGTGTGTTATGGTCCCCAGACGTATATATCCGTCCTTCCGAAGTACGATTCTTTTCTTTGCGCGGCTAATCATGAAAACTGTTTCAAAGGCTTTGGAATGTAATAAAATGACCTGGACATAGGATTTGCGAAGGATTTAATTATTTCAGAGAAACATTTGCATATTTGTGCCTTTTCTCCCCCCCCCCTCGAATGCACTGCAAAACGCGGGTAAGTGATAAACGGTGGCACTGGGGAGCGAATCGCGTAACTTTGAATCGGAAATTAAGGGGTTAAAAGAATTTTATGGACTCCGCGATGAAAGATTCAGGAAATGAGTAAATGCCATCCTTATCATTTCACGATTGATTGATTGATTGAATATTAACGTCGCACTGTTCAGCTACACGAGGGCTTTTGACGACGGACCATGTAATTTCGAACCATGGTCAAGTGACGTGGACGACACCTGAGCTGGCACCCCCTCTCCTAACTACCACACCATTTCAACGGGAGGCCGTTTCAACTCTCGACAGATTTAATGTGCATCGCTTCCCTACACGGCGGGTCTTTAGTGGTACTGGGATCGAACCCGTGACAAAGCAAGCCATGGTCCGATACCTATACCACTCGGCTACCGCGGCCACTATCATTTCACGAAGATTCAAATTTGTGAGATTGGTCATGGATATTGCTTTTTGTTTTAGTACAAGAATGTTAAATATTCGAAGCTAAAAAAGTGGTTGATATGACGGAAGCAATAATATTTGGTTTGACGCTAAAGACATGTGAAATCTGTTTCTGACGCATCATCTATGTTGAATAAAGTAAGTTAAAGAATTCAAGTTAAAATAAATTATAGAATAATGAATTTAGCCAAGGGTTACCTAAAAAATGCAGAAAAAAATCGATCTTAAGCCCAAAGAAATCGCCAAATCTGGCATACACCTTATACTTTATCAAATCTGGCATACACCTACATCATTTAAAATGATGGTTCTCTCTATTCTATTAAGTTCTTTTAAGATACAGTAAACCCCAGTATTCGATAGTCGGTATGATATTGGCTAGGAGGGGGGAATAAAAATTCTAGCCCTACCCCAAATTAAAGCCCACGAATCACTTTCATAATCAAGTAATGGCTTGTGAATACATATTTTTTGCTTTTCCATTTGGTGAGCTGGTGTATAGCATTTTTTAAATTGCAAAATGTTGACTTTTTTGGTCTACAATTAAAAGTTTAGTTCTTTAATAATATCCATTTTTCTTCTACCTCTGAATTTCGAATAAAAACAACCAATTCTAAAATAAATAGACTCTTGGTTTTCAAATAATTTTTACCCTAAACAAAATGAAATAAAAAATCTAAATATTAACAAAAATAATCTGTGTTAAAATCAAAAAGTCACTGCCAAAAATAATTAAAATCGCAGTTATTCGAACGGGTGAACTTAAAAAGATCAATATTCACATGCTTTCAGTTTCCTCAAGTAAATCAATGATGCTGCCCTCTGTCGATGGAAGCAACATGGATTAAAAAAAGAGGATTTTTTAAAAAAATAATTCACTCCAGAATATTTTTTCAAAGAAATATGCTTACGGCTCCTTTGAAACATCGAAAAAAGCTCCCAACAAAATTTTGGAACGATACGTTCAACGATGTAGATCCGCATAAGATACAAACTCAGAAGCAAATATACAAACGTACGAGTATATATAAGATATATTAAATAAATCGAGCAAAAAAATTAATTTTAAAGGCACGAATAACTTAGATTTGTTAACATATACCAGAGGGGGGGACCAGTAGCCTCCATGAGTTTCTTGTGTGGTCTTTGTAAAGTTAGCACTTCTATTAATTAATATTTAATTATCTAGATTACAACAGTTTGAAAATCAATGGAAATGAATAAAGAACAGCATGAATGTGTATGTATGTTTCAATGACTGCTCATGGTAATAGCCAATTGTACATTTCAAGTATTAGAAAGTCATGTATTGCAATATGGCAACACCAGTAGGGTAACGTACACCCCCGCATTGCGGAGGAACCCAAAGCCTGGCTTGCGCCAAATATCTACCTTTCGTAAAACCCAACTTGGTGGCCCAGAAACTGACTTTGCAGGGTAGCCCAAATGTTTTCCGTTATGCCACTGGGCAACATTACCAGACATGCTCATGTAGAGGAACAATTAAGGCTTCACGTTATGAAGTTTGATCCAAATATATGCATATACGCTTACACAAATAAAAATACCAACAGTGAAATATAGAAAGTTACAACAATATCTATGAATTTAATAAATTTATAGAAAAATAATAATCAATGATGTTTTAACAAGTTTTTACTCTTTATGTAAATGCAAAAATATTTTATAATATAACTTTTTATGTCAACTAATAAATAAATAAGGATTTAATTTGTTTTAATTATATAGAGTGTTTTTTTTTCAGGTATAGAAGTTTAAGTTGGCATTACTTTCCTAGATGGCGACCGACTTAACAGCTGTCAAGTGATTTATTCTCAGTTTGGTTTGGCAATTCATCAAAACGATCATCAAGCAAGGCGTAGATTCGTCGAATGGGCCCAAAACGAGATTGCCGTTGCTCCCGATTTTCATAAGTGAATTTTGTTTAGCGATGAAGCGCACTTCTGGTTGAATGGCTACGTCAACAAACAAAACTGCCGCATTTGGAGTGAAGCTAATCCACAAGTGTATGTCGAAACACCGTTACATCCAGAAAAACTGACTGTTTGGTGCGCTTTATGGGCTGGTGGAATCCTTCTTCAAAAACGATGAAGGCCACAACGTTACAGTCAATGGTGATCGGTATAGAGCCATGATTACTAACTTTTTCATTCCTGAATTGAACAATCATGATGTCCAGGAGCTGTGGTTCCAACAAGATGGCGCAACATGTCACACAGCTCGTGCCACAATCGATTTATTGAAAGACACGTTTGGTGACCGCCTAATTTCACGTTTTGGATCTGTGAATTGGCCTCCAAGATCTTGTGATTTAACACCTCTAGACTATTTTCTGTGGGGCTGTGTAAAGTCATTGGTCTATGCGGATAAGCCACAACCGCTTGACCGTTTGGAAGACAACATTCGCAGTGTTATTGCCGATATACGGCCACAAATGTTGGAAAAAGTCATCGAAAATTGGACGTCCAGATTGGACTACATCCGAGCCAGCCGTGGCAATCCTATGCCAGAAATCATATTTAAAATGTAATGCCACAAGATTATCTTTCGAATAAAAAAAATTCATGTCAATCGAATAATACATAGTTGTTTTATTGCAATTTAAAGTTCTATACCTCTAAAAAAACACCCTTTATTTCTATATAATGCACAAATTTGTTAAATCTGTACAAAAACTATAACAATTTCAGAAAAGTTGCATCTTTTGGAACATCAACCTATACGACCTTCTTTATTACTACTTAACTTACATGTGGCCTCTGATGGTAAAAAGTATTCTCACCTCTGACATATACTATATAATTAAATTCTTCATTGCAAATGAAATTTTAAGGGGGTTTACCCATGTGACGGCCTGTTTTTTTAAACATTTTTAGGAAACTTTTTTTTGATGACAAGTAAAAAGATAGAACTTTAAGTTTTTTATCATTTATTTATATGTATCTTACGAATATGCATACAAAATTTTAGCCAAAAATATCCAATAGAACGTGAGTAACAGCGCTCTGATCACACCCGCTTCGAAAAAATGGACGCTCACTTCCTCCACGATTTCGGCTGATTGGCTTAATTGAAATAAAATAAATTAACGACATTTTAATTTATCAGCTTAAATGCACCAAATGAACCATACTCAATTGAAAATATTAAAAATTGGAATTTTGGTAAACCTCAGAAAAAAAGTTTCGAATTTCATGGGGTGTTTTTGTTATAAAAGACAGTAACATTTTGAATTTTGAAATCATCGTAGTTCATTTGGTGCATATATTTGTGCTAAGCCTACCCTATAAATTTGAAGTCATTCGGTCAAACCGTTCTTGAGATATGATGGAGGAAATTTGAAAAATACGGTTTTGAGAAAAACGTGTTAATACACAGTTTCAAGTCCCATTAAAACAATGAAAATCTCAACTTAGCGCTACGAACATCTGCTCTGCTAACACCTGCCTCTTTATAACGACTTTGAATTTTAAAAAATCACTTTACTACCGTATTCTAGACATGTTAAGGAAACAATTTATGAACAAAAAAAATTTTTGAACCTATTACATGGGTTAAACTCTTGAAGTAAAATAATACAGAGTTATTTTACAACAACATAAAAAGCAAAGGTATCAAACATGCAACGAAACATTTGAATTCTTCTTCACCTCTTGAACTGAAAAGACGTTATATTACAAGAGAAATTCACAGACTCAAGATCATACCACGAAATCGAACAATCTCATTTCAACAAACGAAATACTTCTTAAAATTTGTACCATAACTTGAACATTCTCGAACAAATCCTTCCTCGATTAATTACCTAATGTTCTGTGATTCCCCGCACACTTTGAACTAAATAAACCAGTCCCAAAATAGAACACCCAAACACGCTAAGGTTCTTATTTAGAAATATCTGTGTATGCAAATAGCACCCCATTGCCTCACCTGGGACTGCAAATATGCAAATTAATTCCGAATAAGACGCCCGGGGAACATATTCCCCTTTCGCGTTCTTAGAGTTCACTACACCCTGAAGAATTCCAATGAATCAATAAGGCCTGCTTTCGTTTGGATCTTTACCAAACACCCTTGGTTAAACTTTAATTAATTAATTTGGGGTGCTAAATAATGGAGGTGGTTGGAAAGGTCATATACATGTTTCGTAAATTGAATAATTAAGACAAATTTCCAGAACGAAATAGAAAAATTCCCCCTTATGCTTAAAGGGTTATGTTTTTTTTTTTAGTATAAACTTTTGAGTTTAATCCTGTCGTTTTAATAGCACTATGTTTCGATTATGTTATTTTATGGTAGACTGATAAATGAAAAAGTTTTTTGACTTCAGTTAACAAACTTTGGTTGTTCGAAAGGTCAGTTTGTTTACTGCAAAGGCCGTATGTTTCGCACTAATGGTATGGAGTAACATTTTAGTTAAGGTCAAAAACTTATGATAAACTTTATTTGAATTAAATTAAATGGTTTACTTATTTCAGAAAATGTCAGCGGTAATGTAGAATATATATATATATAATTACTTTTACGAGACATTTTTTTTGAAGGTGGGGAAGCGGGAGAGAGAGAAAAAGGTAAATCATTGCTTAGTAGAATATTCTTAGTGGAGGTATTGTTTGTTAAGGTATCCGACTACGTTCGGAACCGTGATTTTTCAAATGCGTATAAACGAATATTTTTTTAATATTTATGGTCACTTAGATAAGAATACATGTATAAAATTGTTTTAAGAATGCTTGTACAATTAAGATGATTTAAATGCAATATTTTGGCCAAAAATTGAACATAGAATTATTTATCTTCCAAACATTTTTTTATGGAAAATGCTCCTGTAATAATAATATTCTGCCTATATTAGCTCAGACCTCTGTACAGAGCCTGTAATATAATTTTTGAAACATATAATTTAGAAGTGTATATTTATCCATATCTTAATACAACAGAGTGGAGAAATTTTAACAGAAAAAAACATTGATAATTATTTCATTTGGTATAACTCTGAAAATAATGTGAATTTTTCAAAAGTCGTAGTTCAGGCCCTCTGGAGAAGTCTTAGCTATGTATAAGCAAAATATTATTGTTATAGAAGCATTTTTCATAAAGTAGAATGTTTTGAAAAAAAAGGTAATTCTGAGTTCCTTTTTTGTGCCAAAAGTTTGCATTTAAATCATTTTTTTACTGTAACAATATTCTTAAAACAATTTTATAAGAACATTTTAATCTAACTGACATTAAACATAAAAAGAAATATTAGTTTGTACACTTTTGCAGAATTCCGGTTCCGAACGTAGTCGGATACCTTAAGATAGATAAAGGTAAATTTCTCAAAAATCTCAATTAAACTTTTCGTTATCAATTTTTTATTTTTTTAAAATTATATTCTGAAAAAACTTTACGAAGATCATTTGACTTAAAATACCAATTCAATATCTGTCAAATGAGATCAATAAATCGGTTATAAATACAGAATGTGTACATGTATATGTAAATAAATTCAAATGTATACGGCACAGATACGTGGGAATTTAAACGTATTCAGCAATATTCAAAGGAAATAAACTTAAGTATAAATTTGTTGAAACATTTTAAATCACGATTTAAAACAAAACCATAATTTCAAACATATTTATAATTTATATATATAAAAAAAATTAGTTATAATTATACATTCAAGCATTTCTTTTATTACTGGCAATTTATTTTACACGAAGTATATTACTGCCATATGGCTGAATATTTTACTATAAATTACTAATATTATTATTTACTAATATTATTACTAAATACCTAACGAAAAAAATTGTTCTACCAAAATTTTCAACAAAAAAAAAGTTTACATGCATGTAAGACGAAATAGATTTTAAGCCGGCTGTGTTTTACGAAAAAAGCATGCAATGTGTATTTTAAAGTTCAGCACAGGTTAAAAGTAATGTGTAGCCTCTTTAAACTTAATATCCTTATAAAAATCTACATACTTACCTTACCTAAATTAAATCGGCATCAAAATGTAAATGTGTTTAAATAACATCATTGTTTTTAATTTCAAAATAGATAAAACATATACAAACTAATAATTTTAACTAGTTGTTTTTAAAACGCACATGCACAAAAAAAGAAAACATAAAGAAAAGATTATATTTTCACTAGATTAAGTGGGTACTTTTTAAGTGAATGCTAAACAAACTTGCAGAAATCCCTTAATATTAAGAGGCCATTGCCCTTCCAATCGAAATCAATCTCCATTAACTCAAATACCAAAACTTGTTCATACATTTGTTGTTTGCATTGTCAACAAAAGGAACGTCAAGTATTAGAATTGATTGTGCAATAATTTTCTGCTAACATAAAATCACAACCAAAAAAACGAGTTTCTTTATTTAATTTGAATACGGTCTCGATTACGGCAGAGGTTTATTATGTTACATAAAAAATAAAGGAAAATTCACAGAGGCATAGATGTATCGTTATAAGAGATTTTCTTTTATGTGTGTGTTATTTTAAACAATGTTTCCCGCACATATAAAAAAGTATTGAGATATTGAATGGGCTAAATCCATTACGGTCACATGATAAATGGATCACGTATTTTCCACTGAATTCAAAAACAAATTTAAACGTGTTTTACTTGCAAAATTTAGAGGAAATTTTAAATCTGATGATTCGGTAAAGATGTTCAAGAATTATTTTTTCGAAAATAAAAAAAACCATCTTATATTATACGCGTACTTTTCAGTCATATTTTATGTGCTAATGTTTGTAATTATTGTTGACAAACTTGCACTTTTTGAAAGAAACGTTTGCAACTGCAAAGCGCATGTCCCAATTGGCTAAAAACACGTGATTGCAGTTATGTTACTGACGTCACTTGAATTTAGCCCATTGTAATTCGTTCAAATGCAGTTTGAAATTGAAAATACCGAAAGGATAAATTAAACTCGACGTCATTCATTTCAAAAAATAATTCACGATGCCAACCAAAGGAAAATAAACTACAATACAAAACAGAAAAGTTTGACAGCTTTTGTAATTACATATCTAAAATTAAATCAAGAGCGAAATTACATAATAGCTAAATTAAATAAAGTAAAGTAAGAAAAGGCATCGCGGCGAGCGCGCGAATTTTAAAATAATTACCTTTTCTTTTATAAACATTTTCACAAATAGACAGCTGATATTAAAACTGAGCAGACGATAGTTGACGTTTTTAGCAGGTGTCTAGAGTTCCATACATTTGTTTTAATTAAATTTAGATATTTAATACAGCTTTGAATCTATGAACTGAAAAACAAATAATAAATCAAACGCGATAGTCTGGAAAAATATATTGCAAAAAGAAAGATATTTTCCATTTCCTTTTAAGGTGTCATTTAATATTTAGTACTCTTCATAGGTTGAAAGTAATGCTTGTTTCATATAACTGTGTAGGTTGCTGTCTGAAAGGGAAACCCTCAGAACGATGCTATTTGCTCGTAAATTTTTTATGCCTCAAATCATAAAAAAATGCTTTATGCAAACAACAGATACAGCTTTTTTGAATATGTGTGGGTTCAATGTCCTTTTTATGATAGCTATAAACCACAAAGACATGTTACTCAAAAATTTATCATCTTTGGGTTTTCACTGACAGGAGGGGAAAATTTTTCTGGGACAGTTAGAATGCATATTTTCAAGAGTAGAGTAAATCTATCAAAAGAAGAATATAGATTTTTTACGGTTATGTTTATACTGGTGAACGTATGAGAATTCAAACTCCGTATTTCAAATTATGTATGTAATGTATATATTAGAGGGTATTTATTTTATGAATTGCAGTCATAGCAGTGAAAAAGTTAATTGATATTGATTACATCATCGTTTATTTATTTTCAGCATCAGATTTATTTTGAGCCTGCTCTTCGCTGAAGTATGAAAATACAAGACAGGGAATTATTCGGCTTCTGGAATTAAATATTCAAGGAAAAACAGAGGAAATGTAATATAAAAAAATTTTCACGTGTTCAAGTGAAGGGAAATTTTTGTTATTTTTAGAAATTACATTAAATTTATGGGGGGAAGTTTCAACCATTTTTAGTTAAGCACGTGAAAGCATTAATGATTTTCTTTTACACGGAGCTGTCAATAAATCTATCCAAAGTTCAAGATATAATTCTTTTAATGAAGAATAACTAATAAGTTTTTAATAATAGCTTTAGTGAGTTTACAAAATTATATTTAAAAGTGTTCTTAAAAAATTAAGATCTCATGCCAATATATATATATTTTAATTTTACACATCATATTCCAAAAATAGTTGCAGGTAATTTCTCAAATTATGTACTTCAAATACCTTTCATAAAATTAGCATATTTTCCCTCCTTTTCATACGTACAGTTTATTTAACAAGAAATTAGTTTAAAATGAAAAAAACCTCACCTCACAGAAGAATATTCGAAGCAATTCCATAAAACTCAATGAAACTCTGCATGCAATCTTCTATCTCATTACCATACACATTAAAACACAAACTGCATCTTAACATGTATTCTGAGACCATACAAACCATTCCACTTTTCTCAGAAAACCGAACGAAAATTCTGAAAATCCTTCACCAAATTAATTCCATCCACTCCCAGCCATTCCAGAATTCGAAACACTCACGAAACAAATACCCTTCATTCCCAGGAAAGAATCTAATAAAACACAACACATTCCACTGCTCCCAGACATATTTAGAATAGAACAACCATCACCGCAGCCATTTGTTCACGCTTTCACCTCCAACAGGCCACTAAGAAATAGGAACCCCCGAGTTAATCATCAAGAGTGTACCCTTTCTGGGGAACATTAACGGAAAGGCTACGATTTCATTGATCGTAAAGGAATTACGTAACATTTCACCGAAAAGGTCTCTTCAATAGAGGATGGAACACCGGATACTATCTGCTACCCTTGACAAATATGCATTTAGTAAATCTGCTGACAATGGGATGGATGTTTGGGGAAGTTGGTTCCTCTTTGAATGTAGAACACGATATTAAGGTGATTTCCTTATACCCTCTCCTGCTGAAAGTCGTTTTTTTTTCAATTCCTACTCTCTCTCTCTCTCTATTAGTTCACTCTCTCCCTATATGTATATATATATATATATATATATATATATATATATATATATATATATATATATATATATATATATATATATATATATATATATATATATATATATATATATATATATATATATATATCTTATTCGATCGGCCAGCCAGTATGGTGTCTTGACCCTAGGCTTGTAACCGAGTGGGTTCGAATTCCGAGTAGGGCGTGGTTGTATCTTCTATTCTTCGGGAAAAGAAGTCGGACTTTCGCCTGTAATGAATTCCCGCCTCGAATGAAAAGCAGCGCACTTCTTCTGTTATATGCTGGGATCATCATTTGTAATAAATGTCTATATTCTTCTGTTTGTGTTGTAAGTTTCTGTTCTTCCACTCGTATTTCATATGTATCGCAGGATAAAAACACACGACAACAGCATATCTTGTTCAAATTTTCAATCGTTAATAAAATACTTTTTATTCATCCATTCAAGTTCAAAAACATTTTTTAAAACTAATAGTAGATGGCATTTGATATTATATAGTGTTTTCAAACATTCATTCCTTAATTGAATTTTTTTTTTAATTTTAAATTTATTTAGCGTTATTTTTGACGAAGTTAGAACTTTCTCCAACAGATGGCGCCAGTACGTTTTTCTAGTGAATGTTTTTTTTTGGCTTATATTTTAAACTTTAGTGAATAATACTTGATGTATAAACAGTTTTCCCAAATATTAATTCATTAATTATATTCAATTAACAAAAATAAAATTTTTCTTTGTTGATCTAAGTAGGAATTGACTTAAAATTTTTTTTTCATATTGCTTGTTTAATTTCAGAGTTAATTAGATAGTAAATTTTGATTTAACCCCTTAACTAGTTTGCCCGTATGGACTGCCGAAATCTGGTAACAACCAGTTTGAACGTACGCTGTACTGGCACTGATATTTTCTCCTTTCTATCTTTGATTTGCAGATATTTTTAATTCTTATGGTGTGATTATTAGTGCTAGAGTTTTTAAGAGGTGCAATTTGTCCATGGTACTGATGAGAGGCTGGACAGCCCCCTTTTCTTTGGTAATTTCTATATGTACCAATTGGCCAGATGTCGTTACATTCTTTCGGAAGGGGTCTGTCAAAGATTTTGGGTCTCTTGTTGGGGTCGAAAATCTCATAAATTTTATAAAATGTAACTCTGCGCGATTGAAAATATCCAATCAGAGACTCAGCTTGGAAGACAGTAGTGAGTTCTGCCCAAGAATTTGCAGGTGATTCGGTTCACAATTTAAAGAGACACGCGCAATTTTTGACATATTTCTTTTCATCCAAATTTTACCCCTATCACCATGTAGAGGTGTGAAGTCAGTTTCTCCCCCCCTCCATGGACACAGGTCAACCAGGCTGCACTCCAGTCCTTCCCTCTTAAATCTAAGTTTTCTCTTATTGTAACTGTAAAATTTTAGCTGTGCAATAATAAATTTAATTAAAACGTAAATCAATGATCGTCTAATCCAGTGATTCCCAAAGTGGTCTATATAGACCCCTAGGGGTCGATGACGACTCACAAGGGGTCTACGGCAGGGAAAAAATAAATTGGGGGTCCATGAAGGATAAATAGGGGTCTACGAGAGCATCTTCAGGATTTTTTTTTTTTTTTTTTTTTTGTATTTACATGGACATTGAAATATTTCTGATTTATGTGTTTACACTTTTTTTGCAACTTTCTCCCATTCCTAGAGTGGGGTCGCAATGGACATCGCTAACGCTCACAGGATGTCCGGTGTCATATAACTAACTAAGAAGGGACGGAAGAGCTTTTGGAAGCAGGGTCCCACACAGTAGATGTTTTACTTTACTTCTAAGGGTTACTTTAAGATAAACGGTTGTGATTTCTAGAATCAAAAGACTCATTTCAGTTGGCCAATTTCCTTAAAAATAAGCACACAATTTCATGTTTTACATTTTACGCGCTTGAAATAACCACAGGTAATTATGTTTTTAATTATTTTGTATTTTTTAATAATCTTTAATATTTGTATTTTTTAAGATTTCAAAGATAAGTTTGTGTTTCTCTTTAAATAAATCAAATAAATACGGGCTAAAGCTGACACAATACATAGGCTTTCAAAAAAAATCTGTACAACTAATTATTTTCAATAAATTTCAGTAAGTACAAAATTCGATTATTTCAAACATGAGAGGATTAAATTTTTTCAATTAAGAATTTTCATTTTACATAGCTTCAAATTAAAAAAAAATACTTGTGACTAAGGTACTTACTTATATATAATTTGTTTAAGGCCTGATGCAGTTTGAATTTCTAATTAAATTACCTTTTTTACTGTTTAAGGACAAAATATGCAATGTCTGATCTGATGGTTGTCCTTCATTAGGTTGGTTAGGTTAAATTTCCTGCACTAGAACATATTGTGTCAAACACTAAGTCCCTTATTGGGGAGGGAGGGTACTACTGTATTTTTACCATATTATGATAAGTGTGAAGGAATGTCTTATTGTATTTGTTTTTATGAAAAAAATCAAAAAAAATTCAAATAAATGAATAGCGACGATGCTGAGTTAAATGAAAACTAGGCTATTTTATTGTCAATGAAATTAT
Organism: Trichonephila clavipes; assembly: GCA_019973935.1. Lineage (NCBI taxonomy): Eukaryota > Metazoa > Arthropoda > Arachnida > Araneae > Nephilidae > Trichonephila > Trichonephila clavipes. The sequence continues at coordinate 1,550,967 of BMAU01003532.1, forward strand.
TTTGCATACATGCATTCAGTAGCACACACAGGAATTTTTCAAGGGGTGGGGGAAAATACAAGAATGATGAACTTTCGACCCTGAACGGGGGTTCGGGGTCGAAAGTTTATCATTCTTGTATCAAGCTCCTTTTGATTTTGTCGATTTTCGGGAACAAAACACAGTAAAAAACTAATTGTTGAATAAATAGCATTAATTAATGAAGTTAATCTTTAATAACAAATACTTAATTAAATTTTTTCATATATACATAGAATTATAATCAATTGGAAAAAAAATCAAGGGCTTTGGGGAGGTGTCCGGACCCCTCCCCCCTTTTTGTGCGCCACTGTATGTATCAAGTTATACTTAACCGTATATGGATTGTAAAATATTTTCTTTGGACTTAATTGATAATAATATTGTTAACACGAATCCTTTCTTGTAAGAGAACTTTCACTTTTGGAACGAAACGTTGTACAACCATCATTACTGTTTTCAGTATTAAAAAAAAATTGCAGTTCCTTTGTCTGTTGCTTTGTCTGTTTCGGTTTTTTTCCACCTGAATCATCAAATGTGAAATAAATATAAAATAAATATTTGCAGATTTTTTTTTCTCATTTAAATACATCAAGAGAAAAACCTTGTAATCATATTGTTATTATTAGTACATTTTTATAAGTCATTGTGTTATCGTTGATTAAAGTATCATAAAAACATTTTTTTAAATTCTTTCTGAATATTCAAAGTTTGAAGATCAGTGTAATTAATGTTATTTCAATGTTTTCTTCTTTTTACTTTAAAGAGAGATAAATTTAGTAATATTATTTTGTTGTTATTTCAAGTATATTTTTTAATGATTGCATGTGTTATAATTAATCTCGATTTAAGTATTAAAAATGTTTCAAAATGACAAAATATTTTTTAGGAAGCTAAAAAACAGGACTTTATTGGACTGAGAAATGCATTTATTATTATTATTTAAGTAACGCAGTCTACTTTTTGAATATTTTTTATTAGTGTTAGTTTTTTTAAGATTGATTTCTATGGTCATTAATTTCTAGGGTTATATTAATGAGATTTGAGAAAGTATTTTTTTCTTTGTGGGAGTTGTAGAAGTAAAACATCTTTTTTAAATTCAAATTTATGTAATTTCATGCAGTTTTTTTGTGCGCGCTGTATACATATTTATCTGTGGGTTTGTTGAAAAAAAAAGTTAAATGTTATATTCTCAGACGGTATAATTTTTGTTTGGAAAATCTACTTTGTTAGAATGTATTGCCATGTTATTACCAATTCCAAATATATTAAGTATATGTAAATACAGTGTTTCAATGAAAGTAAAAAATATGGGCTTCTTATTCTTTGTTTTATATTTACGACAGGATTTTGAAAAGTCTCATTAAATTCTTTAAAAATCGTAATATATATATATATATATATATATATATATATATATATATATATATATATATATATATATATATATATATATATAATATTGTCATGCTTTCTTTCTGTTAGCGCGAACTATTCAGATTTTGTACGCGTGTATCTATGTGTGTGAACAATTTATCTTTTCTAATATTTTTTTAATTTGAAAGGAGGGGTGGCATTATGCATTTTTGTCCCAGGTAGCAAAATTTCTTGAGTCGACCCTGTTATATGTTTCAATGTAAAATAAAGTTATACAGAATATTTGTTTGGCCATGTCTAATTTAAATAACTAAATTTTTTTCCACAGGATCTAAAAAGTGTTTGACAGTGTTATTTGAAGTTTGGTTTTATTGAGTCAGTTTCTGACAAAAGATTGCATATATTTCTTTTATGTAACAGAGTCTTAAGTAATGACGCTATGAAACTATCTAAGTTGGAGGATCATTTGAGAAGAGGTCACCCTGATAAAAGTAGTAAAGATTTGAAATACTTTCAAATACTCAAAGAAAAACTTCAGAATCGACCCACGATGGAGAATGTTTGCATCGACTTTACAAAGAGACGATAATGGTTTGCAGGCATCTCATAATATTTCGCTACTTATAGAAAAATCAGGAAAATCGCACACAATTGGAGAACAGTTGATTTTGCCAGCTATTGAGGAGGTTTTAAAAACTGTTTTACCTAAATAAGCATCCAATATAATTAGAAGAATTCCCTTAAGCAACAACACTGTTCAAAGACCTATTGATGAAATGAGTCAAGATGTTGGAAAGTTTTTTGTGTGTGCAATTATATATTTGCAAACGACGCATTTCTCTCTTCAGCTAGACGAGTCAACCTTACCTGGAAATGAATCATTATTGGCCTCTATTCGCTTTACTATGGATCAGGAGCACCACGAAGAAATGCTCTTTGCAAGAACTTTGACAACCGACACTAAAGGCGAATCCATATTTAACGTTTTGAAGGAATTTTTAATTGCTTTTCCATCCTCGCACCTTGTTGAAAGAGGTTTCAGCGCGGTGGACAATCCCCTAACAAAAAAAGAAATAGACTGGACATTACTAATCGAGGAGATTTAAGGCTGAACCTCATTAAATTGATGCCAAATGTTCAAAAATTGTTATTACAGCATCAGGTTCATCCCATTAAAAGCATTTATTTTTTGCTGAGTTATTTTTTGTAACAATTAATTTAAATTTAATTAATTATGATTTTAACTTAATTGGGATTTTTATTTAACTGTGATTTTTATTTAATTGTGATTTTTATTTAGTTAACTGTGATTTTTATTTAGTTAACTGTGATTTTTATTTAGTTAACTGTGATTTTTATTTAAATAATTAATTGTGATGTTAATTAAATTAATTAATTATGATGTTAATTAAATTAATTAATTGTGATGTTAATTAAATTAATTAACTGTGATGTTAATTAAATTACTTACTTGTGATGTTAATTAAATTACTTAATTGTGATTTTAATTAACTTAATTGTGATTTTTATTTAATTAATAAATTGAGATTTTAACTTAATTAATAAACGTTTAAAATTACCATGAGTTTTCTATGATGAATTTGCAAAAAATCAATATTAAGTAAGCAGGGGTCTACCCCAAACCTGAAAACATGACAAGGGGTCTATGGGACAAAAAAGTTTGGGAAACTATGGTCTAATCTTTGAGTAATTAATCTAGTTGAATTTTGTTGAGTTAACATTGATACGACTAAGTAAATTTGAACTTGGGTTTATTTAGATTGAAAACATAATTTAACGGCCTCGCATTAGTACTTAAATACTTCTCATTTGAGATTCTCCTTGTGGTGAGGGTGGAGATTCACATTAAAGGCAAAAAAGAATTTATATAGATTCTTGAAAATATTTGATAAAGGACGACAGGGATTGGCAAGACAATGTGCAATGACAATACTCTCATTTCACTCATGTGGAAAAGCATTTGTCCCAAAGAACATTTCGAGCAATTTCACAAAGATTTGTTAATTTTCATTTTCCTATTTTTTAAAAAAAAAAATTTTAATATTTGTAACCCAGACATTTTGTAACTTATTTGTTGTAATTTTACACACTCCCTATAAAAGAAAATCTAATTCATAATATTTCTTGTGCTTGTACACAAGCTGTGTACCTGCACAAGGACGCGTAACGTAGGTCTTGTGCTGGTAGTAAGACTTAAGTGAGCCTTGTACCAAAATTTCTTAAACGCCCTTTTTTGGAAGCCCCTTAACATGTTCTGATTTACTTTGATGAGATATGTTGGTGCCCCTGTAGCTTGGGGGCCCCGTATTATTGATACGGTAGTAGCTACGGCCCTGCTGGTACATCTAAATAAGCCATGTATCCACATAAGATTATAATGGGATTTTATCCTATACATAGCATGTATCCACCAATGATTATATGGTAAGGCAGTGCTTCTCAAACTTCCAATGTTCGAGACCCACTATTCAACCCTAATTTGCATCGCGTCCCTCTCCGCACGATAGCGATGTATTAAAATCAATAATACTATGACGTTCAACCTACAATACGACTTAAACCTCTTAAGCCCCCAACGTATATAAACGTCTCGCTCAGCCACTACGTTTATTGCCTTCAGACGCATATATACGTCTTTATTAAGTTATATCTTTGCTGTGAACTGCTATCCATAAAATTATTCAGAAGGCTTTAGAAAGCAATATAATGACACTGACAGTGCTTGAGAAGGATTCACTTATTTCAGAGGATTTGATTGCTTATTCCTTTTCTATCACCCACCCCCTCAATGCACGGCTTACGTTTACCTACGTACTAAACGAGGGCATTGGAGAGCAAATCGCATAATTTTTAATCGGCATTTAAGAGATTAATTATAAACCGTACAAACTATCAAAATAAATGTTAATGTTGGCATATAATTTTACATATGACGAATACATAGGCTCACTGGTAATTATTAAACTTTTCCTTAACTTAGTATTGTTAAGTTAATTATAAAATAAATTGTGCACTACTGATACATTTAAAAGTGTATTATATTGTAAATAAATATTTTACTTTTTTTATTATGTCAGAATGTATTTTTGTTTGCTTACTTTCAGTAAGTTAATAATTTTGAAAAGTTTTTTTCCGTCTTTTCAAGAGACTCGCGCGCCCCTTGTAGGGTTATGACGCCCCCTAGGGGCGCGCCCCACAGTTTGAGAAACATTGTGGTAAGGGGTTAAGTTCGCGACTATGATTGTTTGACTACTACGGCAGTAAATTGAATATATTCAAAATTGTAAATGTTAACTGTGTGCTTTAAAATATAACGCAATTAGTTAATGTAAATCAGAAATCCTAATTCTTAATCTGGCATATAAAATTTTTGAAAATCACTTAGCTTCAGCCGGAGCTCCTTGTGACGATCCTTCTCGAACCCCGATAGCTCGGTCAGCTCCAATTATATTTACTTCCCCAACTCCTGGTGGATTCTACAACTAATATTAATTTCAGGACTCGTGACCTCTTTGTTGTAATTCAGCTTTTCTTATTCTTAGATTTCGTGATCAACGATTAACGCTTAACCTCAAATACCCAACGTCAGGGTTTAAATAGTAGTTACATTTGCATAAAATTAAATCATCTCAACGTAAAGCGGTTTTTCATTGAAATCACAGTTAAATAATAGTTTTTCACTTGAGTATTAGTAGAAGAACCCGAATAGTATCCGTTACAAATAGAATATGCAGTCATAAAAAATGATACACATGTAAGAATCTCAGCTAAAAATATGTCTGTAATATTTATGCTAAGTCTGTATTTAAATGATGATCGAAAACCTGAATATTCTTACATAAGTTTTACGTCATTACTAATATCCCAAATGCCCATTTAAAGCTCATTTAAAGAGCTATTATTATTTTAGTGGAAGTTTATTCAATGAAAAATGTTTTAGCTTTTAGAAACATTGTGTCGCTGCTGATATTCATAACATTTATGTAGAATCATCGAAAAAAAAACAACTATTAAAACTTCCAAATTTTAATTTACAAAATTCAATGTTGGTGAAAAGATATCCAGATATTTTCTTTCTGCATAATGACTTCAACAATAAAATTCTTTTGTCAGAAATTCCCACTTAAAAATATTCTGTTCGCATTTCTGAAAATATTTCGAAGAAAATTTCAGTTCAGGTAAACAACTTATGAACGATGACGAAAATTGCTCAAAGAATAAGGTTTTCCCAATAGCAAGAGAAAAATAAAATAAACTTCAAAACAGGTAAATAAATCACTTAGCACTTTTCTTCCAACATAACATATATTCAGAAATCGAAAATTGATTCGAAGAGTTTTTTTTATTCCATCTCCCCTCATGAAATATCTTCGAGACTTCAATTTCTTTTAAAAGGAAAGTCCTCTCATCGTAGCAGAGAAGAAAATTATTGTGCAGAAAACAGATCCTAGAGGTGTACTTGACAAGCAGCTAACTTCTAGAGGGAAAAAAATTTGTCTAGCTTCGAAACTTCTTTATTGAGAAAATTGTTCACGTTTGTGAAGTTTCACAACTCTGATCGCCGATTAACTAATCTTTCTTGAAAGGCTTTTCATATCTTTTCTTTTTCTCTTCTCCATCAAGAACGTATCAGAAATAATTTGTCCGAAATTTTTCCACACACATTTTATTAAGAGTAGTCGGTACCCCCTATACCGACAATGTTAAATTGAGCCATTTTAAGAACCTGTTTCTCAGAAACTGTTAAATATAAAAACTTCGAATATTGTCTGTATATTAATTAGGCTTTTTTATTTAAATAATGGTAAAATATTTTAAATATATTGTTTATTTTTTTTTCAAAAAAATTCATCGTAAAAGTATCACTTTGAAATTTTTGAAAATTGTCATTTTTTTTTTTTACCATAGCTGTTTTTCAGCAAAATATTGTGGGAAATTCTCCAAAAAAGTAGCTCCATTATATATAGTTACATATTATTTATGTTCAGTAAAAATTGCAAGTACATTTATTCAGCAGATTCTGTGAAAAAGGTACACGTGGTTTGAAAGCAATCATTTTGAGAAAATTGCATTTTTAATGTAAAAAGGCACTTCATCACAAAAATAAGGAATTACAACAGGTATTGCCCTATTTTATTAAACATTAGTATCTTCTTAATTTTTAAGACAAAATAGGAAACAAAAAAGTCTTAAAATGTTCAGAAAATACATATATAGTATTTTTCAGTTTTTGTTTAACGAGATTTTTTTTAGCATTTTGCATCAATTTTCTCAAATTATATAACAATCTGTGAAGAATTTTTACCGCGATGCATTACAAATATCAAATTTGACCTTAAAACATCATAAATATAATGTAAACATGTATCAATGTGTAAAAGTAATGATTTGAGAATATGTGATTTTACGACATTGCGAAAGGTTTCATTATGGATTTGTATGTTCTTATGCAAACACAATTTCTAAAAGTTTCAAAATTCAACATATTCTCTAAACTGTATAAGAGGTTTCTAAAGAAGTCAAAAATAAAACTGTTTTTATGTTTTTAAACATGAAATTTGTGTATTTTTATGCATGTAACAAGCTTCTCGCAACGACAAAAAGCATTACATATCTAAGTTATAATTAGTTACCATTTATTGTAATATCTTTAAATATTAAAGCTTAAAAACTTGTCTGAACAATAAATAAACATTAATATTTTCAATGAATTGAAATATTTAAAATATATTGTTTAGTTTTTTCAAAAACTTTTAACATAAAAATATCACAAAGAATTTTTTAAAAAATTGACATTTTTTGTCGCGATACATAGATTTCAGTCAGATATTTTGAGGAAATCCCAAAACACCTCACATGAATATATATACTTACATATCAGTAGAATGACGGAAAACATTTCATGTGCAAACATACATTATATTCTGAGAAAAAGATGCATGCAGTTTTAAAAACATCATTGTTCAGAAAATTGAATTTTTACTATAAAGTGTGACTTCATCAGAAAAATAATGAATTACCACATGTATTTGTCCCACTTTATTAAACAGTAGGACCTTTGCAATTTATTTTGCATAAAATAGTAAACAAAAAAGTCTTAAATTGCCCAGAATAGCATTTTTCAGGGTTTTTTTAACGAGAGAATTTCTAAAATTACATCAATTTTCTCAATACTATGTCAATTTTTGAAGAATTAGTAGCTTTCATGCTTTACAGACGTCAAATTTGAACATAAAGCATCATAAATATAATGTGAAAATGTATCAAAAAGGTTTTGATATTAATTTGAGATGGTATTTAAAAGTACCTGCTTATATATATATACACGACAGTTTGAAAGTTTTCGCTGGGTTTTTCTAAAGTTATCATTAGGTTTTGTTGTTGCAGACAGTTTCTAAGTTTTAAACTTCAAAAGTTACTCTAAACTGGACAAATAATTTCTAAAACAGACTAAATTAAACTGTTTTTATCTTTTTAAGCATGGAATTTATGTATTTTTATGCATGTAACAAGCTTCTCGCAAAGACAACAAACATCACATTTGATGTGTCTCATCTCATACTTTTTTCTCAGAAACAACATAAATACACACATTTTTATTGTATATCAATTAGACAGTTATAATTATGCTGAAGTGAATTTCTTTTAAACATGTTAATTATTTTTTCCAAGACAAACTGTTAGTTCACAGAGCATTAATATTATGAATTTATTGAAAATTGTTATTTTTTGTTATATCTACTTTCTATTTGGATGTTTTAAGAATATTTCAAAAAGGTCACTTCAGTATACACAATTGCATTTAAGAAACATAGTGTACATGCATACAGTAAATTCACACATTTTTAAAAATATAAATTTTAGAAAACAGAAATTTTTATAAAAAAAAATCTTACCTTATCAAAAAAAAATGTAGCCTATAATTTATTTTACACGGTAATGAAGGATAAGTGGTTTCCCTTCAACTTCCATTGATTTAATACAGTGTTTCTCAAAGTGTGGGGCACGCCCCCTGGGGGCGCGAGCATATCGAAAATTTAAAGATTTTTTTTAAAAAAATAACTGGAAAGAGAAGTAAAACAGAATATTTTCTTCCATAATAAAAAAAATACACAACAACACTGATATAATTTGTTTATCATCTGGCGTTTTTCCTTCATCAAATAGCTATCTTTGATCCAAAAACCAGATTAAAGAAAAAAAAACATTTTGTTTAATTTGCTGTATTTCCTCAATGAGAGATTTTTTTATTACGTTTTTAACATAAAATATTACTCGTTAAAAGAAAAAACGAAACCCTGACCCTGAGAAAAATTCTAAGAAGATAAACAATTCATCACTTTAATTTTATTATTGAAATACCTTACATAAGTTGTAGAAAAATAAAAGGAAGACATGATTCATTCAGCCAGACTGCATAGTACGTTTGCTGATAATTTGATTGACCTTCAAACTAACTGCAACGGTTAGTTCTACATTAGTTCCGTCCCATCTTTTATGTGTTTGTTTTTTGCTTAGGGAAATTGTAAATAATAAAGAGTTTTACGATGTTTGGAAAAGAATGATTGATTTGAAGGATTATTTGGACAAGATATATATTTTTATGAGTATTTTCAAATATATATAGCATAGTGAAAAACGTCATAATCCTTTTTAGATCATTCGTATTTTTTTTTTTTTTTTGAATAAACTTTTAACCCGGTAGCAGCAGCGTGGGGCATCTGTGATCTCTATTGAAGGAAGTTGAAACTGATCAAGCAAAAGAAGAACCTGTTGAAAGAATGCATATTATTCATGAATGAGAAACGCAATGAACATGAAACGAAAGGAAAATTTTCAAATGCTTCCTAAAGAACTCCATCAATTTAAAATATGAAACAATAAGTGTACCACAAGGTTCAGTTCGTCTTTTCAAAAAGACACAAGAAAGAAAAAGTTCAACTTGCTATTTGTTGATCACCAAAGGTGTCACGAGTTCAAGCCTAGTACCACTAAAGACCCGCCGTGTAGGGGAGAGATGCACGTTAAATCTGTCGAGAGCTCAAACGTCCTCTTGTTGGAGTGGTGTGGTAGTTAAAAGAGGCCAGCTCAAGTATCCCCCTTGTCACTTGACCATGGTTCAAAATTACGAGGTCCGTCTCCAAAAGCCCTCGTGTAGCTTAACAGTGCGACGTTAATATTCACTCACTCGATAATGAAATCTCATTAAAACTACAATAACGTGAACAAAATATGACAGCTTTGCCAGCAAATAATATTTCTGTAATATTAGTGAAAAGTGTCTCTGATTTGCGTCCTTTATTAAGGTCTTGCACTTTTGAATCATTTTAGTTCAGTTTTATTAGATTTTTTCTCAAATCACCAAAGAAAAATTGAATAGTCCTTAAAAGCCGGTAAGTATACTTTCTCTTAATTAAATTATTCACTGGAATTCCGATTTGTATCGTGTGCAGTAAAAATAATTATAAACAAATGATTGGGGTCACTGAGTCCCCCCGCACTACCATTAGCGTTAGTATCGAGTGCACGCCTGCTCCCGGTTTAAAACATTTTGAAGTCTTCTCGCTTTAAATATTAAAAAGTAACATAATTATTCTACATAGGAATTTTATATTATTTTTCGTTATTTAACATTACTTCTATATGCTAATTCTGTGAGGTTTAAAATTACAGTTCTCTTTTAAACAGTTATTTACAATTATAGCATTTATCTAAAAAAAATCATTTTACATTTTTGTACACAATGTCGTGCACGTAGTTTTACATCCCTTACAAATCAGCTATTATATCAAGAATGTTTTATTTTTTAAAAAAATGAACTCGTGCGAAGAGCCGGTGTTTCTGCCAGTATACGTTTAATGTATTAGTACTGAAGAAGGTTTTTTATAAATAATTTCTTAATACTAAATTAAGAACAAGCTTAATAATTATTAGGGACTTCCTTGTCTTGGGCTTGTCTTGTAGAGCAAAGTTTTTCAAAGGAAGGTTTAATATCAGAAATTGACCCTCTGAGTTATTTTTCTGTATTTAGCTGAGATCTATATTTTGTCTTCAAAATAGCCACCGCAGAAAAATTCGGTTTAATAAAGGTAGGACGTTGTGAAAATGGTAATAGTATACGGAGTGCTTTTGTTTTCAGTACAGAAAATTCATCATCCACCTCTACCTAAAATTCAAAGAGTGATCTATTACAAAATTGCCTTTTAATTCTTCACTGGATGTTAAATCTATGAAGATTTCACATCCAGTTCAGAAGTTGAGAGCCCTTCTGGAGTATCTTGAAATAAATCCCTAATCCACTCGTAACTTGCTACCAAGTTGTCCTCATCCAAAAAATATATTTTAAAATTCTTTGCCAACATGGCTAAATGATTTTACATGGTTTTAAAAACAACTTCCACATATTGTTCTTCAGATTTGTAAGTTTTAACACATACAGAGCTGGGGCGTTTTTTCCCATCATTTACTTCAGTAGTGGTAAATCCAAAATTTAAGTATTTTTGAGAGTATTGCCTAGATTTAATTTTCGGAACCATGCTCGTCTGTATACTTGTTGATCCTTTATTATCGTCTAATGTTCGCTTACGACTTACAAATGTATGTATGATTTTGTTTTAATCTACTGCCGTAAATACTTAATTACCGTGAATTACAATCAACGTGCAAATTAAAAAATGTACATTCAAGCTAGATTCGGTAGCTATAGAAGTATCGAGTCGACCAAATCTGACTGGAATTGTTGGAGGAAAAGCATTTTTACATGTTTTGCGCAGACGTCCGATAGGTTGCCCAGACTCACTCAAACGTACCCGTTAATGCCAGATTTGATGGATATGATAGAGAGCAACATAGACTAGTATTTTTCTAATGACATTTGTACTTTGAGAAATGGATGCTGAAGGAAATAAATCTTTAATTAAATATATCATTTTGCGATCTGTTCCAATTTAAAAATAAGACAAAGAAAAAGTAACATAATAATAAGTAAGTAATATATATTTTAAGTAAAAAAAAATTTCTTAAAATATATACTACTTAAAAGTTACATATACAAATTAATTATCGTACTAATTTGTACGGTTTATAATTAAGATCGCATTGTAACTTAAGTGTCTCTCTCTCAAAGTGCATTTTTATTGCAGTAAATACATTATTTTTGTACAGGGGAGGGCACGACAAAAATTATGATTGAAAATTGGGTCGCCAGTATTGAAAGTTTGAGAAACACTGATTTAATGGATGGTATGAAATGTCTTTTACTATTGTTTAGATGAAAAGCAGGGGTGTATTACATATGCAATATTTTAACCACTGTAGCTTGTTCAGTATCTATATTGGTTGCAATAAGTGCATCCTCATTTCTGCCATATATCTCATTTTTAAGCTATTGAAATATTTTTATAATTATAATTTTTTCAAAATTTACGTTTTTATGTATTATTTGGAATCATCACAAACAAGTTTTTAAGTATTTAGAAGCATAAAAATTTCGAAAGGAGAAATTACACTATTTGTTCCTAATTACACTACGAAAAAATTTCATCCAGGTACTAATTTCAAATTAAAAGTAAATATTTTCATCATTTTTACAAACTTGGCTCCAAAAGTACGTAAACAAACTATCAATTAAAGTTGAAGTTAAGTTTCATTTAATCTAAAGTCAATTGCGTATGATTAAATGAAATTTTGTGGAGACAATGTAAGTTCTCAGATTTAAAAAGTCAATAATTACACTTAATCTGTCAAAGTGGGCGTGGCCCGTGGCAGATTATTCTTTAAAAAACATTTTAAAATACTTCTAACTTCATATAATGGCTTGTATGCTATATCATTGGAAAGATAATGATTTGGAAATTTTAGAAATATCAAAAACTCAAAATCGATAATCAAAAAGTTTTCACCCTACTGACTGCTCTTAATTAAAAAATTTATTGTTCTTTTCAATTCCTACTATTATTTCACACTCTCCCTATATATATGTGTGTAAGAATAATTAAATTAGATGTAAAATTAAATTTCCGCATACTTTATTTTTCATTACATCTTCAAATATTAAATTAATCACCCATTTATTTATCCATTTATGGTCTAACCACTAAACGTTTCTGATCCCATATCATTATATTTAATTGCCCTATATGTCAGCATTAACTTTCAAGTACACTCATAAAATCAGAGGTGCTTCTCACATCTGGCTTAAGTGATAAAACACTTAGATTTCACTTTGGCGTTCTTTTTCTCTCTCTCTCTCAGTGTCAGAACTTGTACAGATTTCATCAAATAAAAATCCTTTTTTTAAAACTTAAAACTTATTCTGGCTCAAAATATATCGTGTGTGTGTGTGTGTGTGTGAAATTTGCGCACCGAGAAAAAGTCTTTAAACTGAAACGAAATTTTACATATGTAAGATTTACTTTGATATAAGTAAGAGATTACAAAATCAAAGAAAAAGGATAATTTATAACAGAGAAAAAACACAAATGAACGAAATTTTTAATTCTCTGTTGGACCCCCTCTAGCGCGAATGCGCGATGTGATACGAGCAGACATTGAGGCATACAAGTTCCGTATGATATCCTGAGACATCTCGTTCAACAGCTGCTATAAACTTTCCTCTAGTTCAGCCAAACACGTTGGCTGTTGCTGTTCCAAATAATCCCAGATATGCTCGATTGTTGACAAATCTGGGGATCGAGCAGGCCATGGGTGGTAATGTGGTGGAGGCAGTCTTATGACATCCTTGCAGTGTGTGGTCGAGCATTATCTTGATGAAAAATGGCTACTGGGAGCCGTTGCGTGAGTGGCAACACATGTGGTTGCAGAATGTCATGGACATACCACTGGGCTGTCATGGTGTGATACGGATCAATACTAGGGGTGACTGTGTATTGTAGGTAATGGCACCCCATACCATCACACCAGCTGTGGGAGCGGTGTGTCATTGTAAAGAAAAGACAGGATTTAGGCGTTCACCACGGGGTCTCCACACATGAACACGATTGTCATCACTGCTGGGACTGAATCTGGATTCGTCGCTAAAGACGACCTGGTTCCATTCCTCGGCAGCCCAGTTTCCTCTTGCGCGGCACCATTTCAAACGAAGGCGTCGGTGGGTGGGCGTCAAGGGCAGCACAGAAATTCACTTTATATTCATTTTTTGGAGTAACTGTGTTTTATTCTGAAGGCATAATTAAGGTATCCGACTAGGTTCGGAACGGGGATTTTAAAAAAGCGTATAAATGGATAATTTTCATGCTATTTAGTCTCCCTTAGATTAGAATACATGTATAAAATTGTTTTAAGGACATTTTGACTAAAAAAAAATGATTTAAATACAATATTTTGGCAAAACATTAACAAACAATTTTTTCAAAATACTCTCCTTTTATGAAAAATTCTTCTATTATAATAGTATTTTGCCTGTACATAGCTCCGACCTTTCTACAGAGGCTCAACTATGACTTTTGAAAAATTCACATTATTTTCAGAGTTACAACCAATTAAAATAATTATCGGCCTTTTTTTCTTAAAATTTCTCCCCTCTGTTGTCGTAAAACAAGAATAAACCCACTTCTAAGTTATATATTTCAAAAATTCTAGTTGAGCCGCTGTACAGAGGTCTGAGCTATATGCAGGCAAAATATTATTACAATAGAAGCATTTTGCACAAAAGGAGGATATTTTGAAAATGGGTCATTCTATGTTCCTTTTTTGTCAAAATATTGTACTTAAATAATTTTTTTATTGTAGTACTATTTTTAAAACAATTTTATTCACATTTTCTAATCTAAGTGACACTAAATACCATAAATATTATCCATTTATACGCTTATGCAAAATCACGGTTCCGAACATAGTCGGATACCTTAAAAAACAGGCCGTTGCATGGGTGAAGCCCCTTAAGTGTAATTTTAAGCGGTAGATTAATTATATTTAACCCATTGATCCTCATTATATAAATAATAATTAGCAGACTACAGGAAAATCATCTGGTAATACAAGAAAATTGCTCTACACCAATTCGAAATTTTACTGCGGATTGCACAAATGTTCTACAACCAAATAAATTGAGGGAATAAATAGACGAAATTGTATAAATTTAGGAAATCAGTTATTACGCATTTATTTGATGGCGACGGTAGCAATGCATGAAAAAGCAGCAACTATATAATACAAGTACAAATGATTTCATATTACTTAGAACAGGGGTGTCTGACACGCAACCCGCGGGTCGCATGTGGCCCGCCAGTACGTAAGTTGCGGCCCACCGACTCTTTTTTAAAAAAATTTTAGACATCAGGTTTTTATAGTTCTTTTTTCATTTTGAAATTTATTTGAGGAGAAATATTTATAATCTACAATGCCTGTTACCTGTTTTTACCTATATTTGCCTGTTACCTGTTTTTGTTTTAAAATAAATTCTTTTTGATAATAGAAATGTCCTTCAGATTAAAATAGATTTATATTTTATCAAATAGTTACATTTGATTTTACTATAAGGAATTGCTTTTTTTCATAAATTCCGCGAATTGCATTATGCATATCCTTTACTATGGATAGTACATGATTCTTTCTCTGTGTGTGCGACTTCCATTTCTTTTCCCCCTTTTCTGTTTGGAGTGCCCGAAAAGCAAGAGGCAGTCAGAGATGGTTTTTAAAGTTTTAAAAAAATATTCGAACGATTAAGACAAAGGACAATGTATACTTAATCGTTTGCGAATGACAGCCCAATCAAATTTCAACAATGAGTAACGAAAGATCAATTCAAAAGGAACATCGTAATTTTCAAGAAATTGGCAACCGTAATATTTTAAACCTTATTTGATCATTGCATTATTATATTATATAAAAATTAATATATTATCTATCTCTGTGTACGAGAAAATAATGAAAATAATAATAATAATTCATTCTGTTTTAAATTTTCACTCCAATAAATGTTTTTTTTGTTTCCAAATCTGATATAAAGGTACATATTTTTATGTTCGGCCCGCGAGATTATAATATTTTTCCGAAGTGGCCCACAAGATCATTTGGGTTGGATACCCCTAACTTAGAACATCTTCCTCCCACAAAAAATAGATCCCTACAAAGCCATTCCGAATGTTGTACAAAGAAAAAAACAGAAAACTTGAGGAAACTAGGTATTTTTGTCCAGTGAGTACCAAAAAACCAGCATTTTGCATTGATCCTTGTTTAAAAGCTCATCATACAGAGAAGCAACAGTAAAAATATTTTTTTTATTTTTTGGAATACATTCATATATATATAATTATTATGTTATAATCTAATCGTCTAAGTTATAATTTTAATAATAAAAATTGATAATTAATACTTCTCTTTGCACAATATAAATTTTTGATTCATCCATTCTAATACTACCTGACACAGATGGAGATATTTAATCAATCCAGAATTTTATATATATATATATATATATATATATATATATATATATATATATAGCCCAAACTACGAGATATCTCGTAACTGGCAGTTTGGATACACGCGCTTACTACGAGATATCTCGTCGCTGGCAGTCAATGGGTGTAAAGAACGAAAATTAAGGTAAGAAATTAATATCTATAAAAAGAGTGGGAAAAAAATATTTTTTATTCTTTCAGAGCTAATAAATTATCTTTTGAGAAAGGAATGCTTACAGTATTTTAACACCACTTCGTTTAAATCACTGCTTGGTGTAAATTTATTTTAAATAAAAATAAATACCAAACGTAAAATTTTTATTTGCTAATTAAAGAGCATTAATTGATTACTTGTGCACAAAAACAATCAAAATCCTATTAATTCAAAATTTAGATAAATCTTTCTTTTGGATTAAATCTATTTACGAATTTAATTGAATTTTTTGAAAAAAAATATCTAGTTTACCCAAAGATTTTAACGCCACTTCATAAATTATTTTTCCCTAACTACTCGAATGCTCGTTCAAGAAATTCTATTTTTGAACTTAAATAATGAGAATGTGCCTTTAGGTAAATAGAATGCTCCAGAACAATAATTGATTAAACTTAATCCTTTTCTCCAAATTAAAGTTAATTGACTCCTTTTTCTTTGTTTATTTCCCGGCTTGTTCATTCACTATTTTTTGAAGGGTTTTGTAGAAGAGGGTAATGAATTTATTCGCAATATCTAAATAAGTGAAGGGAAAAGTAAGTAATGGGAAAAATGAGGATAAATTAAATATTTTACCTCGTAATAAATATTCCTATTTATATTCATTGATAAAAAACAAATTTGAAATGCTATTGATTCACGAAATGATTTAATATGATAAAGAAAAGTTTCTGTGTGTGGCAGCTGAGTCGAGATGAAATCGAGTCACAGGTTCGTTCCCTGATACTATAAGGGTTGTCTGAATGAAAAGTGGACAAATTGAATAAAAAGAATACTTTTATTCGAAATCAAAAGAAATTGCCACGAGGATCTCAACACAGGACATATCGCTTTGGCAACAGCTCTATGCTTTCGCTGCAAAAAGATTGTTTTTGATTCTTGAGGAAATTCTGTGTAGTTTCTTTCACTTCATCGTTCAATTGGAAAAGTAATTCTATCTTACTAAGATGTGGGTCACAAGGTGACAAAACTGGACAGTACGGAGGGTTTTCAACCCATTTAAACAGAATTTTTTAAGATCGTTGGAACTTCACGAGATACATATGGGCAGGAATTGTCATGGCAATCAGATATAATTTGCTGCCCTTCACAAAAACTTTTACGCCAATCACACATTCCCAGACGTTCGACCTAAACAGTACTCTTCATAGACTGCCACCAGTCACCGATAGATGTCCGAACTAAGAGCTGACCTTCCGTAATCAGAAGCCCTACAACCCCATTTTGTTCTGATCTGAATGCATCCACGTTCAGCTGGACTTTTCTTCCAATAGTTTTTCCATACTACGAATAGGGTTTACTCCTGCCAGCCGAAAGGGGTATATATCTCTTACAATTCGATATATCCCTGCTCAGTGGCTCAGCTATAGTTGCAACCAGTCTGATATAATCGCATGTGTTCACTTTCTCATTTGGGCAACCCTAATACGTAAGACTCGTATAAAGAAGGAGATAGAACTGAGCCTGAAAGATTTCCCATCATGCAGTGTGGAAACTGTAGAACGCAATTCTAGTCCTCCTCGTCAATTCACAGCTGTTTAATATTACGAGTTCCATCACCAACTGTCTTTGTATGGCGTGAGTAAGGACATCATACTATTAAACAACGCGAGAACAATTGGCGATGAACCTCGAAATTTCGAGCCTCAGTCTAGTGGCGAGGACGAACCTAAGTTCCTGAATCCCTCTTCGAACTGCCAGACTTCTACAACGGGAGGACTTTGACCCTCGATTGATTTAACGTGCATCAGCCCCTCTAACGCTCGTATTCACCGCTAACCTAACCCAGCGATGAAACCTGGAGTTAAGTAACCGGCAGTCAACCCCAGGTTAGAACTTCAATTCACAGCTCTTTTCCGACCTCCAGTTACTTGACTCTGGGTTTCTTCACCTGGGTTTACTGGTCGATTCCCATTGATCGAAATAAACCCAGTGACTTACGGCTGGAGCTACAATTTCTACATTCGCCTCGTGCCAGCTAGTTTTTAACTTCGAGTATCGCTAACTATTTAAAATAAATGCCAACAGAATTTATTTTACGCAGTACGAAAAAGAGTTGGTGTTGGCTTTGATGAAGCCGCAGTATTATTTAATAGAATGTAGGGAAATAAATGCTGTTAGTAGCACAAAAAAAAAATGAAGCGTATATTGAAATAACGCGGCAATTCTATGACCCTGACGGAGTGTTGAATCCGCGTACACCACAACAGATCCGTCAGTGTTATTTAAATTTTAAAAAAATGACAAAGAAAAGTATATATAGTGCTTTGCGGCAAGAAAACGCAAACGCAAACACTCGAAAAATCGCTTACTGCGCATGTGCGGTTAAAACTAACCCGGCAGTGACCCTGGGTCAGGATTTTTTAACTTGAACCGGAGTTAACTTATTAACTTGCGATGGGGAATAGCGTTTTCGGCGAAACCCAGGTTTCCTTCCTCTAACCGGCGGTCAGGTTAGCGATGAATATGGGCGTTCAAGGCGAGACTTCAGTGGCACCAGAACTCAAGCCCGCATCACGCGAGCAACGAGTTCGTGTCCCTAACCACTGGCTACCGTGACTATACTCTTGTATAGAAGTTAGTGCGATGTGTTAATTTTAATCAATCAATTTTTTTATAAAGAAAAAAATGTGTACAACTGTATAGCTTAATTGGATTATTCAAAATCTGATGGGCAGATTAAGACTTATACGCGTTTTCCACCCTAGGCAGATGAATATTTCTGTGTCTTCAGGGCACTAAAAAAAAATTAATGTAATTTATATTGTTCAATTAAATATTCGCTTGATTGTTTTATTAATATTTTTTCAAAATAATACAATACAAAATTGTATAGTTAGGTCTGAAAACATTGGGATTGTAAGTATTAGATTGTTTTTCCTCCGAGTGCACTTCTGGGTCATGGTTTAGATTGGCCCTTGCACACTTTTAGATTGGTTTGTGGGCATCACTTATAAACTCCGTCCTCAGAATTTAGCGAAGAAAGATTTTAAGAAGGATTAATAATACGCCTATTATATTTTCATTTGGCTTTCGTAAAAGAAAACTTCAGAAACTTTGATTTACATCACACTCTGAAGCACCACAAGGGCTATTGGTGACGAACGTCGTAATTTTGAACTCCAGTCAAGTCCTTAGTTCACTGTCGAATTTTTTTAAACACTAACATTTAAACGGATACGTTCTTTTGTCTAATCAATAAATTCACGGTACCGAAAATACTAACTATTTACAAAATTTAATGTTGTCTTTACAGGCATGGTAATTTTAGCTACGAAATCATGTGGCCTTAAATCTTTAAAATATTCCCATTCAAATACAGCTCTTATTAACCCGAAAGATAACCCTAGGGAATCAGAAACTATGGCTAAATCGGCTATGACCATGAAATCACCTTGGCCATGAAACCACCAGACCTTGAATCCTTTAAAGTAACATTTCACCAAACCTCATCAATAAAGGTTAAATTGGTCAGTAAAAGATTACCTTTACTTTCTTCTTTTTGTTAATTTAATTCATTATATGCACATCAAACAATTAAATAAAGTACTCCTTCAACACATTATCCCATTGGCGTTATTCGGCAAACTTATAAGGATTTTCAAAATCCAACCTCAGATTCTTGTTCTCCATCCCCGAATACAGCAGGGGCGTCTCTTTTCCCGTGTCCAGATTTTTTTGGTAAGCCCCTGCCACTGTTCGCTTAAAAAACGGGCGCCCGGCATTATCCAGCAAAGTTACAGAAACTTTCAAAATCTGACCCTGGATTCTTGTTCCCTGCCCCAAATATACCAGGATACCACTTTTTGTACCCCTGAACTCTTAGGATAAGCCCTAGCCGCGGTCTGCGAAAAAAAACGGACGTCCTATATTATCCGGCAAACTTACAGGAATTTTCAAAATCCTGCCCCAGATTTTTGTTCACGTCTCCAAATACACCAGAGAGAACAAGAATCTGGGATTGGGTTTTGAAAAACATTAGTACAATCTAATGCATTTACTTTAAACTCAAGAAAAAAACTTGAAGGAATGGCAAATGATCTTTAACGTCAAATTATTCTTTTTGGGGTGTATCAAAAGAAATCCATCGCCAAATGAATACACGAAACAAAATAATCCTTTCCTCTCTTTCTAGAACAAGCGTTGAAATTCCTACACATTTCGATCTTGACTGTTGCCACTGGTAAAAAGAAGATCCTAATTGCAATCCTTTTTCTCCAGAAATTCCCTTTTCTCTTCCCTTTCCCCTGGAGAAGATCTAATTGATTGAAACTGATGAGGGTCGTTGACCAAAATTCCCCTTTCAACATTCTCTTTAATAGCGTCAGGCAAGAAGTTAATAATTACTTCCTCAACGGTAGGATTCCGCTTTGTCCTAGTCACTTGCTTCTGCATTCCGATGTAATGAGACAAAGGAAAAACTTCGGCTATTTTAAGAAGATTGGTCTTGATCTCCGGTTTTCCGGTCTTAATTCTTTTAGGAGACATTTTATTCATGGAAAATTTATTTCCAGTCAAAAAGGTATTAAAGTGAAGAGAATGTGATCTTGAGGAATACCGTTTAATTTTTTAAATCAGAGGTTCTCGATCTTTGTGAGATCGCGGCTCAGTAAAAAAATTATTTTTTCAATTCCTACTAATAAGCTCACACTCTCCCTAAATATATAGATGTATATATATATATATATATATATATATATATATATATATATATATATATATATATATATAGTCCAATATAAAAAATTCAATATATAATTATATACATATACATACACACATATATAAATTTATACATATATATACATATACACAGATATATAAACGAAAATATAAAAATAAACATATAGTTATGTACCTAAGATAACTAAAATTAGGAAGAAGGAACAGTAGTATAATGACAAACTCCTGGCCTTAGGAACCAGGATTGCAGGTTTAAACAAGTTTTGCAGCCAGCCAACCTTCACCTGTAATTTGTCATACTATGTACCAAGAGGAAAGGAAAGAATTATATATGTAGAATTTAAATATTAAAAAAATCATTAATCTAAATAACATATGAATAAAAACATAACCTACTAATTCGAAGTGTAAACGATGGCCAAGAGGGCATCAACAAGTAACGTGTTCCCGCCAAATACGAGGGGTGAGAGCAGAACCACATAAAATTAATTGCGATACGATATTAAGAAAATTATATATATATATATATATTTACTTTTAAAAAATCATAAAAATAATAATCATATCAAAATTAGTGTAAAATATAAAAGAAACGCAAAAAATATATATTAAAAAAATTTAATAAGCATGTGGCGCCATCTATTTAATAATTGTAGAATAAATTAGATATTGTATAAAAAAATTTAAAAAATCATTACAAAACATAATAACAGTAAATAGCTACAGTAATACAAATTGTATCATTAAAAACCATCATAAATATAATTACAAAGAAAGTTAGCAGGATATCCATGTTCAATACAGTGATTAAAAAATTTTTTATACTAGGTGTACAACTTTGCTTCCGTCATTTTTTTTTCAGAAAATCGAGGTTTTATTTTAAAAAACTGTTTATACATTTATGATTCAATAATTGCGTTCGATAACGATCGCCTGTGATTGTTTCAGTCGGTTTTAACAACTCATAATACACTACGCCGAGCTGGCCCCGCCAAATGCATGCTGGTCTTCGACGTCAAAATCACCGTTCTTAAAGCGTTGAAACCACTCTGGGCACGTTCTTTCACTAATAGCGGCCTCACCATAGGTATTTGAGAGAATCCAATGAGCCTCAGCCGCAGATTTCTTCAGATAAAAGCAGAAAATTAAAACCTCCCGCAAATGACGAGAATTTGGCTCGTAAGCTGACATGTTTAATCGAGAATAACTTTATGATGCAGACACAAATCGGCTAATATTTCGATGGCGTTATGTTTACAAATACCTAAGCTTATTGTATGACATTTACGATCTATTTATTTCGACTACCATTTACCGCTACAGCCATCTATTGCAAAACAGCAGAAGCAACGTTGTACACCTAATATATATATATATATATATATATATATATATATATATATATATATATATATATATATATATATATATATATATATATATATATATATATATATATATATATATATAGTCTAATTCTCTACAAACAAGAGATAAACATTCACATCAATCACGTTCGAAAAAAAAAACACAGAGACTGTAAAGAGAACATACAATGAAGGACACTAGATTAAAAATTATAAAATGGATGCTGCAGTATTATAAACATTGCTGACTTAGAACAGCTAATATATAAAATAATTTATATGAAAGTGGGGTTGAACATGTTTTTTGGCCAGCCAACCTTCCCCCTTTAAGTAAATAATACTGAGCAAAAACCTATTGAAAGTAATGGATAGGAATATCTAAATCCATTACAAAATAGAGGTAACTTACCTAAAAATTGCACTTGAAAATGCAGAACCCGCGCTAAATCTGAGTGCAATAAATAAGTTATTGCCAGATTCTGGACCCTAATGCAGATTAAAAGCATGAGAATGGTTGAAATGTAGCACTTAACAAAAGTATAAAAATAATAGAAACAAAAATTAATAAAAGAGTTACAAAAAACCATAACTTTAGTAACACTAGAGTATAAATGAATTAAATAATAATAAGTAATTTTAACTAATAATAGAATATGGAGGTAACTATAACTATGAAATGCGTAAATTTATAGTATTGAACTATAATTAATCTAAGAATTTTTAATCCTTACAATTTTGAATAGCTTTATTCATATAACTATTAATAAAATGAATTGGGTAATTCTGATTTTTTGACACTAGAAATTTATTGCGTTGTATATAATTAATAGCAGTATTTCTGAATATAGATATATATAGATATATTATATATCTTGTTCAAATTTTCAATCGTTGATAAAATACTTTTTATTCATCCACTCAAGTTCAAATACATTTTTTAAACTTGTAAGGGATGACACTTGATATTAATACAGTTTTTCAAATACTAATTTATTAATCAAATTTAATTAATGAATAAGTAGATACGAACAAAAATAATAGTCCAAAACCATATATAGAAAGGAAAGTAGCTCGCTGTGTCCCTGAAACGCAATGGATAGCGCATAGGACTTCTAATCCAAAGGTCGTAGTTTCGAATCCCACCTGAGATGGATTGATTTCTGAGAGTGGGGGTAGAATAAAAAGTATCTAAAATAAAAAATTTTCTTTGTTGACCTAAGTTGGAATTGACTTTTTTATATATATATTACTTGTTTATATGAAAATAAGAGCAAGGAAAATCGAGTGATTTTTAGTGTTGAAAATTTGAGCGGGAAAAAACAGCCGGTAATTCTAATTATTTAGATAATAACAGGTTTGTTAATGGGAAAAGGACGAACAAAAATGACTGCAAGAAGACAAATCAGTGGATATACACAAATAAATATTATATAAAATTATTTACAGTAATTGAAAACTGGCTCGTTATAAACAAGCTTTAAAGCGCTCCAGAAACCACTCTCTAGAATAGTTCCACTAGCAATAATTTAGACAGATAAAGTCTCTGTGTATTATCACAGTCAACAAACAAGCAGATTCTGAACTCTTCTGATTCGACTTGTCTCAAAGATCCCTTACACCCCTTTAAGACTCATCCCGTACGTTCATAATAGAATGCTGCATGTTCCAGTGGGGAAAGGGGGTTAGCAAAATTTTTTAATTACTTTTTTCAGAGTTATTGAGGTATGTATAGTGTTAATGACAAAAGAAGAATACAATATTTAAAGATAAAAATATTTCGGGTTTTAAAGGGATAAGAATGTTTAGCATGCACACAAATCCATGCAAATGTGTGTGCCGAGTCTAGTAGAGATATAACTACACGGAAATGTCCAGAGGAGTCAACTCCAGAGACTTCTAGATGGATCCTTGGTGATATCATTTTTCACCACATTTTGCGCCAAATCTGATAAATTGCGATAAATTTGGTAATCTGGTAACCCTGTTCACATGATCTTGGTTGCCATAATCTTATTAAAGTTGATACTGGTTAGCGAATTTTCCCTGTAAAATATTTTTTCGCAAGTAGTGTATTACTTCAGAGAAAACAACATATGTTGCATGTTTTACTTTAAAAACTCCATGCTACTGCAGCAATGATTTTGACTCGCGTAAAGATACACAGGTTGAGAAATATTGTTGAATTAACGCAAATTTTTTTTAAAAAAAGAATGTGCACCATTTAAAGAATAAGATTCATCTACAATACTATCATTTTAATGGCTAAATTCATTACGGTCACATGATAAATGTAATCACGTGTTGTCCATCGATTACGTGTTGTCCATCATTAATTCAACAATAACTCTAGACTTGTAAGATTTATATATAATTTCCAGATTTGATAAATATGTTTAAGAATGTTAAGGTTCTTCAAAACATTACAAAACTTTAAAAAATCCTTATATTATTCGTGTATTTTTAATTCAAGTGCATTTTTCTTACCTATGTGTGTTAGTGTTGACAAATATGTACATTTTAAAAGGAAATTTCTGCAAAAAGCAAAAGTTGGCAACAGCGAAGAATTTGAACTGATTGGCTGGGAGCATGTGCTTGCATTTGTCATGGAACTATGACGTCACATGAATTAAGCCCATTGAATATTTTCAGTATATATTAGACTACATTTTATGTAGCAAGCTCATTCACACGTTTACCTTAACTAATTTCTAGGGCTACTTCATGATGCTGTTCATTATAAGAACCTTGTTTTGTGAAGGTATCGTGATATATGTAAATAAACATTACACTTTATATGGAATTTTAGAAAAGAAAGTAAAGTAAAGGGGGGGATTTTAAAAGGGATTATCTGAAAATCTGAGAAGATTATCTGAGAATATATTACAGAGAATGTCAGTGAATGTTGGAAAAATGATGAATAAAAGAACTGCAGTTATTGCAGCAGACTGTTCACTTAGGAAAAGAAACCTACTTGAAGATAACAGCGCATTTTTCAAATTTCATTGCCTTGAGACTACGCTTAAATATAAGTTGTATTAATATAAATATACTGTATGCCGAAATATATATTTTTACACACTTATAAAATAAATTGATGTAAAGACACAATGATACGAACGTTCGGTTTTTTACAAAGAAAATTTCACAGTTTTTTTTAATTGAGTGTAAACCAGAGGGCGCTACATCAATGTTTTGCTGCATTCTCGTTTCAAAAGAGCACCAAAGCAAGAACAAGCACAAATATCGTGGTTTATTGAAATTAAATCTGAAATACAAGTACAGCGCAAATTTAGAACTATTTACAATCGAAGATCATCTTTAAGACCCATAAATTATAAATGGCTTAAAGATTTATGATAGCAGTTAGTGCATTGCTAAAACCAAAGTTTGACTAAAAATCTCTTCCCTTCGATTTCTTTTTATGGGGATAAAGGAAAAACATTGCTTACTGATCTCCAATTCGTGACACTGATGAACTATAAAGTCGAATTATAGCGGCCAATCAGATTGCTGATTCTGCAGTGCTTTATAGAACGTGGTTAGAAATCTCGTGTAGGCTTGTAGATTAGCTCAGTCATAGAACATTAATAATTATCAACATAAATTTGAAAAATAAATTTTGGAGTATTTAACATTAATAAATTAGAGGGATAACACAAATAAATTAAAATAGAGTGGGCTTAATGCGTTGTACTCGACTAATAGTATGCACATTGAAATTGTGGAAAACCATTGCAAAAAACCCTATTATGTTTTGTGAAACATGAAAGCTATAAGTATGTCCTTGTTTGTTTGTTAGTTCTAATCCAGAGATATACAGGAGTTTTACTTAAGAATTAAATTACTAAATTAAATAATATTGAATATTCTCACAAATCCCATTTTTAATTCAATCCTGCTCCATTAAAAATCCCATCAAATGAAACATTCAAATAAAGATTTCACAAACAATAAAATAGAAATTCAAAACAACACAGGTTCTTGAACTAAAATTTTTCAACTAAAATAATTTGCATTCCCTATTTTTATAGTAAAACTTTTAAACTTCGTTGTTCATAATTTATGTTTCAATCATCACAAACTAAAGAACATTTATTTATCTTTAAACTTACCAGAATGTTTGACGTCAGAATTCAATAAAATTCCTCTTGAGCATTTAATTTTTTTCAATTATTCAGATCATTAATAAATATTAAAACATACGTCGGTAAACGTGCCTTTCAATTTTGATTTTAAAACACATACAATAATTTGCTAAGACAAAATTCAAAAATCTGAAAAAAATTAATATTTTATGAATTTACTACTAAATAACTAAATATTATGTATATAGATCGACAAAATAAAAAGAACCCTAGCTCCCCACCTTTATAAATGAGTTTATTTCATCCCATGGAGAAAGTGCTAAATAAGTGGGTAACGAACCTAGCATTGTTTACATTCTACAAAAGTCTGTTACGTTATTCCGTACTTAACGGCAATGATATATTAACTACAGTAAAATAACAAACTATAGTGGCAGAGCCAGAATTCTTCCCACTGCCGATCTACATAAACACACCCTCATGTATTACCAGCAGATAAAGACATTACAAATTTAAAGATAAAAATCATGTATTTAATTTGTACAATTCCATACTTGTAAATGCAAATGAATTTTATATAGCGGAAAGTATTTGTAGCAGCTTCGCTTTTAACCCTTTCTAAGGCCGTGGTAAGCATACTTATCACCAACTGCATTAATTTTTAAATGTCCGTAGTAAGCTATTTTATTATATTTCATTTATACTGTCATCCATTAATAACTTCAGAAAATTAATAAAATTATGCACTCTTATACACTTTGTTACCAACCCCCTCCTCCCCCATAGTAATAGGATTAATAACTTCCTCATTGATCTAACAATTTCATGAAAAATAATATTGTAATTTGTCATCTATGAATATAAATCTATATAAAATACAATTCTTGTTTTTCACGTATGTAGTATTTACAAAATATATTTTACACATATAAAACAAAAAAGAAATGAAAAACATTAATTTCCTACTTTTTAATAGGCCCCAATGGGCAGTGCTAAATATACTTACTATTAAAAAGATGGTGTTAAAAATCAAATTAATTTTATCTAATAAGCTAAATGAGTTTCTCTTCTTAAATCAATCTCAATTCCACAAATATTTTATTATACCTTTACTAGAAATAAATGACCCGTTACAGGGTTAAACAGGCTTGCATTGTAATAATTTGATTCAAGTGTATTATTTTCGACAATGCACCACATTTTAAAATAGGAGATTTATCGTAGAAGTCCTTATGTAGCTCTGATATAAGATATCTCTCACAGATAATAAAATTTTAATGCGTGGTCCAAAAAGCAATAATTTCTGCTAATTAAAACATTTAATTTAACAAGGCATTCAATTTCCTTAAATTACATATTTCAAATATCAAAAATTGACTAATGATACTAATTTAGTTGAACATAAAAGCACTACATATAAATCAACATTTAAACTAATATCTTACCTAACGATTCTTGAAAATCAGTGGCCACTGTAGTCAAACACTCGGACGTCGTAAACTGTGCCAGCAAAGACGACTTGCCAACTTCCTCGGCCCCCAGTAGCAAAACGTTGTATCTCGGAGCTGTCAAAGACACGGAAGTGGTGGATTCCACAGACGGCAACCTCTCCCTGAAGTCCTGCTCCACTCCAGAACTGGAATCCTCAGAAGTTACGCTCGGAGAACGAGTTCTGACGAAATCCCCAAGATTCACAATCCCTTTGGATGTGACGCTAAAACTTCTGAGACGGTAACAGCCACCCACCTCGGCAACAAAAGGTTTGTCGTCGCCATTTGGCACACCAATGCTACCAGTGCGAGATCTATACTGAGACCATGGATCTTCATCTTGCCACAAAGATCCTCTTCTGAAACGTCTTGGTGAGGCATTGGGATGAGTGGCTCTTCGTGGTGTGGTACTGAAGTAGTTGCTAGTACCACTAGGACTAGAATAGCCACCTTGGCTGAATCTTCTGTGTTTAGGTTGGCGACCTCTTCTGGGTCCGGTTTGCCTGGAAGGACTGGGTGTTCCAGAACGGGTTGCTCCTTCTAGAAAAGGGCTTCGAATGGGTGATGCTGAAGATCCACGAAGAGTTCCTTTGTCATAACTTCGTAAATCTGGGACACTGAATGCGAAAGCTGTTGTAGAAGACGAAGGTGTAGAAGCACTGGTGCTTGTACAAGGAGCCGGATCAGAGTGTCTCTTTGGGCTGTCGAGGTTCAAAGGGTAATCGTCGGTTTCTTCCATGTGTGCAGTTGTAAGAAAACCTTAATTGTGTATGTATACAAGATGGAATGCTAAACGACTCACAAAAATTTGATATTACACAGTCTGCTATAGCAGACCTATATTTTGAAAATTTTATTCACTTCAAGCAGTTTATTTCAATGCAGAGCTTTAAATATCGCAAATCAAGATTAAGTCTTTGTGGATTCAAAATTCCAAATATCAGGAAAGAGTAAGAGTCTTGTTCCAAAAAGTTTTTTAAGATACAGTATTATATCCAAAGTTTTAAATATCACGCAATCTGTTTCTAAAGTGATAGATTTATAAGTTATTTTATTTGAAAAGTTTCGCAAATACAGTGTATTTCGTTTAAATAATCATTACGCTGCTAGGTTATAAGAAAAAAGGGTTTTTTTTTCAATATCTCCTGTTATGCATCATCAGATTCTGTAATATTCAGTTTCTATAAAATCTTATAATGATTACTCAATAAACTCAATTGCGCAAAAAACTTGTTGAGCGTTATTTTCAAACAGGACTAAATTTGAATTCAATAGTCAAAAGAATATAAAAAAATAAAGGCTTCTCCAATAAAAAAAAATTTTTTATTCGCACTTTTAAAACTCTTAATTTTTTTAGATAAAATATAGTAATTATATTGGTCTTATTACTTTATAACTTTCTTCTTCAATAGTATAATTAAAACAAATAATGCTTGTTTTAAATCGCCAAAATCATAGTAGAAGATTTTGTGGAAGCTACTTCTGATATCTTTTTCCAATTACTCATCACGTAATTATTTATTCTATACAATTGTTCATTTTTTTGTTATTCATTTTTAGAAACACATCATAATGTGAAAGATATTAGTACATCTGCAAAATGTCCTTTTCAAACATGTTGAGCTACGCATATAATATTTATATTTCGGTTTTTCGTAGCACGTATGATAAACATAAAAATCCTAAATCTATACGCTTTTAAATTTAAGCTTCGATTCAAAGAAATGAGTTAAGATATGCAACAGGTTAAATAGTCCAGTATCAATTCCAAGATCAAAATTACCAAAAATAACAAACAAATGTTTTTAAACGAAAGCTAAAATTTATATTTTAATAAATAATGCTTCGGTTAATTTATAGAAGTTAAGATATGTAACATATAATTTGTATGACTTTTAGCTAAATTTTTTCCCTGGCGTTTTATTTTCAAATGTTTTTACACAATTTTTTTAATAAAAAAAGCTGTTACTGCCTCAAGTAATACATTTTACAACTGTTAACCGAGCTCTAATTATTCTTCATAAAGAATAAACTTCAGTAAAAGTTTCCAAAGAACGTGTTAAGTCTCTGAACAATATAGTTCTCTTATTTCTTTCTTATTTTTCTGTCTTCTGGATATTAAAATCTTTGGTTTCAAAATAATCAAATAAAATTAAAGAATTGTAAGCTTTTTCAATAAAAACAGTAAAAATAACTTTAATTCAAAGAAACAGCTACTCAATCTGAATCATAAAGCTGTTACATTTATTGTCATAATTTCAAAATCTGTTCACAAAATATTAAACAAGACAGTAGGTCATGCAATATATATGAAACACTTTGTCCAACTCAAACGCACTTCTATAAAATATATGACAAAAACAAAACACGCACTTTATACTATTTAAATAATCATCAATAACCACAGCATTGTTTTTAAATATTGTCAATGACGAATGATACAAATTTAATCACCTTACTTCAAACTCGAACAGCCCACGAAGTCTATCTCTTCGGACAAATCAAAAACGTTTAAACTTTTTTCACTCACCGCTATGGTTTATCAACATAATAGTACCATCAAAAACGTTTTCCGTACCATAAACAATAGCCAAGACCTGTTACACAACTTTAAAAAAAAGTCAAGCCACAGCGAAAATCAGATGTCAAATCTCCGCTAGGTGAAAATAGCCATAAGAAATATTTCTCTGGGAAAATCCACCAGAAGTTTTGAGTGAGATCCTGCAACGCCGAAGTCACGGTTCAGAATGTTGCTGAGAAGTCCGGATTTCCCGGGAAATACCTCCAGTTTTCCTGTTTGATCGATTTTTCCCGGAGACTAGAATTCAGCATCCCCACGTGGAGCATTCATTCTACCCATGTGTAGAAAAGCTCTTGCCTCTGATTGGTGGATCCTGACGAATTGGCTAACTTTAGACTATCTTTTTTTACCCTTTTTTTTTTTTACTGTTGTGAGATGTTCTTTTGCGTCTAGGCTTCTGAGATTGATAGACATTTAATAGTTCGTTTCGTCTAACTTGCAATTCCAACTGAAAAGGCTTGATTTACTGAAAATTAAATATAGTTAAAGTGGAATTGTTGGTCAAGTCTTAGCCTTTTTTGTTCTTTCTTTTTAGAGGTTTTCTTATAGCTATTTTGAAGGATGAATTGTAGTTTTTATACCGTATTGTTGAAATCATTCATAGAAATAAATTAAGTATACCCGTAGTATGTAAGGTGACTAACTGCGTTTTGAAGCGTAATTTTGAAAAATCGTATAAATGGATTTTTTAATTGATATTTAGTGTCGGTTGAATTAGAACAGTGATTCTCAACCTTTTTCAATCCCTACTATTAGTCCACTTTCTCCCTAAATATACATATCTTGTTCAAATTTTCAATCGTTAATAAAATACACTTTCTATTCATCCATTCGAGTTCAAATACATTTTTTAAACTTGTGATGGATGACACTTGATGTTAATGCAGTTTTTTCAATATTAATTCATTAATTAAATTAGAAAATAAATAAATATTAACAAAAATAATAGTCCAGCAGCAAATATAGAAGGAAAAGTTGTTCGGTGTGACTGTAGAACAATGGATAGCACACGCGTTGGGCTTCTAATCCAAAGGTCGTGGGCTCGAATCTGGGATGGCCTATTGTCTGAAAATGTGCTTACTTTTTACTAAACTATTTTATTGGAATAATTAAATAAATAAATGAATAAAGAGCAACAAACAAAAATTATCAAAAATAATTGTCCAACACCCTATATAGAAAAATAAAATGGAAAATTGCAAGGAGTCGCTTTCTATATTGCCAAATAATATCGTGATTCTATCATATGTATCTAAATATTTATATTAATTGTTATTATTTAATAAAAAGTAATTAAAATAGAAATTTTCTTTGCTGACCTAAGTAGGAATTCATTTTAAAAAGTTTTACATTACTTGGTTTTTGTTGAGTACACACTTTTTACAATTTCAAAATTTGGCGACACACTAACAATAAAAGAATTTTACTTATATATAACACATTATGTAAAATAATTTATATATATGATGATAATTTTCAATGTTAAAATAATATGTACGACAAAGACAGTAAAATGTTTACTGAGCAAATTAATTATAAAAATACATTAAATGCGAAATTTGAGCTTGATAATTTTTGATAATTTCATTCATATTTGGTCGTAAAAATGATAATGTCACTCTCATTTCGTCGCCTGCATTAAAAAAAATCCCGATCTTTTTTTTTCTTCTCTTTTTATTTTGTATTGGTTAATGCTGAAAATCCAAATTCAAGTAAATAAGGTAACAAAATTTAAAAAAAAAATTGGGGGGGGCTGTTACGAGATAACCGCCTCTAATTTTAATCCAAAATGAAATAATTAACTCGTCCGAATGATTCGAAATTAAATCTCGATTATTACAGTAATCCCTCTCTATTCGAAGTTAATTCATATACAGACGAATCCGTTATAATAAATGGATAACAAACCCTATCGATTTTTTTATATCCATCTATCTACGAAAAAATAAGTTAAAAGTATCACAATGTCCTTGGTTTATTTCTATAAAACGGCCAAATGATTCGGATTTGGATTTTTTTTCTCAGAATATAACTAATCATTTTTTTTAAAACTTGATAGCACACTTCAGGAATTTGACGACACACAAAAGTGCCGCGGCACAGTGATTGAGAATCACCGAATTAAAAAATACACATAAAATTGTTTTAAGAATATTATCACAAATAAAAAAGTTATTTCCATGCAATTATCAGGCAAAAAATGAAGAAAAAAAATGACGTTTTTTCCAAACATTCTCCTTTTATGTGTGTGTGTGTGAAAAATGCTTTTGTAATAATATTTAACTTCTCTACAGAGGCTGAACTAAAATATTTGAAAAGTTCGCATTATTTTCAGTTAGGAACAAAATTCGTAGCTCAGTCACTGTAGAGATGTTCTAGCTATATATAGGCAAAATATTAATATTATAGAATCATTTTTCATAAAAGTAGAATGTTTTGAAAATCTATCAATATTTCTTCTTTTTTTGCCAAAAAATTGCATTTAAATCATTTTTTTGCAATAATATTCTTAAAATAATTTTATATATATATACGTTCTAATTCAGATGGCTCTAAATATCAAAAATAAATATCCATTTATAAGAAATTCCCTCAAAATTATAATTCTGAATGTAGTCGGTTAACTTAAAAACTTCATAAGTAGCTTGGGTTACTTTTATTTAGTTTCAAACTTTTGAATCGTTTTATTTATATTTCATTCTTTTTTACACATTGTTCATAATTTCGAGTGAATGTTTAATTTTCTTAAGGAAACCAAGACGTTCTTAACCCTCAGAAAATTGATTTTTCAATTTTCATCTTTAAAAGTAAATTTAATGCTGATTCCAAAAATGTATAACAGGTACAGGTTTAAGCTTTCCACCCGAATAATTGCAAATTTAAAATGTAAATACAACAGCTAGCGTGGTTACAACAAATGTCTTGTATCTGGAGAAAAGTACATCTACAAACATTCCCTCCCAGAACTAGTTCTTGCTAAGATTAAAAACATGATTACAAACATATACATAATTTTTAAAACATATATTTTGAAACTTAACTGCAAAAGAAAGTTTACTAAAATGCTTGTATGATCGTACCCAGAACCCAAATGAAAGCTTCAATAATTGCGTATAGAATCAACTTTCAAAAAATAAATTTGTGAGCAAAAACAATTTGCAAATTGCTGTAATGGACGCAGTTATACGCTTTAATGAAGGTTCACCATCAAGAACAAAAGTATGAAGAAAACTGAAAATGAAAATTCTGCGATTATAACACTTCAGAAGACCTTCGAAAAAATGACGAAGTTAGAATTTGGGAAGCCGAGATGACCGTTCAAAAAGCTAGCAAAGAGGCCAAGATTATTGAAAGACAAAATGAAAAGAAGGATGCTTTAGAAGTGTTCATGCAAGATGAATACAAATCTGGAATGCTCCAAATGCTAAATTTTAGTAAGCTATACCATTTTATTTAGTTTTTTTCCTCTTACTCAAATGTGTTTTTCTAGTTTTTAGGCAACTAAGTAATTCTATAGATTTAGGTTAATGTAAAAGGTGTTTTTTTAGAGGTATAGAACTTTAAATTGCAATAAAACAACGATGTATTATTCGATTGAGATGAATTTTTTTATTCGAAAGATAATCTTGTGGCATTACATTTTAAATATGATTTCTGGCATAGGACTGCCACGGCTGGCTCGGATGTAGTCCAATCTGGACGTCCAATTTTCGATGACTTTTTCCAACATTTGTGGCCGTATATCGGCAATGACACGGCGAATGTTGTCTTCCAAATAGTCAAGCGTTTGTGGCTTATCCGCATAGACCAATGACTTTACATAGCCCCACAGAAAATAGTCTAGCGGTGTTAAATCACAAGATCTTGGAGGCCAATTCACAGGTCCAAAACGTGAAATTAGGCGGTCACCAAACGTGTCTTTCAATAAATCGATTGTGGCACGAGCTGTATGACATGTTGCGCCATCTTGTTGGAACCACAACTCCTGGACATCATGATTGTTCAATTCAGGAATGAAAAAGTTAGTAATCATGGCTCTATACCGATCACCATTGACAGTAACGTTGTGGCCTTCATCGTTTTTGAAGAAGGATTCCACCAGCCCATAAAGCGCACCAAACAGTCAGTTTTTCTGGATGTAACGGTGTTTCGACATACACTTGTGGATTAGCTTCACTCCAAATGCGGCAGTTTTGTTTGTTGACGTAGCCATTCAACCAGAAGTGCGCTTCATCGCTAAACAAAATTCGCTTATGAAACTCGGGAACAACGGCAATCTCGTTTTGGGCCCATTCGACGAATCTACGCCTTGCTTGATGATCGTTTTGATGAATTGCCAAACCACACTGAGAATAAATCACTTGACAGCTGTTAAATCGGTCGCCATCTTGGAAAGTAATGCCAACTTAAACTTCTATACCTGGGAAAAAAACACTCTTTATTATATTTTAGTGGAACAGTATGAGCTTTTGTATAGTAATGCATTTAATGCTACTAATTTAATTCAAAAAAGAATTTTTATTTTTACTGCCAGTTTTCTAAAACAAAATACGGTTTTTAACAATATTTTAAAAAGTCACGATTCAAATTTTTTTAAAAAAATTTCTAAGCAATGAAATATAAAAAAAACCTAGAGGATTTAAATAAAGGTATAATTTTGTAACTAAAAAAGAATGTTTTGTGACTCTATATGTTATAAGAGGAAAAATACGTGTAATTAATCAACATCATGTATACGAAAGCACCTTTTGAAGTGTACTTTTTCAAATCCTTATTTTTCTAAAATATTGTACACATTTACAATTTCATGTCATAGTATATTAGGAAAAGTATATAGATTGTATGACACAAATTTTTTATTTATGGAATCTTTTTGTTTTTGAAAATTAAATTCCTTAGAATATCGCATTTTGCTTGTTTTGCGTTATTTGCGTCCTGGTTTCCTTAATGAATGCCAAAATTATATCTTTCCTGTTACGAATGACTAGGAATACCATGAAATATGATACATTTAATTAACCTTAAATTAGAATTACTGAATGGGTTGTTCATCCCGGAAGTCGTAATTCTTCAACACAGAATGTTGTTAAAAAATTAAATAGAATGTTGAATTTTTAAAACTTCACTACTTTCCAAACCTCCATGCACAGTTACTCGCGAACATTTAACTTAATTATATACTTAACATTCAACAGCTTCCATTCTTTCTTACGGAGACCTTTGAAATATCTTAACAGTATTGCTAACATAGTTTAATTAGACTTTAAATAACAGTCTCAAATATTGCTAGACTGTCTTCGAATTTACGAGGGGGGGATCACTTTTGGAACACGCTTATTTTAATAAAAAAATTATCCAATATTAACATAAGTTATAGAATTGTAAGACATTTAATTTTTACAATAATGAACGTTCGGAACTTCGAAACATTCAATTGATACTCTATTCTTAATATTAATACAAATTGTATTTTTTTTAACTTTATACTGTAAAAAAAGAGATTAAGGTATGCGACTACGTTCGGAACCGTGATTTTTCAAAAGCATATAAATGGATAATATTTATGATATTTAGGGTCACTTAGATTAAAAATGTATATAAAATTGTTTTAAGAATAGTACTACAATAAAAATGATTTAAGTACAATATTTTTTGACAAAAAATGAACATAGAATGACCCAATTTCAAAATATTCTCATTTTGTGAAAAATGTTTCGATTATAATAATATTTTGCCTGTATATAGTTCAGATCTCTGTACAGAGGCTCAACTAGAATTTTTGAAATATATAACTTGGAAGTGGGTTTATCCATGTTTTACGACAACAGAGGTGAAAAATTTGAAGAAAAAAATGCCGATAATTATTTCAATGGGTTGCAACTCTGAAAATAATGTGAATTTTTCAAAAATCATAGTTGAGCCTTTGTACACAGGTCTGAGCTATATTCAGGAAAAATATTATTATAATGGAAGCATTTTTCACAAAAGAAGAACATTGTGAAAAAAGGTTGTTCTAAGTTAATTTTTTGTCGAAATATTGTATTTAAATAAAATTTTTTTGTCACAATGTCCTTAAAACAATTTTATACATGTTTTCTAATCTGAGTCACACTAAATATCATGAAAAATATCCATTTATGCCCTTTTTAAAATCACGGTTCTGAATGTAGTCGCATACCTTAAACATATTGTGTATACAGAAAAAATGAAAATATATACTCTATCTCAAAATTCCCGCAAGAAGTAATTTTCATAAAAATCGCACGTTTATAATTAAAAATTTTAAATTTTTTATTGATTCATAAAGTATACTGCACAGGGTTATAGAATATATATATATACTCTATATATATACTATATATATATACTATATATATATATATATATATATATATATATATATACTATATATATACTATATATATACTATATATATATATATATATATATATACTATATATATATACTATATATATACTATATATATACACAGTTGAACCTGTTTTTGTGCGGTAGATAGGGACCGTATAAAAAATCCAACAAAAAATATTTAAAAGTTTTATAAATTCTTACATATAACAAACTAATTCATGGAAATACTACGAAAATTTTTTTTTTCAGTATTTGTGTAAAGTGGATAAATGCCGGTGAAACCAGCAGTAGATGCCAATCTTTTGAACTTCCACACATTATCAAAAACAAAGACCGTCAAAGACTCTCGAAAAGTAAAAAAGTAAAGAAGACGCCAGCTGATAGCCCAATGCAATGCAAGTCCAAGTGTTTCGTAACACATACCTCAAAGGACATTGCTAGATTTGTGTCTGAACAGAAAACGTCCCGCTCGAGTGCCTCTGTGGACCAAGCATTATTGTCAACTATACTTACAGTGGACCTAGGAACATCGAGACTACATCGTAGAATAATACAATTGGATTGTGCCTGGTCGGATGGCTCACAATTTCTAATTCAACGCGTCAATGATCGTGTCAGGGGAGCTGTCTTCAAGGCGCGAATAGTTGCTTTTCCGTGTTCAGAAAGTCATACTGATGGGAGGCCGGGAATTGTCCATGGTCTTAGAAATCGTCCCTGGTTTTTTAGAGATTTTTATACGTCCCCCTTGACTGGATGTGGTGACATTCCTTCGGTAGGGAGCGTGTTTCCCGCGTTTTCTGAGTTCAGTGAACGCATAAATTTTAAGGCGGTGTATCATTGTGCTGGCGTTTTTGACCAATCAGAGGAAAAATACAGGAAAGAGCAAATCGTTCAGCTCCAGGATTTTTTGGTGATGAGGTGTGGAATAAAAAGGGAACGCACCCGAATTTTAAGGAAGGGAGCCTCACCCAGATTTGCAGATAAAATTAAAACGCTGGAGCCCCAACCGAGGACCGGGCATCCACCATGTCCCCGCCATCTTCACTCTCTCTCTCTCTCTCTCTCAAGCTAAGTTCCAATTTTATTGATCTTCTTTTTTTGTAAAACCTAATTCCTTAATTGAGCTTGTAAACCTAACTCATTAATTGTGCTTGTAAACCTAATTCCTTATTCCTTAATAAATTTATCATTAAGCGTAAAAGTTAGTTCTGTTAATTGACGATTCTTGTTTTTTTTTAACATTGGTCATGATGCGATGTGTAATTATTGAACCAGGGTTACTCGAATGAAATAAATTAAAATAGCATCGCATCAATACACAGGTGTGTGGTGGCGATATTTTGCTTTGGAGAACGTTATCAATGGTGACTTTGTCACCCTTAATTTTGGAGGAAGGGACCGTGAAAGCTGTATACTGCCTGAACATAATTGTGGATCACTTGCGTATGGCGTCCTTATGTGGCATCTGTTTTCCCAACTGAAAATGGAATCTTCCAGAAGGCCAACGTTCCATGTCAAAAGGCAAAAATTGTGTTAGAATGTTTCAAAAAGCATAAAGATGAATTACAATTAATATCTTGGCCTCCTAAACTGATAGAAAACATTTAGATTTTCATAGAAAATTAGCTCAGAGATCAATCATCTTCCTCTTGGAGTATCTAGATTTAACTTGGCCACTGCTTAGACCAGTGCTTCTCAACGTTGCAATATTCGCGACCCAATATTCAATCATAATTTTCATCGCCCCCCATCATACAATAACTATTTAATGAATTCAATAATACTATACTTTAACGCTAAAACTACGATACAACTTTAGCCTCTTAAGCAACCCCCCTCCCCCGAGTATACTAACGTCTCGTTAAGCCAAAGCGTTCCTTTCCCAGACGTATATATACGTCTTTCCGAAGTACGATCTTTTCTGGGCACTGCTATCCGTAAAATTATTCTGAAGACTTTGGAATGCAATAAAAGAACCTTGACAATGTTTGTGAAGTATTTACTTATTCCAGATTATTTTTGCTTCTTTACTCCTCCCCTCTCCACCAATACATCACTTACGCGTGCGTACGTGGAAAACGGTTGCCATTTGGAAGCGAATCCCGAAACTTTTGATCCGCAGTCAAGGCTTAATTATAAACCGTACAAAATTATCAATATAAGTGCTAATTTTTTTTAATTATATATATGTCAAGCCCATGGTGTCACTGGTAATTAATAAACTTGTTTTTAAAACTTAGTACTGTTAAATTAATTATAAAATACATTGTGTAGCACTTATATAATTATAAGTGTAATACATCAGTGTAAATGTGCATTTTATTTTTTGTTAGACAATTGGTATAACTCTCTAATCATCTACCACGAACTTGTGGCATGCATTCCAAAGCGAGTTGCAGCTGTTTTAAAGGCAGAAAGTGGTGTAACGTGTTATTGAGTAGGTGTTCATAATATTTTGACTCTTCGGTCTGTATACCTATTTTATTGCGTTTTATTCGAGAACAATTTTCAAATGCTCATTTAAACACAAATATTTTAATAAACTGCGAAAAATTTAACTATTACCGTGTGAGTATTAATAAGAATTCTTAGGAATAATGTAAGCCTTAAACTTCAATCCTTGCAATAAATTTTGTTCATATTACACCAAAATACTACTGTTCTTAATTAATCATAGTCTTTCCCCATCTAGTCTTTTATTATTTTTTTATGGTTATGTTGCGTGTGATTTCCAGATAGAATGTATATTTGCTCATTTTTACTTAACTAATGAGGTAACTCAAATGTTTCACTGCTCCCAAAATAAATGCTTAAATGTTTATTTTCTGGCTTTGAAATAATCTATGCACGACTTCGAAATCAAAGCACGAATGGGAAAAGTAAATATATAAACAAAGCAGATCAATTTTGTAAATAATCGTAATTTACGTTTTTTTCGGGTAAATATTAATTAAAATCAGATTATTTGTCGGCAAATTACAGAATAAAGATGAAAAGTTTCTTGTTCTAAAAACTTTGACCAAAGAATTATTAAATGGTTTTTTTTAATTTACGTTTTGCAATATTGATATATATTCAGGAGTTTTTATGTATTCTTTTCCACAACTGCCATTACATTTTCCTTTTCTCTGTTTGCTTTAGAAGTAAATATAACACCAAAACTTGCTAGTTGTTTATATTAACTTTTCATTTACCTGTTCATTTTCCTAACAGTAGCATTTTCCTATGTTTAGATGAACAAATTATTTTCTTGTATGTATCTACAATATTTACCTGATGTTTAAGCGCACATGAACAAAACATGCAAGATATTTTCAACAAGCAGATCTGTCTCAGAAGTGCAACGAGCGTTTGAATATAAAATATCTATTCATGTGTGTGTTCTACATTATTTCATCTAGTAAGAAAAGAGTTTTCCACATTTCGCCATTTTTTTTATTTCGAACGTTCTAAGCAAACATACAACGGTGAACTAAAATCTACGTGAAAAAGAAATATTATCATTTTAGAAGATGTAAAACTTTATTCTAAGTCAATGACGTACAAGTTTTACGAGAGGAGAGGGGGGGGGGGTATCTGCTAACGCGAAATAATAATTTCAAAAATATAACAAAGCAATAAAATTGACTTGACTCCTGCTCACCACTGGTACTCAGCTAAGAGTCCTGGCCTATCCATACAGTGCAAGAGTTCCAGGGCTCATCAGACGGCCTTGGCGCACTTTAGAAGCGGTCACCTGCGTAGTATCACTTTTGAGCAGGGAGTAAAGTCTTTCTTTACCTGCCCCTGCTCTCTCCTTGCTTCTCCTGCTCATCTTCTGGACTGTTGGGGCATTTCCCGGTGACAGTTGTATGAAGAGCAAGGCCTGGTGTGTGGGACTATTACGCGGAAATGACAAATTGACTTGGTGTAGGCTTTCCTGCTCCAAGGGGAATGGAAAAAACAACAACACACAACAACAGCAATAAAGCTGTTGTGATAAAGAATACCCTGGAGGGTGCCCTCAGTGTTTAAGTGTCAAGGCGATTTATAGCCCTGCAGATGGTATACTAGGTACGGCGACGGAGTGGTTTCAAGCCTATAGACTCCAAGCACCAATGCAGTCGAAACAAAGCTAGGAGCGATAAGTGCAGATCCGCTACGCTCGCCAATTAGAAATGATTGGGGGCATGAAAGAGGTTCTCTCAGGGGGGTTAAAGAATCGGCTCACAAATTGACGAGCACGTTCTTGATCTCCTAGTATATCACAAACCAACTCATACAAGAAAAAAATGTTTTTCCAAATTACTTCGAACAGCATGGTATATATATATATATTTAAAATACACATATAATTTATCCACCCCGTTCGGTTGTATTGAAAAACATTCTTATAACTCTTATGACGGGCTCACGCATCTTTTCTTTAACATGTCCTTTGAGTTCTTTGGGGCCAGAATTAATGGCAACTCTGTTCCAACTAAATCCAAGAAGCTAAGTGTGAAAGAAAGATGCAAATTAGGAAGCTTTTAAATATCAGAAGTTATAGTAAGCGCGATGGCAATTAGAGGAATGTAAACGGTTCGTGGTTCTAGATTGAAGAAGTTTTAGATAACGTTACGTGGCGAAGAATAGTAATTATACGTGATAGAGATACATTGAGTCAAGGTGCATACCATTGCACTCGAGTAAATACAAGGCTTCATCTAGGATTGTTGTGATAGTTACTTAAACTACAACAAGGTAGGATTGACTATTTAATATTAGGATCTGTAATAGTATTAGAATTGAGTTTAGGCGAGTCAGTTATTGATAGTGGTCCGAGTTAGGTTAATTTAGTATTATATAAATTGTGCGTGTTTTGCCACCGTAGATTCTCTCACATATATTATTATAATACAATTTGTTAAAAGCTTAAGTTCAAAATCTTAATGAAGATATATTAAGATTATGTATGCTTCTAGTTCTTCCGTTAATCCTACACCTCTAGTTCACGCTGATACTCAAAAAGATGTTCACCTGAGGGGGGGGATATCACACTCTCATCACTTGATTGAAAAGGGACAGGACTTGTGTGAATTTCTGAAATTGAAATAGAATTAGATTTTAAGCTCCCGTAACCTTCTACTCTAAATTGGATTCTCGAAAACCCCTTTTTAGTGGATCTATACTCAACAAACAAACATGCTTGCCAAATTTCAAGCCTAAATTTAATAGTAATTTTTCAATCTATATACGCCTCGTACCCTCTCTTTGAGAGTCAATTTCCGCAAGACTCGTTTTCAGTGGATCTCTATTCAACAAAGCAAATATGCATATTAAAGTTGAAGTACGTGAAGAAGCTATTTAATTTAAAAACAGAGATTATTATCTATAGCGTTCTCCTTAACCCTTTATCTACCGACGGTACTTATAAGTACCACTCACTTTTAACTGACATAGAATAACCATTTTTACGAATACTCTAACGATACTTAGCAGAAATATTCTTTCAAATCCACTCTTCCAAGATATGTGGCAGCACGGGTTCTATGATGAGTATTTTAGCGGTGAAGGCGAATAGTTTTATAACAGAAATTACGTTTCCAGCTGACGGCGTTTTCGGCGGATTGCGAAGATTGTCATTTTTGTTCCGAAAAATTAGTTAATGTCAAAAAGTTTCTTATTTTTTTCTGTATGTTTATGAAGATCTTAGAAAACGATTTGACAGTTTATTTTAACTGAACAGTGTATATAATTAATTTTACAGTGGAATATCTTTAATTAATTTATTAGCTCTAATAGATTAAATTTCCCAAAGTTGAGTACTTTGTCTATGTATATCCCTTAATTTTCAATGTAGTGATTAAAAAAAAGACATTGCATAAAAAAAAACTGCAGTAAATCATAATGCGGCAGATAAAGGGTTAACCCCTTGTAATGCTCCTTAGGTGTCGATTGCGCAAAATCCCTGTTGTAGCATATCTCTACTCTATGAAAGAAACACGCTACCAAATTTCAAGCTTTTCGTTTTAATAGCTCCGTAAATACTATGATGACGGATTGAGCCGCTTTCCTCCTATATGTGTATAGATGTACACTCAGGAACATTGAAAATAGCGACCCAAGAAGAAAGCATCGGATTGAAATGAAATTTAATACACATAATGACACAGATGAGAGATTCACTTGATCTCAAATACAAGACAATTAAACGAATACAGGGTGTGCAACGTTAAAAATACTGGGCAACTTCAATAGCGCGTTGGAAAACCTCCAGCTGCTATACATGCCGCCACACGGTCCAGCATTGAGTTGATTAGACACCTTATGTTGTCCTGAGGCAGATGGGCCCACAAATCTTGAACAGCCAACTCTAAATCATGCACAGAGTGACACGATGGCATCTGGCGTTTTAGCTGATCCCACACGTGCTCTACAGGGGACAAATCGGAGGAGCGGGCCGACCATGGAAGAGTCTGAAAATGACGTAGGAAGCATTGAGCAACTCTTGCTGTATGCGGATGAGCATTATCTTGCTGGAAAATTGCCCCAGGGAGACCATTTAGGAAAGGTCCTACATGGGGTCGAAGAATATCATCAACGTAACGTTGGCCCGTTAAGGTTCCACGCACCAAAATTAAAGTGGACCGGCTATCATAGGCTATGCCCCCCCAGACCATTACACCAGCTGTGAGGGCAGTGTGACGTAGAACAGTGTGGGGGGGAATTGTACCGCTCACCAGGGCGCCTTCACACCCGTACACGGTTATCATCTGTCCCCAAAACAAACCGGAATTCATCACCAAACACAACATTTTGCCAATCTGTGACATTCCACATTGATCTGGCTTGGCACCTCTGTAGACGCAGTTGCCGATGTTCCGATGTTAAAGGGAGTGCACGGAAAGGGTGCTTGGATTCAAGATTTGCTTCTGCAAGGTGTCTTGAAATTGTTTGTGGAACAATTGCTACGTCTACGTCTGCTCGTATCGTTGAACGAATCACTGTGGGGTCCACAAGTGCTTGCCGCATGATCCTTCGATTCTCTCTTCTCGTGGTCTTCCTGGTCGCTCCAGACCTGGTTTTCCTCCCGTAGGTACCTTCTCGTGTCCACTGCTCCCAACAATTTCTAACGGCACACTCCGAACGATCCACCTGGCCAGCAACATGGTGCGTCGACCAGCCTGTAGTTTTCATCTCGATGATCAGACCTCTCTTAAACTCGCTTAACTGTGAGAAATGTCTTCTAGCACGTTTACCTGGCATGTTTCGCTTACCAAAGTCTTCCTACAATCGGCGGGTAATCGTCACGTTTATGAATCTTCGAATTTGCGCTGGCTTATATAGCACCCTCTTCCTAATTGTAGGGCCACCTCGGCGTGTATGAGCATGCGTATTGGCACAAAACTTGGATCATTTGCATATCATATTACGCTGTACTTATTTGCAAAGTTTCGCGATTGAACTTAGCTTCCTTCTTG
The DNA here is from genome assembly GCA_019973935.1 of Trichonephila clavipes. Taxonomy (NCBI): domain Eukaryota; kingdom Metazoa; phylum Arthropoda; class Arachnida; order Araneae; family Nephilidae; genus Trichonephila; species Trichonephila clavipes. Next base: position 1,595,037 of record BMAU01003532.1, read on the forward strand.
GGTCGCTATTTTCAATGTTCCTGAGTGTGTATAAAACAGGAAAGGAGGTTCAATTTACCACAATTATGAAACTATTTAGGATAGTGAAATGATATTAATTAGATTCTCAACATTGATAAAAATATACTAATTATACAGCAATATCCGGTGTGAGAAAAATAATTAATTATTCCGGGGTAAATTCTGAAAATTACTAAATGTTTATTCTTTCCTCTTCAATGAGTTTCTCTATATTACAATGTACTTACCATATCATATTTCTTCATAAGTAGTGAGAATAAGATTAGTGATATTATGATAATACTGTAATTTTATAATTTTACAACATTATTTAGACCATTATTATCATAACTTTGTAAAAGGACCTTTATTATATCATTAATATTCATTGAGTCCATTAATTTTCCAAATTAAGCCTACGAGTACAGAAACAAATTTAATATCTTTTAAACCATTTATGACTTATTCACCATTTTGAATTGTTTAAAAAAGAGAATTCTTAAAGAAAAATTAGGAAACTGTTTAATCGACTTAATTATACAAAATAAAAATAATCACACACACACACAAGCTTCTTTTATAAATAATTTGTTAAAATAATTAATTCAGTTAAATAGCATATGGCTATTTTTCATATAAATCCCCAGAAATTTGAAACTTTATAAAGAATTAAATAATTTGCAGTGTTTACTGGTAATCATAACGACGTGATTAGATCGTATAGCATGTATAATTATGTGCTGAAGCGCAAATAAACGATATTTTTGAATTAATCAAATTTTGCAGAAAATATGTTTTTAAAAAACCTAGCTTTCCGTTCTCGAAGTACTAATTTTTCACCTTTTATTTGTGCAAGTATACTTTCCTTTCATTAAAGTTAATTATATTAGTTAGTTTGCATAATTCGGTTGTGTTAATTAGCTTACTCGGTTCAGAAATGCTTGTTAATTTACTTGGTTTATTTACAAAATTGCATATTTGTTTTGAAGTAAAATATTCGTGTGTAATATTTAAAAATCTATTATTCAGTAAAACGATAAACAATTTAAATGTTCCTGAATATTGTAAGGCATTGGCCCGTGAGGGTTGCCCTGCTTCTACATTATCTTCGCGACCTAAAGGTGTGGGAGTGAATGAAGAACCAGACGTTGCCATAATCTTAATATCTCTTTATTAAGATTTTTACTTAAACAATATACAATTTAATTTTTTTATTTAAACCAAGTGAATCTGTGGTGAGGGGACACACAATACGTATTACCAATTAATCGCGTCACTGTCCACTATGTTTAACTTTACCCGTTAATCCTAATCTCAATAAATACACACTTTTAATACACAAATTTAAATAAACTTTATTACCGTTCTATCTGAGGTAAGCAACAATTCGCTTGAATCCTAACTGACGTCTCTTTATCTCGTATGGAATGGTATCCTCCTTTAACTTGAACGTACTGGCCCGGATATATTAAACCTTGAATGCGGGTTTGCCTCTTACTTTAACTTAATCACTTGAACACATGGACCTCGTATAATCACTTTCCGTAGCCACCCTGCTTAAGCTAAACTCCTGCTATTTACAAGGTTGCTAATTTGAATATTCGCTCACGTTCTTCTTCTCGGGTTGGTTGGAAAGAAAATTACCATTCTGGCACCAAAGAAACCCAAGAAGACAATTAAGGGAAAGCGCGATGAGTCCGCCACGATTTTATACGTTTAAGTACAAAATTTTTACAAAAACCAGCAAAATATGTCTTAATATAATAAACGATCTTATATTTATTATTTTACAATAATAATTATTATTATAATACTAGCCGTCCCGCTTCGATGAGTATTCCATTATGTTACATGAATGTATACTGTTTACATATATAAAAAATACTGATATCTAAGTTCTAACATTAAGCATTCGATCGTATTAAAAAACTCTTATAACTCTCCCCTTTAGATTTTAACACAATAAGTCAGGACTTCCACATAATAATTTACAAAATTGAAGTAGAGTTAGCTTTTACGCTCTCTTAAACCCCTCAGCCGAAGAGGCTTTTCACAAAACCCATTTTTAGAGGATTTCAATTCAACATAAAAAACAAGCATATAATTTCGTTCATGCAGATCAAGTTAATCAAAAACGGGAACTTACTTATCAATACCCCCTTGTAACCCCCACTTCCCCTCCATAGGAGTCAATTTTCTCAAAATCTGTTCTTATTGGATATCTATGAAAGGAGAATGTTTACCCAAATTCAAGCATGTAAGTCTAATAGCTCCAAAAGAGGAATATTTATCTATAATGCTATAATGCCCCTTAAGCTTTCAGCAATACCCCTTGAGGTCAATTTTTTGCTAAATTCGTTCTTACAGTATCTCTACTGCATGAAAGGAACATCCCTGCCAAATTTCAAATCTGTAGGTCTAACAGTTCTGTAGATATCGTGATGAGTAAGTGAGTGAGTATATACGAGTCGCTTTTCTTTTATATACAGTGGGCCACAAAAGTGTTCATACACTTGCAATTTCGTATAAAATTTAATGTTTTCGACTAATAAAAATTAATATACTGTAATTATAACTTTTTATGATACCTGAAACTTATTCTTAATGGAATAACATAATTAATTTTTTAAAAATAGTGTAACAATTTTTGTTAAAAATTAATTATCATAAGGATACTAAAAAATTACGCCACAAAAGTCTTCATACACTTAACAAAAATCTCAACTTAGCTTTAAATATTGTATTTCTTTCTTAATTTTGTACTTAGTAGGATATCTTTTAATGCCCAAAACAACTTTTAAGCGTCTTGGTATAGATTTAATCAGTTTTTTTTTTGTAATTTCTGCAAAGATTTTCCACCATTCTTCTATGATTATTGTTTTTACTTTACATTTTGTGTTTATTTGTCACGTTTTCTTTTTTTACATCAGAATCTCACCCAATATGTTCTATTGGGTTAAATAAAGGGATTTAGGAGGTGTTTTCATAATTTGGGAACAGTTATAGAGACACCAGTGGCGTACAATGAGAGCAGTGCACTTGGCGTAATTACCCTGTTAAAAAATTAAGTAGTCTCCAATATCCAGATTTCGGGCGGATAATTTAAAATTTCTCTTTAAAATAATTAATTAGAGCTCATGATTCATAATACCATGAAAAAATACCAAATTACCTAATTCTGAGGCCCATTTACACCCCCACGCCAGAACTCCTTCACTTCCATACTTCAGCATGGAAGTGAAGGAATTCTTGTTCCACATAAATTCATGGGATTAAACTCCTTATTTTTTCATTTACAAGCTATTATAGGCCCATCGGAACCCAAAATATTGAATTATCTGCCATCCCAATCAATTTGCTGTCAATTTTGAATTTTCTGAAACTTAATTCCAAGAATCTAGTCGGATCAATAAAACATGGAGGTAGAAGTGTTCTTGCGTGGGGGTGTAAATCGTACACAGAATTAGGTAATTTGGTATTTTTAAATGATATTGTGAATCATGAGCTCTATTTAAATATTTTAAAGAGAAATTTTAAATTATCCGCCCAAAATTTGGATATTGGAAACGACTTCATTTTTTAACATGGTAATGACGCCAAGCGCACTGCTCTCAATGTACGTCACTGGTGTCTCTGTAACTGTTTTCAAATTATGAAAACACCTCCTCAATCACTTTATTCATTTCAATCACACCTCAATTTTAATGATATAGAATATCATTTAAAAATCAATTAATCTTTTTTAAAATAATAAAATTACTTAATTCTGAAAATAAATAATAAAATAAATTGGAGAGAAAAAGATTTAAACGAAGTTGGCGCTAGCGGGAATAGAACCCCGGCCCATTGGATAGTACTCCGATACGCTGACGATCACGCCACGGCGACATTGCATCTGGGAGAAAATAACTTGTATATAAGCTTAATATGAATTTCGAACGCTGTTTTCTCGGAATTGACTGGCCATTCGACGGAATTACATTGGAGTTTGAATACCCTATAGCAGTACTACTGTTACACAAAGTCTCGTCCCCAAATAAATTTCCTTATTCGTGCCTTCTCCTTGTTAGATTTGGCGTGACTTTTCTCAGTGTGCCAATTGGTTTGGCATTAAAGACATTTTAGTGGTGAGGTCTTCGCCCATTCTGACTACGTGACCTGCTCATTTAATTTGTTGTGCTTTGAGGGAGTTATCGATGCCAGATTCTTTATACGAGCGATAGAACTCATCATAAACTAGTGGCCAGCATGCAGCGGACTCCGAGTCCCGGTGCCACTGAAGACAGGTCGAGTAGAAGGGGCAGAAGCACGTTAAATCTGTCGAACTCGGAATCCTACCGAGGGCATGGTGTGGAAGTTTGGAGATGGGTTGCCAGCTCAGATGTTGTCCTCATCACATGACCGAGGCTCAAAATTTTGATGTCCATTGTCAATACTCCTCGTGTTGCTTTATATTGGCCTCGATATTGTATAACTCCCTCACACCTAAATTACGTGGCAGTTGCTATTGCAAAACTCCTTATGAAATTTGAAATCAAATTACCTTCTTAGTTAAAAACAAATAATATTTTTAAAAAAATTAAGTCAATTCCCATTTAGGTCAACAAAGAATATTTTATTTCAGCTACTTTTTATTAAATAGTTACAATTACTATAAATATGTATATACATGTGACAGAATCACAATATTAAGTGGCAAAATAGAAAGTGATTTTCCTTGGAATTTTCCATTTCCCTTTCTATATAGGGTATTGGTCTATTTTTTGTTACTATTTATTCATTAATTACATTTAATTATTCCAATAAAATAGTACAGTAAAAAAAATAAATCACATTCTCAGCAATTACGCAATCCCACATGGGATTCGAACCCGCGACCTTTGCATTAGAAGTCTAACGCGCTAGCCATTGCACAACAGGGCGGCAACAAACAATTTTCCTTTCTATTTATGCTGTTGGACAATTTATTTTTTGTTACTATTTATTCATTTTTAACTTAATTAATGAATTAATATTTTAAAAAATATTAACATCAAGTGTCATCCACTACAAAATTTTAAAAAATGCATTTGAACTTAAATGGATGAATAGAAAGTATTTTATTAACGATTGAAAATTTGAACAAGATATATATATATATAGAGAGAGAGAGAGAGAGAGAGAGAGAGAGAGAGAGTGACAACGGCCAGATTGAGTTAAATATACATTTATTAAGGGGAATTATTTACAAGGGAGGGCTAAAAGTTAGTAAAAAGTAATCGAAACATCATTAGATCGTTGGATTCCACGAGGCGTTTCGTTCCAGCGCCCTCGTCATCGTCTCATCGCCGTCGCTTCTCTCGGTCGTCTCTCGTGCAATCGTTCTATTCCCGTCTGGTTTACTCCGTTATCCTCGAACCGCCTTGTCAGATAGGTGGCGCCTCTTGGCATTACGTCATTAATGAATATAGGAGGGATACGATATGTGCACATCCATTCCTACATCGGCCATCATGACCAAGCATGCGTCCTCGCATGTAAAATACAGTGTATTTCAAAATTTCATGAAATAAAACTGGAAAAAGCTTAGAGGAAATAAACTTTACAAATAAAACTATTAAAACAGACAAATATGTATCAGAAAATCAAAACTAATAATAAAGAATAAAAAATAGATATACAGATGGAAAGAAGACAAACAATACAAAGCAATCTTGAGTATGGTGATAATGTCGAAAAAATGTTAAAGTAAAAGTTTGCGTTCGTAATGTAACATTCATTTGTTAGGCCATGGTTTCAAGTATTCGGCACAAGTACTTGTTTTGGTTTGGGCCATCAAAACTTCCACATTTTTCGACGTTGTAGGTATCGTTAGGTTTTACTTGTGTTATTTTATATGGACCGATAAATTTATTGCAGAGTTTTTGTCCAGGTCCTTGTTGCGTTTTTTTTAATAGCAACTAAGTCCTTAACACTGTATAAATAAGGAGATTTTCGTCGAAGATTATAAGACTTTGTTTTCATTTTGCACTTTAAGTATTTGCGTTTTTGCCGCTTTACGTAGGAGTTCTCTGTTTTCATTAAATTCGAGTTGTAGTTGTTCGTCGATTAATCGTTGAATGCGCAAATCAGTCTTGTTATTGATTTGTGTTTCAAAGAGTAATTCAAAAGGAGTGGTGTTAATGCTTCGTTGGAATGTTGAGTTTAAGACTTCTTGTAGTGAAGGAACATGTTTGAACCATTTCGTGGGATCGTCTTCTGACATCTTAGATAAGACAGGAATAATTGTTCGATTAATGCGTTCTACTTGACCATTAGCACGTGGCAAACCTGTAGTAATATGATGAAGTGTAATTTTTTGTTCCGGAACAATAAGTGTGGAATTCGTCAGAAGTGAAAGTAGTTCCACGATCAGTGATAAGAAACGAGGATTTCCAAATGTAGTTTTTGAATGTCTAATTTTTTATTACCTCAGAAGTAGATGTAGTTTTGTGGGGTATAACCAAACAAATTTAGTGAAAGAGTCAATGACAGCTAAAATGAATTTGTAGTTTTTACTTGAAGTTGCTAAAGGACCAAGATGATCGATATGGTATGTATTTAGTGGTATATCATGTTTGACAAGAGGATGGAGAAATCCTTCTTGTTTACCAGACTTTTTATTTTTTCAATATACATGTTACACAATTAGAAATATATTTTTCAATTTTGGATTGAAGTTGTATAAAAATATTTATTTTTTATATGTTCTAGAGTTCTTTAACTGAAAATGTCCTTTGTCGTGAGCAGTTTTGATAAAGTGATGCTGCATCTCGTCGGGAATAACAAGGACTTCGGCACCGTCAATAAATTTATATAGTATATTATTTTAATACAGTAGTTATCATATGGACCCTTTGAAGAAGAGCTTTGCGGAAAGAATGTGGGTCCAGCTCTTGAGATTCTTTTATCCTATGCACAATAGAATCATTACACTGGTTTGTTAAAACCTGTATTCTACTTAAAGCGTCGACATGGGCCATTTGTGAGCCAGAGCGATGTAAAATGGTGTAATCATAATCTTGTAAATTCAGGGCCCAACGCGCGATTCGTGTGTTTAGATCTTTCTACTCATAGTTTTTGTAAATGCATTACAATCAGTAATTATTTTGAAAGGCATTCCTAAAATGTACACTTTAAATTTTTTGAGAGCTTCTATGATTGCTAAAAACTTTGAGTTCGTAGCTTGTATATTTTCTCTCCGTTTCGGACGTTTTTCTAGACATGTAATATATAGGATGTAAGGAATTATCATCGGGGAATCTTTGTAATAAAACAGCAGCAAGTCCGTCGATTGATGCATCAGTATGTATTTCGGTTTCACAATTTTGTCGATATATACCTAAGACAGGTTTCTGACAGAGCAAACGTTTTAACTCGTCAAAGGAAGCTTTTTGTTTTACATCAAAATTGAAAGGGGTATCTTCACGTAAAAGATCACTAAGTGGCTTAGCAATTACAGAATAAGCAGGGATAAATTTACGAAAATATCCAGTGAGACCTAAAAAACGTTGAACTTTTTTAGTTGTTTTTGGTTCGGGGTAATTGACAACTGATTTAGTTTTAGAAGGGGAAGGGAAAAAGTTTATTATTTTCAATAATATGGCCTAAAAAATTCAATTTTCCTATGCAGAAATTGACATTTATCAAAATTTATTTCCAATCCGTAATCACTGGACACTTGAAGAACTTTTTGAGTCTCTCAATAGCCTCAGATTCATTTTTAGCAAGGATAACTATATCATCCATGTAAGGGAGAACAATTCCTTGAACAACTAAGTCACGAAAAACTGTATTGATAAAACGTTGAAACGTTGAAGGGCATGTAGAGAGTCCGAAAGGCATTTTAAGGAACTGAAATTGACCATTTTGTGTTACAAAGGAGGTATATGGGCGACTCTGTTTGTTAACAGGCACATGGAAAAAAACCATTACGTAAATCAATGGTACTGAAAACTCTAGTATCCTGAAGTTTATCTAAAATATCCTCAATGAGGGGCAGAGGATAGTGATCCTTAACTAACACACGATTTAATTTTCGAAAATCAATGCAGACTCGTGGACTGCCGTCTTTTTGCGGACTACTAGACTTGGCTAGCATAAGCAGATGAACATGGTTCAATAACACCATTTTGTATCCATTCATCTATTTGTTTATCTACTATATCACGTTCAGTAAAAGGTAACCGTCTTGAGAATGATAAATTGGTTTGTCGTCCGTCACGGTAATGCTTTTTAACTCAATATCCGTCGTTTTAATTTTATTCGGCCTATAACATACGAGTAATGCCTCAACATCATTACGAGTTTGTTTTGGAATTTCAGGGCCAATATCAAATTTAGGAATGTCGTCAGTAATTGCGAAAACAAATGGTTGTGGAGAAGCGTCGGATACTTCGTTTTGTAGCTTAGAAAAACATAACACTATCAGGGGTGATAGTCAAATTAGCTTGTTTAATTAGATTACAAACCAATAATAATATCAAAGTTCATTGAGTGGTTGGGGACAACATTAATTTTAACAGGAAAGTCTTGGTTGTCAATTGAAACAATTGAGTTGAACGAACCAATTACATGAGTTTTTGAAAGGCCAAAACCAGTTAGTATATTACCACTATTTATTAAAGAAGGGGAGCCTAATTGATTCCATACACTTTCTTTCATTATTGGTTACTTGACTTCCGGTATCAAACTAAAGATAATATTTTTTAGATAAAATTTTAACTTCTTACACATAGTAGTTAATGGGGTAATTTCATCAACATTATTAGAAGAAGGGATATTTTTTGAGGACAAGCATCAGATTTATGGCCAAAATTTTCTCTAATAATATACACTTTGGACCACGATGTTTATTCGGCAAAATTTAGAAATATGACCGATCCTGAACAATTAAAACAAGTTACGGGATTCCTATCTCTGAAATTTTTATTCTCAAATTTTGAATTAGGCTTTTGCATTGAATTTTGATATCTATCATTTCGATGTTTATGAAGTGTACTTTCAACATCACGGCGTTGGCTACTAAAGTTTGGACTACGCGACGTATCATAAGAGGGATTTTGCTTTTATTTTGAAATATTTTGTCATAAATTCCTAATTTTTTCTTTTAAATTCCTGAATTGTTGTACATCCATATAATATTAGCTTATTTGAAGGAGAATCGGGGATTCCATTAATACAATATTCCATAATTGAAGTTTCGTCGATGGGAAACCCTTGACCTCGATTCGCTAATTCCCGAATAGCGACTAAATATTGGAATACTGTTTCATTAGGCCGCATTTTTCTATGTTGTAATTCCTTATGCAATTGAGCTTGATTTAATTTTTTTCCGAATTCCTGAATAAGTAATGTTTTTATACAACTGTAAGAGTTTATACCACGCTGGGAGATTGAATAAAATAATTTTGCAGTTCCTGTCAAAAGCCGTTTTACGAAAACAATTTTTTTGTTGTTCGGTTATTGGGCAAAACGTTAAATTTTTTCTCTCTACATCAGAAAAAATGTTCAATTGAGTATGAGTCATCTGCACTGAAAGAACGTGAAAGAGTTAGAAGTAAATCTTTAACAAAAAAGCCACGATAAATCGTTTTTCGAAATAGGGAACAGCTGACTCATTAATTTGCTAAGTGCGTCAGCCGATTTCCCGTCTGTAGAAAGTGGGGGAAGCAAAGGAATTTCGCATCCCGCGGGGGATTCTTCTACATCTCGTATTTAATTTATTATGAAAAGCGGATAACCAGCTAGTTGAAAAACAAAATATTATTACAAAGCTCTTCGGCAGTTCCATTTATGTTTCTAGTTGTAAAAAATTAGCTAAACAGATTAAATCAGTAGGTTAAATTTTTAAAATAACGGCGGGAGTAGTCTTACTATCAAAATCTTGTGCGAAACCCGTAAAACTTTCGCAATTGTTCTCTAGAGGTCCTACTAAATGGGTGATCGTTAAAAAAACAACAGAATACAATAATTTTACATTTTGCGTATTGCCAAAATTTCAAAGCTTGCGCGATAACTGGGATATCATTCAGTGTTAAATAAGACATAAATCACTTAAATTAAAAACCAAAATACGTAAAATATACAAATATTTGCAGATCACTTAAAATGATATATGAGTAAAATATTTCAACACAGAAAAAATTAATACGCTATGTGAAAAGATTAAAGTCTAGAATAAAATGTCACTAGTAGCAGTTGTACGTTAAAAAAATATATCGTATCACAGTCAAGCATTAGCAGTTTCCCAAAATATATTTCTTCACAATCACTGAGAGTTTTGTAAAAAAACAATGGAAATAAAAACTCACGGTAAACTTTTGCATACAACGTCTTGATTGTTGAATATTAACTTTCATGAATGTATAATAGTGTTGAAGAAAATCTTGATGTGTCGGCAAAATTATCGACTAAATATCTTCACACAATCGTGAATTTTCGCCAATAACACTTGAAATTGAATGAAATCGTCAAACACACGTTGAAAAACGCTTTGAAGAATAAATGTACTGAATTTGAATAAAATCGTCCAACACACATTGAAGAACACATTGAATAAATTCACTTATCTTGCATCGTCATCGTCCTTTACTTCGGTTTTCTAGGGGATTTTGTTAGGGAAAGGCCGAGCCCCATATAGAGAGTGACAACGGCCAGATTGAGTTAAATATACATTTATTAAGGGGAATATTTTACAAGGGAGGGCTAAAAGTTAGTAAAAAGTAATCGAAACATCATTAGATCGTTGGATTCCACGAGGTTTCGTTCCAGCGCCTCGTCATCGTCTCATCGCCGTCGCTTCTCCTCGGTCGTCTCTCGTGCAATCGTTCTATTCCCCGTCTGGTTTACTCGTTATCCTCGAACCGCCTTGTCAGATAGGTGGCGCCTTTGGCATTACGTCATTAATGAATATAGGAGGGATGAATTAAGAAGTGAAATTACCATTTTCTAGAAGAGGAAAACCTACCGGAAGCTGAGAGAGTTTCGAGATGGTTTATTTCTGATGAGAGATTGAGCTACTTAGTCGATATATTTGAGAAATTAAATATATTGAATCTTCAACTTCAAGGATCAAATATGTACATATGTTTGACACCGTGATAAAATTAATGCTTTTGTAGAAAATTACACTTATGGCTATTCTGAAGCAAAACCTAGAAATGCTTGAAAATGCGGATAAATGTAAAACTTATTAAAACTGAAGAACAAATATGTGGGAAGTTGTTTATAAAAACTATTGAATACTATTAGGCTATGTTAGCAAAAAATTTAAAAATATTTTTTTGCCGGGAGGACAATTTGATAGCAAGTTACGAATGGGTGAGAGATCCATTTCAAAATACCCCAGAAGGATTCTCCACTACCGAAGAAGAAAGTTTCATAGATTTCACATCTAGTGGCGAAATTAAAAGACAATTTTTGTAATAAAACTCTCTTTCAATTTTGGGCAGAAGTAGATGATGAATTTTTCTGAACTGAAAACAAAAGCATTTCGTATACTTTTACCGTTTTCAACATCGTACCTTTGTGAAACCGGATTTTCTGCGGTGGCTGCTTTGAAGACAAAATATAGATCTCAGCTAAATATAGAAAAAGAACTCAGAGTGTCAATTTCTAATATTAAGCCTTCATTTGAAAACCTTTGCTCTGCAAGACATAGGCCCATGGAAGTCACTAATAATAATTAAACTTGCTCTTAAGGGGACTTGGCACCCTTTTGAGCAAACTTCTTTATTTACGTATTTAAAAATTATATTTTAACATTTTATACAATGTTTCTATTCAAGAAAATGTTACCAGATGAAAATTTTCATATATTATTCACACAATTTTAAAAATTTAAATTTTTGAAGAAAATTGGGAAAATTTTTAAAATCCTACTCCTTTTGTAAAAATTAATTTTTTGACTCCGAAATTTTTTATAATATTCTTATGGGTGTTCTTAACTTTAGGATCGATTTTAGAATAATTTCATCTGCTTCGAGAAAAAATAAAATGTTGATATACAAGCTAAAATCAACGAAAAAGCCAACATGTCTTACATTTTATTTTTTTTTTAAAAAGTATTCAGTTTATAGCAAAACGGATCCCTAATTTTATTACATGCTTTATTTTTAACACGCTGAAAAATTGAAGTGTTTGGCAAATAATTGTCGAAGGAGTAGCATTTTGAATGCACTAAGGTTTCGAAAAACACAAACTGAGAAAACCACTTTAAAGTTTATAATTCGAAAAAATTATTATAAGCTTAATTAAACTTAAAATTACCACTTTAAGATATTACTTATACGTTTTTGTTTAAAATAATTTGCATTTTCATATGTTTTCAACCCACACATTTTTATAAATGATCAACTTTTAGAGAGTACTAATTGCACAAGAAAACTCAAGAAAAACTTCAAAAATTTTTTTTTTTCTGTCACGACAGAAATTTTAGCTGTTTTTCTTCTTATAATATTAAAGTATTACATTTTGTATGAAAAATATATCAGGAATAAGAACTGAAATTATAAAATTATTAATATAAAATGCCTTAATTTAAAAATTTTACATGCACACATTTCACAAGGAAGAAAAATTACATTATTGTATTGCCCTCCGGAAATATTCTGCTTCTAATACCACAGCATTTTTTTTTATAGTTATTATTTCTATTTATAAAATAGATTTTTATCATAACACATTTTTAGCTTTTTT